>JAWQUT010000112.1:1023519-1057059 GCA_033807755.1 Ellobium chinense
GATAAAGATTACATATATATGCCACAGAAAAGCAATTAAGACTACTGACCAACATAACTCATAATAATAATAATAATAATAATAATGGTAATAATAATAACAATAATAATTTATTTCAGTTGGAAGTATATATACCCCTGCTCTATAATATAAGTAGTATTCAACCAATCTGTTTTTGATAAGTCTTGTGTTCAAGTTAGGGTTAGGGTTTATGATTATTAAAAAGCTGATCACTAGGATTTTAGGTTAAGATTAAGTTTCGTTAAAAAGCACCTGGGTGATCTCAACTGTAAAGAAAACCCTGGAATGAGTTTTACTTAAGTTGTTGGAATAGCGCTGTGCTGATGGAAAAGTCCTGTCATTTGGGATGATTTAAACGCAAAATTGAATCATCGGACTTGGCACAGATAAACCTTTTCTATGAAAATGTCACTGCGGGATAAAGGATATTAATACCCAAAACTAATATGTAACCAATTATTTCTTGATGATATTCGTCACGCTCAATTCTTCTGCATCAAAGTTATTTTTTGAAGTTTGAGAAATTCAGCGTTCTCAACCTGCTACTCAAAGCAAAACAGTAAGGCAGGCATAGTTTAGCTCGTAAAATTGGGATAATAGCGTGTCAAAATTCTACGTTTGTTTTAAAGGGAAAAGAAGATAAATGGGAGATGATGGTAATACGAATAACTCAAATCATCCCAAAAAAAAATACTCAGGCAAATGTGGAATGAGCATGACCTACTGTTATTATTAATGTTGGTCGGTTGTTATCATTGGAATGTTTGTCGTTGTTGTCCTAGTTGTTGAAGTTGTAGTTGTTGTTACTGTTTAGTTGTTATTAATCCGACTGCTGTGATTACTGTTGCTTTTCTTAACAACCTGGGATAATTTGTAAACGTTTTTCATGGGCGGCATCTACTTGAGGAGAAACCATTGACTGGTCACATCAGGGCAGACACTAGTGGACACAGTAATGGTTTACTGATACATTTTATGAATCTGAGCTCAATCGGACTAACTACCAAATAACTTTACCATCTGTAATGTAGCTGCAGAAAACAAACTGTTTATTGAAATAAAGAATTATTTCTATTAGGTATGTTTAACTTTAATGACGGGATTCTACTGCTTCTTTATATACAATGGCCTGTGCTCTAGCCTTTTCCACAAGCCTAGCGACATGATAAAGACAAAAACGACAAGGATCTATGGAGAAAATGTTGGACGTTTGGAAGGAAAGAGAGGAAATGCCGAGCCATGGAAAAGTGGCTGTCAGCTCAAATTCATGAGAAAGAAAGAAAGAAAGAAAGAAAGAAAGAAAGAAAGAAAGAAAGAAAGAAAGAAAGAAAGAAAGAAAGAAAGAGAAAAGATAGTCTAGATAATCCTTAATTTGAAATCAGACTTTCCAAAACAATAAATGCTAATCGGTTTCCTTCTCGGGATAACTCAATTTCCTCTGTATCTGCACTTCGTCATCATTTGTTGTCGCGGTCTCTATGGAGATGCCGCCATGTTAGCGGATGTCACGTGGTGTCACGACCAGTAGCGCCATCTCGTGTAGTGATTTGCTCGGGGGACGAGTAAGGGGTTCTCGTGTTAGATTCCATGCGCTCCCTCGGGTGAGGATCTTCTCAGACCTTCTGTCAGTACAGAGAACATTAGACGCTTCTTGAGGTCTCAGGGGAGGTAAATGCGACTGTTCACAGTGCCCTGCGTTGTTTAACAATAACGATAATTGGTAGTTTCTCTGCTAACAGGAGAAACGATGCCGTTTTTCAGTCGGGCTTTCTAAATTTGATCGTCTAAGTCTGGCATGGGGAGGGAGGTGCTATGAAAATGAGTTGTTTTTTCTCTCGATGGCATAAGCACTTTCTGTTTGGTCTACAGTCTGTCAAATTGTAGAGAGGTTACAATCTTTTTCTTTTAAACTGTATTGTGAGCTTGTCCAATTTTCCCTCGAGCCACAAATGTCCGCATTATCACAAGATAACTAGTTGCTGTAGCCCTTTACGGCTTGAAGGGGCCAGCAAAATAAAACAGCCGTTTCCACTTGATCGCAACTCTTAGGAGCATGAACAAAAGATGCGGTTAAAAGAATTTGCAATTACACAATGACGGTTTTGAGGGTATGGTATTCTGTTACCTGGAACATAAAATTAATATTGTGATTATAGTAAAGAGGAGAAAAAAAAAGAGGGTGATAATAGAAAAGAAAAAAAATAGAAAAAAAAACCAAGCAAAGGATCATAAGCAACGAACAGAATATAAGGAGAACGTTTTTCATTTTCAGGAGGCGTAAAAATAATCATCCCATTATTGTCAGTCATAGTAATTCATAATTATATTTCTCTTCTTTTATTGTTTAAAAACTTTCATAGGATGTGCTGATTTCATTGTTACTTACTTACCTGATGCTATTATTGTTGGTATTATCTTCGGTTCAAATTTCGCCAGCGGTGGCAGTTTCATATATTTTTTTATTCGTCTTTTTGTGTACAATTGCTTAACAATAAAGTTTCCTGTTTTTTCTGTATTTCTTTTGGTAATGGTGTTATTGATTTTGATGTAAGTGGAGCATGAGGGGAGTAAAATCAATGCTTGATTGATTATAATCGAAAGGTTATCAGGGTTGGCCAAGTTCACCAAAAAAAAGTAAGTTCAGATCAATGAAAGTGAGTAGTTTTAGATCTACTCAGTTCCTCTTGAGTTTAGAAATTGGCTTTCGGCTCTGGTTTTCTAGGTAGGTGTGAACTGAACTGATACTGAGATAGAAAATTCAAGTTCGGATCAAACTACTCTAAATAGCTACAGTTCAGCTCCAGATCAGTTCTTCCAAAATAGCTATCAAGCTCATATTAAGTTCATGTGAAATGAACGTAAGTTCACGTGAACTGAACGTAAGTTCGCATGAACTGAACGTAAGTTCACATGAACTGAACGTAATTTCACGAACTGCTTTCATATGATCTCAGTTCTGCCCTATCCTTGTCTTCAATTTCTATACACACCTATAAAAAACACATTGTTTTGCAAAATGAAAAGCTGCTTTCGCTATGTTTATGTGATATGTCAGTGTTATAGTCTCCTCCCTCATTCAATTCTTTTCCCCTTTTCCCCACTGCTATTCATGAACACGGATCTTGTCAAAGTGGCTCGATAATCAACGCTGATATGGCGATAAGACTTCAGGGTACAAACGACACCGGCATAAATTATGGAGAAAAATAGTTTAACACGAAGTTACGGCTATTGCAAAACATTTCAGATCTGATATCGTCAACTCCTTAATAACAATTACATGAAAAAAGTTGTGAGGAGCTATTGATTATCCAGTGAGACCTGTATAGACATTCAGCATTTTGTCAGGTAGAGGATGCTGGGATTAAGTGAAAAATGCAGTTATCCGAATTGAGTTTATATTTTAACTATGTCGTATTATTCTATTATAAATGTTTATATCTTTTAACAGAACAACACGTCTGTGTTCCCATCATCTGATTTTGTGTGTATATGACTCTGTGTGGGTGGGTGAATAAAACTCATAGTCTCTCTTTTCATGGAGGAGGAGAGGGTGGGGGACGGGTGGGGGGAAGGGCTGTAATAATAATACCCTATCTTGCACTGCTAGGAAATCCTTATGAATGCATTTGTGACTCCCTATCTTGCACTGCTAGGAAATCCTTATGAATGCATTTGTGACTCCCTATCTTACACAATGCCAGGAAATCCTTATATATGCATTTGTGACTCCATATCTTGCACTGCTAGGAAATCCTTATGAATGCTTTTGTGACTCCCTATCTTGCACTGCTAGGAAATCCGTATGAATGCATAAATTTGTGACTCCGCCTCTCTTTATTCGGGCCCTCAATAAAATGTATGATTTCTATTCCAAACCAAATATAAAATGCTCATCAGATTGTATTCAAATTGCCTTATAAATTTCTTTGAAATATTATCGTTAGCTAACAATGACAAAAAAAAAACAACCAAACAAACAACGGATGGAAATAACAACAACCTACTCTCGATGTGAGACAAAATAGAGTTATGATGTGCATAGTATTATTTCTCAATTCGTTTAGTGTCACTATCATTTTCGTATTCGCTTATTAAGACCATTCTTCTATTTCATAACAACTTACGAAGCTTTTTTTCTTTTTCTTGTATATTCTTATTTTATTAGATTTTCTATTTATTTATTTTATCTACTTATATAAATGTCACCTAAAGAACAACAACTCTTTTCAAGGGCATCTATTTTATGCTTTGGAGGAGTTGCATTAAAGCGTAATCGATTGTATATCCGTCTACTAAAAAAAAAATATGCGCTTAAAAGTTTTGGGGCACTCATTTACATTCTGTTTAGTCACATCATGAATGGGACCAGGAGTCAAGACATTTATTAGACTAGACTACTAGACTTTTGACTTCACTTCGTCTCATCCTGAGACAGAAAGACATACAGACTGGATCCCCTGCAGTGAGACCAGCGGGACTAGACGAGGGAGGCTCATGACGGTTCTGAAGGCAAAGGGACCGTAACCACTTCGTTGCAGCCTCTTCAGGGTCGCCCAGAGAATGTGACTCTTCCCCTGAAAAGAGCCAGATGTATTAGGTCTCTAAGAGCGAGATGTCAGGGGCAAGATTAGAGAAGTTCCAAAGACTAGTCCTCTCCCCAAAATCTGGCAGAAGCATCATCCTTGGTCCTATTAATTATGTGGCACTCTATCTTGCATATTAGCTTCATGATGCTGACCCCTCTCCACACTCACAAACACACACTCACACATAAAGAGGAGAATTAGATAATAGCTGTGTGATGTAACATACTATATATAATTACTGACGTCACAGAGAGTTTAACGCTTTTCAAGACTAATAATATGATATCTTCTGGCGACAGCTGTGATTGGATGAAAATGAATCTATTACCGCCATATTTTCGAAGCGTTTCATGCATCTCAATGATTTTGCACTATGTATTATCTCAGTGTATAACACCTACCATATACCATATCAATTGTAACTCTACAATAATATTTTTCTGTGACTGCGCCTGCCGAGATCCAAACTCCCTGATGAACGTCTTGTTATAGAGAAAGTTCCGTTTTAACCGGCCGAAAGCTCCACTTCTACACTTGTGCTGGGCCGATACTGCACCACAAGAATCGATCCTAAGTCTATAGCGATTACATTAACATCGATTCCTTGAAATGTTTGTGTCTAAGCTCTCGAAAGCTAAAGTAGCAAACATTCGATACCGCGTCCTCACAAAGTACGCCGTATAAGTACCCAGAATCGACACTTTCTCAGCACTCCCCCGCAAGTCGACATATTTAGTGACTCTACACGACCTCCTCCTTTCAGTAAACATCCAGACATGGAGACTGGGTCCCCTGCAGTGCGAGCATCAGGCCCAGACGATGGTGGTTCATGACTGTACTGAGAACCTTTTCTCCTCCGATTCCACACTCGATTAAAGGGACATTATAAGTCAAACAGCAGGGGAGTGCCTTTACCCCTCTTCACGGTGGTAGACGTCAGGTTGGACAGAGGCGGCACTGGTGCAGTCAAATGCTCCTTTTATCCGCCCTTTTCTTTTTTCTTAATCAAAGGACTGATTTTTCTTTCCTTAGTGACTTATTCTCAAGGATCCGTTACTTTATCTATCATTGCATTACAATATTAAACATTATTAAGTTTGTATCCCGGATATGGAGTTGTTATTGTAAAGTTTGAAATAAATCCATTGATTATTCTTGAAGTTGTGAAACAACTGAAAATTGTGTGTGAATGTGTGTCTGTGTGATCTACTGTGTCGGACAAGATGGAAGCACACTGTTAGTGTACAAACTGTTTTCTGGATACTTTGATGTCTCTCTTCTCATAAAATGAACTTTTCCGTCCACTTTTCTTTAAGTCTTGCCTTTCACAATCATTCACTATTAATAAAATAACAGAAGTGGGTGTGCCTTGTGTGGAGTCAGAAATGAATGAGTCAACAAACAATATTATCGTGAAAGAATCTTCAAGAAAAAAGATGAGCTTCAACTATATCTTTATGAGAAAGGGATGAGCTCCAATTAATCATACCATCCGCTTAATCACAACAAAATTCCACCCATTCTGAAAGTTGCAAATAAGCGAGGTCAAGCTGCACTTTTCATGAACAAACCTCCACTTCCATCGACAGAGCGCAGTATCTTGACGCGCCAAATGAGCAAAGGGAACCTTGCTGAGGCTCGAATTCCCCCCGGTGGAGGCGATCTGCCCCATTTGGTCACAAAGACGGACTAAAAGATGACGCCCACTTTCTTTGGAGACCTTTGTTGGGAAATCGGGGAAATTACGGGGTCGCTTCACCGAGACAAATCTCTGGTTGACTTTCTCGACACGCCCCACATCCCTGCTGTTAATCCTTCACACTTCTGTGTACACGGGGTCAATCGTGTGTTTAAACTTTTTTGGTATTCATGAGCTCTGCATTGTCATTATCGGTTGCTATAAATTAATGTCCTAATATCATCGCCCTCACACGTATCAGAACTTTGGCAAGAAGAAGAAGAAGAAGAAGAAGAAGAAGAACAGCAAGAATAACAATGGACAGCTCTCGCATTAAAGATGGGATCTCTTACCATCGTAAGAATTACATTAGCTCTGCATGTTGAACGCTACTAAGCACCGCCGCACCACTGTAATTCTTATGATAGTAAGAGATCTCATCGCCAGTGCGCAAGCTCTCAAGTATCTCATGCACGCTCTAGTAATTGTGACATCTAGACCAAACCCATTATATCATAACGTCATCTCGGTATATAAAGGTTCTAAGGCCATTTGGTATCATTATATACTCTCTCTAACTGTGCGTCGTTGGGGCAGCCAACGCTAAGTGAAAGCACCTTAAGCAAAGTCCTTAGATAGATGAGAACTTGAGCATTAACGATGAGGCCTCTTGCCATCGTCAAAATTACATTTAACTCTGTATGTTGAACGGATTTGAGAGTGCATTCATCAACGATGTACAAATGTAATTCTTACGATGAAAAGAAATCCCATCATTAATGTGCAAATTCTTAAATATCTCATGATAGCTTTGGTCATTTTGACATTAAAACCAACTGGATTGTATCATATCGTGATCTCAGTTTACAATTGTTCTGTGGCCATTTAGAATCTTTATAAATCCTGACAGTGATACTCTCCCTAGGTGCACCTGGTTTAAAAGCAGGGGCAGCCATCACTAAATAAAAGTGATCTGAGGAAAGTCTTTCGGCAACTGCTAACTAGCGCCTAACTAGCGCATTAACGATGGGATCTCTTATTATCGCAGAAATAAATTGAAGGTGCATTCAGCACCGACGCACTAATGTTATTCTTAAGAAGATAAAAAATCCCATCGTTAATGCTCAAGTTCTCAAATATCCCTCTCTCTTCCCTAACCTCACCAATAGTCCTGACTGAATGTTTCACTGTTTGATTGGTTGGACGGTAGATTGAGATTGAATGACTGCTTTATCGATTGGAAGCGTAAAATTAATCACTCAGCCATGTATTTGCCACAATGAATATATGATTAACTTTGTGGTTTGTATGTTCCATTGTATCTTATACTTGTTTGAAGATTATTTTCATAGGGTGTATTGATAATGTTGTATATTATTTTTAATGTTATTATTGTCGTCAGTTGAAATTCCGTCAATAGTCTATGTGGTGTACACTTTTTTTCTATCTTTATGTACAATTTGTTAAAGTAAATTTTCCTGTCTCCTGTTTCCTAACCCTGCTCTCATCCCTATATACCCTGGAAGAGTTTGAGGCTTAGGGAGTTTTCCTTTTGCGGCACTCCAGATTTATAAAGGTACATTTGCGGCACTACATATTTTTATTCATTTCACAGGTAGGACATTTGCGGCACTACCGATTTTCCCATAACTTTGAGATTACTTTTTTTCTATAGATGTCACATCATAAATCGGATAGAAATTTAGTGCCGCATTTTCTATTGTTTAAATGTAGTGCCGCAAAAGGAATATTTGTTTTCTATTGTTTAAATATAGTGCCGCAAAAGGAATATTTGTTTTCTATTGTTTAAATGTAGTGCCGCAAAAGGAATACTTGTTTTCTACTGTTTAAATGTAGTGCCGCAAAAGGAATATTTGTTTTCTATTGTTTAAATGTAGTGCGCAAAAGGAATATTTGTTTTCTATTGTTTAAATGTAGCGCTGCGAAACGGATACACCCGAAGTTTATACCCAAAACAGAGAGAACATTAAATATAAATTGTGACGAATAACTATCTATTTGTCATTCGCTCATCACCTTCAAATCAGGCTGTGTCCAGTAGCCCTATACTTTGTTGGAGAAAGAATCTCACACTTGGAAAACATATAACAGGCAATAAACCGCCGTCACAAACGCGTGAGTGGACACTTAAATCTATCAACATGGGAGAATGGTATTAAGCCTTATGGTCCGTTTTTTAAGCCCTTTGGAGAGTTTGGAGTTAAGCACAGAATGTCACAGAAGATTTCTGGAGGTGTTTAAACCATGACAGAGGGCGAACTTGGGCAAGCCGACTGGCATCTGATCTGTTTATTGCTACAGATGTCAACTCTACACGAATTGAGCGGAGACTATGTAATATAAATAAATCATGAATTTTCCAGTGGCTAACTTTCACGATCAAGCAGACCTGTTTTGCCAGATCAATCAGCATTCCAAAATGTTATTCTTGAAGCATTCCAAAACGTTATTCTTGAAGCATTCCAAAATGTTATTCTTGAAGATGTCAACCGGTTTTCTTTCAAAACGATGGCACCAGAGAGAACTTATATGAATTGCAATTATTACTGGTGACAACGGCCTCATCTATCTCATTTCATTGATCAAATGAATAATTTCAGATTTAAAATATAAGTTATTGTTCACAAGGAGCACTAGACAAAATATCATACTTTTTTTTATTTGTCATTGTGTCATAAACAGGTAGAGGTCTTAATTAGCCTGACTAATCTAATTTACTCTCCTTTCACGCACGTTTCAGTAAGTAGTAGTGTTTGTCTGCATGAAGCTGCTTGACGAACAGAAAAGAAGACAGCGCGACCAGGATCATTTTCAGTTATTTTAAGTCAACACTATTGAGTTTTATTATTGTTATTATAATTTTGCTTATTGCATATTGTACATATAACGAACTGCAATAAATGAATTATTACGGCCTTTTAATTTGACAGCTAACATGACTGGTTGCCTCATTGTGCTTGTTAAGCTCGTAATATCCTAAAATAAGCGTTCTGGCAAATTCACGAAAAATGCATTTAAGCTTGTCTATAATACTATCATTATAGTTTTTTTGTGGTTTTTTTTGCATGTATGGCTTTACTTCTCCCTCCTTATTCCTGTGTAGGTTTAGTTATATAATATTGCTACAAAGGCTCTGTCTATTTATGTGCCATTATGTGTGCCGCTCTGCTTCCTTGTATCGGTTTATAAATGATTGGCAAAGTGAATGCGGACCAGGAGCCTTACAGTATTCAAACGATTCTTTGATTATATCAGTCAGTAGATCGATATATTGACCAGCCAATCAATCTATCGGCTTGGTCCTAATCTTCCTTATTGCTGAAAAGTAAACGTTCTCCCTACTGCTTGCCTGTAAGAGTTGGCAGGACAAGACCCGAACAGTCAACCGATCACATCTGATGGGGGATCTCAGTGCGGACGCCGGGCTATTCTCTGCATTTAAAATCTCAGCGGGAAGCCACTGGCGACACGGCCTGCCAATCACCGATCGGGTTTCAGCTCACGTGACCGAGATCCGCCCCTTTTCCCAATGGCTGTCCCCGCCCCCTGCTCAAGAATGGGCCGTGTTTAACGGCTAGGTTCTTAAAGAGAACAATATGGGGGTGGCAAAAGCCGATTATAAACGATCATGAAGCGTTTTGTTCGCTCCTAAAGCAGATTAGGAGTTTCGTGCGGCGCTGGCGACCTGTTGATGCTACAAGGAGGTGATGGTTCTTTTCTTCTGGGTTAGACATCCNACGACAGCGCGACCATGACATTTTCAGTTATTTGAAGTCAACTCTACTGAGTTTTATTATTGTTATTATAATTTTGCTTATTACATATTGTACATAGCCATTACATTTGCAATAAATGAATTATTACGGCCTTTTAATTTGACAGCTAACATGACTGGTTGCCTCACTGTGCTTGTTAAGCTCGTAATATCCTAAAATAAGCTTCCTGGCAAATTCACGAAAAATGCATTTAAGCTTGTCTATAATGCTATCATTGTAGTTTGTTTTGTTTTTTGTTGTTTTTTTTTTGCATGTATGACTTTACTTCTTCCTCCTTATTCCGGTGTAGGTTTAGTTTTTTAAATATATAATATTGTTACAAAGGCTCTGTCTATTTATGTGCCATTAGGTGTGTCGCTCTGTTTCCTTGTATCGGTTCATAAATGATTGGCGAAGTGAATGCGGACCAGGAGCCTTACAGTATTTAAACAATTATTTGATTATATCAGTCAGTAGATCGACATATAAACCAGCCAATCAATCTATCGGCTTGGTCCTAATCTTCCTTACTGCCGAAAAATAAACGTTCTCCCTCCCTACTGCTTGCCTGTAAGAGTTGGCAGGACAAGACCCGAACAGTCAACCGATCACATCTGATGGGGGATCTCAGTGCGGACGCCGGGCTATTCTCTGCATTTAAAATCTCAGCGGGAAGCCACTGGCGACACGGCCTGCCAATCACCGATCGGGTTTCAGCTCACGTGACCGAGATCCGCCCCTTTTCCCAATGGCTGTCCCCGCCCCCTGCTCAAGAATGGGCCGTGTTTAACGGCTAGGTTCTTAAAGAGAACAATATGGGGGTGGCAAAAGCCGATTATAAACGATCATGAAGCGTTTTGTTCGCTCCTAAAGCAGATTAGGAGTTTCGTGCGGCGCTGGCGACCTGTTGATGCTACAAGGAGGTGATGGTTCTTTTCTTCTGGGTTAGACATCCCTGTCTGCCGGTGAAGGAAACTGGACCGTACGTGTGCCGTTTTGGTGGAAGCAATCAGTTCTACCATTCAGTGTTATTCACATAATGTTTTTCGTAAATAATTTCATTAAATGACAATATAAGTTATATAATTTTGTAGGAACACGAAACGTTTTATAAAGGCGTGATATCAACTCTGAGCAACCTCATATTTTATTTCATAAACTTATCCTGGAACCCACGGTAAATCAGGATATATACTGTTACATATTCTGATATATACTGTACATGTTGCTACAGATAAGGGCTGCTGTCAGTTCCGTGAAGATTCAAATTGAATTTATAAAGCTTTAGATAAAAAATAGCAACAGCGTCACTTGTCAGTAGAGAAGCTATTTTTTTGAGTTGCCTTCTGACGTGGCGATCTTCATCCTCGTTCGAGGTCGGATACTTTGACAATCAGATGTCAACAAGACAAGTCTAGAGCTAAAAACTTTGACACAGGGATGTGCAGCACCCGACAAGCCATCATTGCTCATCACTGAAGAATATTTGACTCTAAATATCTAGACTATTCTATCGTAAACTGATAATAGTTTTCCAGATACGGAGATAGGAAAGCCACCTACAATCTGTATTGAAGACAGCAGGGTTGTTTAAGAAGCAGTCACCATGTTTCCCTCAATGCATCTTCGGTAAGTTTTGTTATGTAAAACACTGAAAGCAAAAATAATTTTGCTAGCTTTCAAGTTCTTCTTTGTTTGTTAGGTTTGACTGCTTGCTTTCGTGTCTTTTCTTCGACACTGCAAAATGCTATGTCTTTCTATCATCTGGAGATACTTTTATGTTTTCTGTCATCTCTCACGAATTTTACATCATTTCCATCATCATTTTTTCTAAATGTTCAACTACTCTTATAGACCCTTTAATTTTAATGCTAACTCCAATTTTCTTCTCCTTTTCCGATATTTTCTAACCGGGAAACATGATTACTTTGTCTGGTGCCTCTAATTTGGGAGCGATACTTTTCTTGCTATCTCTAGTATAATAATAGTCTTTTTTTTTTTTCAAATCACTTTATTCCTAATTTTGTTCTGTTAACACGTAATTGTCTAGAGTTTGTACTATTTTTAGCAGTGCTGCTAAGTTTTAATTCCTCACTTAAACTGCAAAATTAGGCACTGTTTTGCTATGCAAATATATCAAAATCTGCCTCATAATCTTAAGATTAAATTTTCTGTATTTTTGAGCTCTTTCCTGTTCACTATACATGTCATTTATATAGCCTTGACGACCCCTAGGAAAAGTCCACTGGAGATTCCTTTTTCTTACTTTTGTATTTATTTTACTTGTCTTCCTTTTCTTCTTAAAAAAAAATTCATTCTCTGTGATCTATTAAAGAAATTCATTACGCCTGCTTACCTGTTCTATAATGCCTTTATCAATATTATTAAGTAGTTCTTTCCGTTTATTTTCCTATCATCTCTTATTATAATCTTTTAATTGCATCATGTTTCGCTTTAAATTTAATAAATCCATTTTGTTCATTTCTATGTCCTCGCAATTCATTATGACTACAGTTGAAAACTGATATTTGATGGTTTGTATGGGAGTTGGGGGGTATAGGGTTTGGATGGGCAAGGATGCTACAGATTTTACAAAGAAATACTTTTATCGTATCTCCCAGAGGCAAAAATTGAAGCACATGAACATTTGTTAAGGAGAGGAGTTAATGCAACGAGAACTGCATTCTTCGTACAGTAGCACTTTTAAAACTCCGGCAAAAGTAATTTTTTTTTTTTTATTGTGCAAAATTTATGAATTATCTTTGTTTAGCTTTAAACGATAATTTGACACCCATCGCGTTTCTGGAGAACTTGTTCACCTTGCAAAATTTCTTCCACGGCGGATGTCATAGGCAATTTACACAGGTATTGGTCAAACTGAATCATATCAAGACTTCAGATTAGAAAACTGGTTTCATAATCACAAGCCACACTTGTGGACAATTAGGTTCCATAGGAAATAAGTCTAAATTTTGTGAGACACACGACATGATTTCCCTAGAGACGTCCACTCACGTATATCAGCCAATTCTGAAGCCCATAACATTTATTTGGGCTTTTTAGAATTGTTAAATTAACAATTAATTGAATGAAAAAAAAAAAAATAAAAGAACAAGAAGTGTCACGATGGTTTGAATCCTAATTAGATAACAACAAACAAAATAGCTGAAAAATATGTTTGCCAAGAACTCCTATGATATAGAGAAATTTCAAGTATGGCTACATGCACTTCATGGCTACATTTGCAGTGCCTTTAAATAATGTAACTCTCAAAGGATTCCACATTCTAGGGTCATTTTTGTTTGGATTAATTTCTTAAGGAATAGACTACTGCATACTTCACGAACTCATTATTCAGAGAAAGTGTAGGCTACCGAGTTTTGAAAAAACTGCACTACTGGTCATGCAATGAGTAATAGATGTTTCGTTCTTTTCAAAAAGAAAGAGGCATACTAGAAGGTTTATTGAGCTGTGTAGCGGTTTTATGAAAAAATTTGATATGACTACCCCCAATAAAAAAAAAAAAATCCTCTTTTGGCCATGGTCAAAATGATAAACGTGTGGATGACCAAAATCACTCGTCCGATCGGCAAGAAACAAGCAGTATTTGCGCAACATATTGTGACAATTTGGTTGCGATGTATTAGTGAGATTATTACACTCACAGTATAGTCACAATATAGAGTAAAATAAATTTGCTTACTAATACTAAATAGATAAATAAATACATAAATAAATGATTAAGTAATAAATAAATAAATAAATAAATAAATGATTAAGTAATAAATAAATAAATATGTCAAAGACGGACGAACTGTATAAATAGCAAAAGAAATACACATCTCAAAACGTAGAAATGGCAAGAAGACAAGATGAAATGAAACGAAACAGTCCATCAAAATGTGTACAGAAAATTCAGAAATAAGTGACACCGCACAGCTTAGGCTTGAAAGAAATTAAATATTTGATAAATCACCAGATATAACAGAACTTTTAAAGAATGATTTTTCTCACGTGTATAAAATAATCGTGTCAAGTTACATTTTATCAGCAAACGGTAACTGATGACACAATGAATGTAATCACAACAAAGTCTTTGTCCTTGATTATGGTAAGCATTCCTTGAGTTAGTCAAATCACAGATGCAATCACATTTTTGCACTGTTTTGCTTATAAGTTTAGGCCGGTTCTGATTACAGTAACGGAATTGTTGTGAAAGCTGAAAACTTGCAAATGTAACGATTTTATGATAAATTAGGTATTTCAGCACGAATAGAACGTTTTACTTTTCTGTCAAAACAGCTTTTATTTGAAACACTACGTTACCTCTGCGTGACCGATATCCTCTTACAGTCACAGTTCTGATCGGAAGATTTTTTTTTTTTTTTTAAATTAAAAGACCGTAGATCCATATCAAAAGAGGAATATGCGGTATTTTATAATAAAATTTTGGTGATCTTGTATCAGTTATTTTGTGCAGAAAACTGTAATACATGTATTTCATTACACTGAAATGTGACAGACAACCACAAACAACACACACATACACACAACACACAAAAGGAATCAAGAACTGAGGTGTGACATAAAATCCCTGATCAACACCTTGATAGCTCATAATGGCGGCTGGGATTCATAACTGCACGTCGACGGCACGCTAAATCTTGGTTATTAATCAGCATGTTGAACGTCAAGTGTATTCACTGACACAATTGTTAAATAACCTGGAGCTGGCTCGAGAGCGAACGGAAGGTGAGCGTATGCGGTCTGATAACCCGATAAGGTCTGGAAGTCATTCTTCACTGGAGAGGGAAAGAAGCGACGCGTTTGTTTAGAGGAAAAGAGAGATTGATAACGATTATAATTATCAACCTCAACAATGCTAACAGCTCGTACAGCAATGGTCTACAGTTTTGTTTATTTTTTTCTTATTTCTTTTAATCTTCCTGAATAATTTCATGAAACTCATCAATTTTTACAATCTATTTCTGCGTCTCTGCCGTGACATTTTTCGCACCCTCTGAAATTCCACACCACGGGCGGATTCCCTCCAATGCTTTTTATCAGACGTGGTGTTGGTTTTTTTTTTTCATTTATTTATTTTATAATTCAGACAATTTTATTTCAGGCTTTCATGTTCTTAAACCTTTTTTTTTTCTTTGAGTAAAATATGAATGCGATGTGCAGATTAGAATTTTCCTTGAGATTGGGCTGTCGGTGTGTTTGTAATTAAAGTTTTATCAGGAAGCGTTACAGTTGTCAACACTGACATTTTCTAAAAATCATTTAGAATTATATTAGATAGGGCGTATACATGTCTTGCAACCTTAAAAATAAGGAATGTGTCGCTAAATTAAGAACTGAGATGTCACCCTCTTAAGGTAGATAAGGCCCGTCCGACATTAAATTTTAATTTATTGCAGAAATTGAGAGTAAAAATCATTTTTATGCATAACATCATTGATTATGTCTGCAAATGGTCAGCAATTGTCGATAAATGTGTGAAGGCTATTCTACGTTGATTTATAGAGTATAAGATTATTCTTAAATAGCGATTTTCTCAGGATTTGTTTCCACTGCATGAGATCACCCTCCCCCACTTCAAAAAACTATGTCTCAGGCCCCAAAAAATGCGAGGTCATTTGTTGTTTTTTACCTAAAGAAAGTGTACATATTAAGCTTTGAATTTGTGCCAGTAATATGATTTAACCATCAGACTTAAACTCTTTATTATCAGCCTCGGGATGGTAAATCTAGACATTTTTGTCATGAACTTCTTGGCTGTTTATTCCCCGTTTTGATCCGGTGAAAGCACTCAATGTTTATATACATGGGATCACTATTATCATAAATACTAGTTAGCCTTAGAGAATTTGAGAAGGCAGCCTATTGCCCACTATTCTGTTTTGATATTGCAGACTTGTTGCTTGGAGAAAGACCGAGTCTTTACTGTGTAAGAAATATGAATGTCTGCAAATGAAATGCATAGCGGAATTTTAATTTCATAATTAATCTAAGGGTGAGCTTTCTGTATTATACCTTAAGTTCTGCCGTTATGCTGCCCTACTCGTGTCAGAGCAGCGTGTGCCTGTAAATAAATAAAGAAAGAAATAATAAATATCTACTTAATCAATAACAACAATATTCAACAGTATAGCTGTTATTAAATATGTGGCATTATATATCATGTTGTGTAAATGGGGGTTAAACAATGTTTATTTAATTTCCTTTCCCTCTTCTTTTATGAATTTTGCATCATTAACACACATTATAATCATATATTGTAAATTAGATAACCGTGTATTTTCTTACCAAACTGCAAAAATGGAGAACACAGTATTGAAAGTAAAGATATACTAGACACACTTTTATTTTCTGAAATATTTAGCGTTTTAGTTTCCAAAGGTTATAGAGAAAACTGAAATTAAGATTATCAGAACAAATAATCAAAAATATAACTCTTCAACTTAAAAATGTATCAATCATTTATTTAGTGTCTTATGCTTATACATGCCTGATAGAAATACTTCCTTATTCCAATATAAATAATTTTCTCTCAGCTATTCCACAGACATCCCACATGGGCCAGAACTTATTTCTTAATTTTCAGTACTCACTGTGCTTAAATAAAATGTGGTTCAAATATAAAGTTAACATTCAACTTCTGAGATAATCCAGGTTAAGTGAAAAAGGGCTGAGAAAACTCTGTCCTTGTCGATGACAACACCAACCCCATTGAAAAAATCCTACAGATTTTGATATATTTGGTCAAAAAAAAAACGACTGGTTTCTCACAAATCGCAAATGAAGGCATTACGCTGCGTGCAGTTTTAGGCATTAGTATTTTTGTATAGTGCTAGCACATATGACAATGTAATAATATGGGCTTCATAGATGTTTTTAACCTAAAAGCGAGCAGTGGCGTAACTATCCTTGAGTCATAGCTCCGCCTTAATTTGACGCAATAATGGGGCGCTCCGCAAAATAATGTGCAAATGTATGCTCTTTTAGTGTGAGGTCTGTCCACGGTTTGAGCTCGTTTTGTTTCTTTTTAGCTTCTTTGCTTTATCTCACACTGCTGCTTTTACCGTGAGCCATCTGTTTAACAGACAACAATGGTTAAAACGAAATCCGAGGGACCAACGGTTAATATTCAGTTTGAACAAAGTTTCGGTTTAAACAGAGGGAAATGAACGAGGATTCCCTGTTTCCTTTTGGTTTAGCAGTACATTCGATTTAACCGTTTTCGTTTTTAGCAGTACATTCGATTTAACCGTTTTCGTTTTAATGTTGTGTACTGAAAATTTTTCACCCATATTTAAATTTTAAGGTCCCTTTTCGGCACAGGTATGACTTTATCAGCAACAAAACTTGAATCTGTGTTGTGTTGGCGATAGGAAGATGTCGTTTACACACCTAGATAAATACTCAAGGAGAAACCCATTGCTAATAGGGTTCGAACTCGGCATCTTTCGCTTCAAGAGATAGGCACTCAACCCTCGACTCCCGCACTGGCGCTTCGATCATGGCGTCTGCAAATAAGGAATCCCTACACAGACTCCGTTAATATCGAGACTCATCATGGTATTTGCTTATCCGTCATGAGCAATGCATTCTAATTTTGTAGTCAACCTATAAACTCGAGTTCAAAGTTAGACTTCGAGAGACGTTAATGAATAATCTAGATCTAAAAAATACGGGACTTGGACCCCCATCATTGAGTGTTTGGGTTCCTCCATTATGTGGGGTTCTAAAATTTCATTTCCTTTTATGGTGACAAAGTAATTATGTCCGTGTTTTTATTTTAGCATTACCAGCATGATGAATCAATATAAGAACAGTTTTAGTGGCAGAAATGCGTATACATTATAACTGCCGTCGTTTGCTGGAACGAACCCTCCCCGTCTAAATGTAAATATGATTTAAAATTTGCCTGGTTTGATAATTTCTCACAACTGTTTTGGAACTAGCCGCACATATTGCGATAAACTAGATAAACCATGAAAGGCGAGTTTCTGTCTATATAGCTGGAATACATTACATATATTGTAATACTACTGCCGTCGTTTACCTTTAGGATCACCAACCGCTTAATTAGAAATTAAAATTTGCCTAATCTGACAAATTCTTATTGTTCTGGAACAGACCGCGAATTTTTCATTATTTTTAGCAATAGAAGAATATGTTTGGAAGTATTTTTTCCAGTCACTTTTGAGGCGAGGAAGTGAAATTACCCTTTGACAGCTTGATCGCGTTTTTTATTTCAGATTTTTTAAAATAAAAGAATAAATAATGTTCCGTTAAACTGCTGTCCCCTAAATCGTAATGTCCGATTAACGATACTATTATCTGAATAATTTAGTACTAACTGGATAATTGCTATCCCTTTCAACCGCATCATTTTTCCATAGTCACTGGAAGTAATGATGAAGCTGAATCGATGGTATCTGGATAACTAAGAATAAGGAGTTATATCATCACTTTGGTTTACAAGTGTTCTACATGGATGTTGATTGGTAAAATACTGAGAATCTCCAAATGTGTGGTTGGGTGTCAGGTCTAAGGGCAGGATTAATCTATAGGATTCAGGCACCTATTAGAAAGCCATATTACTCATTTTCTACAACCCAATTAATCCGCTAATATATAAACCCCCGAGCCTCCCCCCCCCCTCTTTTTTGGGTCCTGCCACCCAGTGTCAGGGTGTAGAAATATGTAAAATGAGCTGTGATCTAAATAAGGCATCCAACTGTAAAGTTTCAGGTATATTTGAGCCTTCCAGATATATAATAAAGTATGTTAAGTCTATATATTCATGTGGTCAAAACCAGACTAAAGAAAAATTGGGAACCAAATCAGAATTTGAGGTGACTATTTTTGAAAGAGATTTGTGAAAAATTTTTGGCGTTGGCCCCCTTTTTTCCCTTTACAATATCGGGCAGAATAAGTATTTTAACCTCCATCGGAGAAATATCCCGAAATAACAGAATGTTAATAGGGCCGAAAGAAGAAACAACAATAGGTGCAAGTCCTTAGTGTTACCCTCAGGCAACATACTAGAAAGAGGAAAGGGTACCTCGGAATTTTGTCATGTAGCAAAACAATGTTGAGTTTGCACACTTTGTTTCAAAAAGCTAAAAACAGTGCATTTGAAGACAATAACTTCCGTCTCTGATCAGGAAACAGTTACATCGATGTTTTGATCCGTATTAATTCTGACCATATAGGGTTTAGATTAGGAGCAAGGTTAAGGAGAGAAATGATCCTTATATGTTGTGGTACACATCTCTAAAATATATTATGCCTTTTCTCCCCAACCCTATTCTCAACATTAACCCAAGAATACCTTAGAAATAATAGAACTGAAGGAGTCGCAATAAAATTAATACGACGCTCTGGCTGTATATATAATCCTTATAAGTCTTATTATATTTTAATGTAGTGCGGTACCCACAAGAACCCCTCCGACATTAGTAGTGTTCACAGTGGTTAACACAGGACGTTAATTAACGTATGGATTAAGCCACTTAGACACCACAGTGATTATATTTTTTTTTTCAAACTTGCAACTCATGACCAAAAACATCTTTGGAGACTCACAAGATTATACCAAGTGAACATAAACCGTAAACTGCGTCGACGTTATATTTTCATGGCATTTCTCAATTTCATATTCACCACAAGGCATTGCTTCTTCGTCCAAAATTTTCCCTGACGCCCAACCTAACCAGACCTCAAGTTATTGTTTTGTACCCAGACGCGCAGCCCCACCGACATGACTGTGTTCCCGTGGTCAAATGAAACATACGGAATGAGGTAGTGACAGACATAAAACGATGCATGCTATATGATAATGACGACAACGAACCAACGGGTTTTTTATGTCCATCGGTTAGGCGCTTGTCCGGACGCTGCACGAAGTTCTTTAATGCACCTAGTTTTGTTTCGGCAAAAGGTGGGTTAGGCGACTAAGCGGCAAAAATAGAACTCTATAGCAAGAGCATATTGCGTATTGTACACATGCATGAATTTGGATTCAGACAAATTTCTAGTTCGTTTAGGCTCTTTGTCAGCTGCCAAAATTACGAGAACTGTCAAGGAAAGACTAATATTTCACAATGATTATTCTTGTTACTTGTCTATTTTCCCACGCTATATAACCAGAATGATAATTTGTTGAAGAAACTAGTCTTTGACAACACGAGGACAGGCAAGCCAGGGTAGGCTGCGTGCGTCTTGTGTACAATAATACGTCATAAATACATCAAACTTATTAACATTTTAGCAACGATAGTTTACTATAAGATGATAAATATTATAAGTATCTATCATCATTTAAACTGCAAGGAATGCAATGTAGTAAAAAACAGTTGGCTAAGTTATGTATTTCCTTGCTATAATTATTGGTAGATGACTCTGACTCTAAAAGAAAATTTAATGGTTTTTCTCAAGCTATCAGAGCGTAAAAAGTTGAATGTAAAGCCAGCTATCAAAATTCGCTTGACGTTGCCACCTATGCAGATTCCATACTGACCATTCGTAAGCTCGAGTCTTGCTCTTTTATACGCCGAACACTCACACAAGATAATATGTGCAATTGTCATTGTCCTTGTCCACTCTACTGTCTTATAACAATATTCTTCAGACTATTATTCTCATTCTATACATACCTGCATCTAAACTAAGGGTGCTTATCCTGGCTCGAAATTTTAAGTGAACCAAGTGAATGCTGTAAGAGTCTCTCTTATCATTTCATCTGTGTTTACCCCTGTCGAATTTATTACTGCTGTTTCCTGCTCTGTATTGTATTTAAACGATCGTTTGCTGTTTGATGTAGGCACAGAGACCGTCTCCATCTCGCTGACTCTTTACTGGAACTCTCTACAGCTGAGATTCGCATATTTCTTAGGGCTAGGAGAAGAATGAGGACTGGTAGGTTGGTTGGTTGGTTGGTTGGTTGGTTGGTTGGTTGGTTGGTTGGTTGGTTTGGTTGGTTGGTTGGTTGGTTGGTTGGTTGTTGATTGGTCGCTTCGTTGGTTGTTTGGTTAGTTGGTTACTTGGTTGGTTGATGGGTTCTGTGAGTGCGTGGAAAGGTTCGTTGACTGGTTGGTTGGTTGGTTGGTTGGTTGGTTGGTTGGTTGGTTGGTTGGTTGGTTGGCTGGCCGGCTTGGTTGTGACCGCAAGGGACATCGGACAGTGGATACATCTTCAAACACTGAAACCGCCCAGGGATTAATCTAAGAGAAATGCTATCACAGCAACTGGTTGTATTTCACACACTAGGCCATCCAGCATCTTGTCACAAAGTGCCTAGGTACAGCCAGTACCCCTCAGGCAGGTAAATCGCTCATCAAAAATTCAGAACTGGGGCCGGGTCGTAAGACGGACGACTCGCATCCCCGCTGGGACGGGGCGATTTGGCGGATCAGAGCATGAGGGAACAAAATATCCCGGATGGAAATGGGAGAGAAGCGAGCAGTGGAACATCTTGCCACATAAATTTGTATACAAAATCTAGTCCCCTTGATGGCAATTCCGACAATCGCAGCTTCCGCTTAAACGTAACGGTTTTCATGGAGCAAATTGATATACTTTTATATAACACTTACTGGATAATCGCAATCCCTTTTAATCGACTCTTTTGATGTACTCCCAAGGAGTTGCAATTAAGCGAAGTTGACTTTATAGTGAAAAGAAAGCTGGATGGTCTCTTGTAGGGGAGTGGCGTGACTGGCTGATTTATCTTGACCGAAGACTGCATACCTGTATGGAATTCGATGGGCGAAGGGCATCTATGTTACAGATCTGTAAGTTTACTTTCAATATTGAGGCCTACACCTGGTGGGTCTAGTTAGATCTAACCTTTCTCTTTCTCATGTCCTGTGCCCACAGATATAAAGTCCCAAGAAGCAACTTTTAGGATTTTTTGGGAACCTGTGTTAATGTTTCATTGATATATTTGGAATTAGACAACCTTTTCATGATCATTTTTGTTTTCTTTTTGGAAGGTCGGCAAAGGCAGAAAACTTCCTTCCGACATTAAATACTGAAAAATGAAAGCTTAAACTGTTTGTAGTCAAGTTATTGTGTCATTCAGCGTAAAATCTGAGACACTGAATGACACATTATTAAAGAGGGCTGGATGCACGGGGAAACCTCGCGACTTGAGGGAGAGCTAAAAAGGCTTTTTTCTCCTTGTTTGTTAATAACAGAATGAATTATAGATCTGCAATCTTAAAGAATTATCTGCTGGAAATTATTACTGACCTTCGGGGTCACAAATTTCTAAAGAGTATACATGATTGGTAACCCCTTCATAATTTTTCATTTCATCGGGTGAGCTCGTGCAAGTTGGATCCTGTCTTGTCTTGACATCCAATGAAAAAAAGAGAAAAAAATGATATATACGTCAGTCGATGAAAGCGTCACGTCCTTATAAATTCTTCCGCATGTGATATGATCACTTTTCTTGGCAGAGATGAATACATTGATATAATAAGGGCCCGCAAGGATGTGAGCATTTTTAAACATTTCTTAACCGTATATAAATTCTATAAACCACTTATATCATCTCTCTTTCCTATTAACAATTTGCTTTACAAGCATGTCAAAAGTTTTGTAAACAAACAAAAACTCGATCAGAATAACCCGCGATAGACATCATTGAAAATCTTGGACCGTAAAATCAGTTTTTAAGATCCGTTCTTGAGACGTGAACCAGTGCGAGTTACTCCAGTTTCTCCCCGTAAACGCGTGTAAGTTAGTCATTAATGAAGTTATGATGGCAGTCGAATTTGCGGAATCTCCCTGAAAATAATGCAGCTTTCCGGTATGTAAGTGTCTTTGTTTCGGCAAAATTAGAGTTGATCGAGTATACGGAATTAAAAGTTCCCCCTTATAGGTTTGTGACACCTATATTAGAAGGGCAAATCACTGATTGTGTACAACCCAATTAATCCGCTAATATATAAAATCCCCCTTTTTTGGGGGGCCCTGCCAGACAGTGTTAGAGTGTAGAAATAGGGAAAATGACCTGTGATCTAAATAAAGCATCCAATTTTAAAGTTTCAGGTACAATTTGAACCTTCTAGATAAAAAAAATAGGATGTGTAGGCCCATGTATTCGAACGCGCTCAAAACCAGCCAAATGAAAAATTGGGGACCAAATCAGAATTTGAGGTGATCTTTTTCGAAAGACATTTGTGAAAAATTTGGGGCGCTGACCCCCCTTTTTCTTCCCGTTAAAAGGTCGGGCAAAAGAAGTACTTTAACCTCCATGGAAGGAATTTCCCCAAATCACAGTGGTATTATGTAGAATAACACAAAATGTTAATAGGGCCAACAGAAGAAAAAAACAATAGGTGTCAAAGACCTTATGTGACTACTAGGTCCCGCAACTCTTGATCATCGAGTACTGATGAGCCGATATCTTGCACAGTTACTATGAAATTAATGGCGGTTTCTTTTAAGCAAGGTTTATGGTTTTATTATTTGTGTGATTCACACGAGTGATTTCTTTACATGCTGTGAAATCACATTTCAAAAAACTGAGGTATTTACTGCGGCGAAGAGGAAACAAAATTATATTTTTTTACGGCTTGTGAATATGGTATTAAATGACGAGATTTGTTTCGTTGTCCTTGTAATTTTTTCTTTGTATTTAAAAAGGATTGGGAAATTTATAAAATTATTTGTCCTATTTAATTGCTTTGGTATATTTATAAACTATGTGATCCGTCATACAAAATACGATGCATAGCAGATAATGAAATGTTTTGTTCAAATTTATGCAATAAAATGATTGAAAAATGTCAAAGTTCATTTTTGGACACGAGCCATTTTCGTTGACATGACATGCGTAATTAAGTGACATCAGAGGTGATACAGGTATGAAAAGTTTGTACTTAATTAGATGTACAACCATGTAAATAATTCCAGCTTAAACAAACGATCAATACTAAAAATAACCGCATAATTTATTTGAACATTTCCACATGACTATTTTCATAGAAGGGCAATGAAATTGAGTTGACTCCCACTGCATTTGATATTAAAGGTATTTCAATTTGACCTGTATTAAACAGTTGCTTTTTACTGCCAGTTAACTTTAAGCAGCATAAACATTGATTAAAAGCAGTATGAAGTTGTCATATTTAACGGCACTATCTTTCCTCCATTGACCACCCCTCTCTCTCTCTCTCTCTCTCTCTCTCTCTCTCTCTCTCTCTCTCTCTCTCTCTCTCTCTGTCTCTCTCTCTGTCTGTCTCTCTCTCTCTTTCTCTTTCTCCCCTCTCTCTCTCTCTCACTCTCACTCTCTTTCTCTCTCTCTCTCTCTCTCTCTCTCTCTCTCTCTCTCTCTCTNTCTCTCTCTCTCTCTCTCTCTCTCTCTCTCTCTCTCTCAGTTCAAAACAAACATAAAGTGAAAAGAAAGCTTAACTTAAGCAGTATAAAACCTCTGACACAACACAATGGTATTTCAGATATGAGCTGCTCTTGACAGTTTCATGGCAATCCTGACAGCGATTCACGCCGACGACACTATGATGGTGTCAACATGTAAAAACATGCTGGGGCTCATGGTGAGCAGCCACTGGACATAAAAACTCATCGGCATGATTAACCTTTAAGTTTAAGGACAGTGATAGAACGACACTAAGTTCATACTATGGACATACAATTGGCTCTTCTTAGGTCATCCAATAGTGAAAGTTTCAAAGATTTTCACTATGTAGTAGTCTGTAGGCTATTTTCTGTAGAGTTAAGTCTGTAAAGGTTTAGTACCATTTCACTCTTACTTCATTATTACCGATTTGAGTGCAGTTTGAGGGACTTTTAAATATACATCATAATCTGAATTACTTCAGGAATATACAGGATCCTGCACTTTCTGAGAATTTTATTACACATCATTTCCTGTCTGTTTATGTTTACTAGTTTGCAGATCTCAGGAATTTTTATCAAACCATTCTTTAATGATGGTCGATAGTCTACTTCTTTAAATGTATACCAGTTTCACTGTATTTATGATTTAAATGTTGTCTTTTTAATTAGTAGAATTATCTTTAAATTTCGGAGCTAATAAATAAAAGCGTCAATATAACATAAGTATGTGGTGCCTTGCACATACGGTCAGAGTGGCTAATGTAAATAGCCATGTATATTTTTGGTTGTTATTTTTTCAAGGACGTTCAGTAATCCTTAGAGCTATAAAATCTGTGTAATCACTTCGTCACAATCTTCCGACGAAAATATTTTTTTTTTTTAGGAAGAACAGTGGAATATTAGGGTGGTTAATTCAAATGTTATCGTTATTACCGTGCACTGTTGATCCCAAATTGCGAAATAAATTGTAGAAAAGTGACCTGATCTATTTTCTTTTGGTTAAATTGTCAACATGCAGGCTTGGCGCTGGTAATTTTACAAGTACACTTTGGGGACGAACCCGATTTCGCCGTAAGGGAGAGAGCGTTTGTCAGAGTTTTAGCAAAGAAAAGGTGGTTGGGAAAGGATTAGGTTCCGGCGAAACCGGGTTCACTGCATAACCGACCGCTGATAAAAAGAACAATGGCTGAAAAGATCGCCAGCCTGTAATTGATTGAGAGAAAATGATTTCTGCCACGCCTCTGCAGTTAAATCATTTTATTTATATCGAACTCTTACGAGACTGGCAGAGTTAGTCCGGGGTAGGTAGCCGGAGTTGTGCTCTTCCAGCTGCGTTTTCAGAAAGGGTTATTTTTACAATAACAAAGGGAGAAGAGAACGGGAATTGTGATTGTGCTCGATATAACCGAGTTCCCGTTAAAGCCATGTCCGGTATAGCTGGATTCGACTATACTAGGGATCCTGATAACGCTCTATATTATCTGAAATGAAACTCCCAACCTTTAAGGTGGTCATATTCTGGCTCACTCTCCATTTTCTACACTAATAACTGCCACATGCAAGTACATACATATAGTACATGTAAGCCGCTCCAATATGAGAAGAAAGCGAGACTACGAACAAAGATGGCTGGCGAAGATAAGATAATTTAAGATAAGATAAGATAAAATAAGATAAGATAAAATAAATAAGAGATAAGATAAGATAAGATAGACATATTCACACGCACACGAACACACACACACACACACTTTACAATGCTAAGACAATACTGTCGCATCCAGTTTAATAATTAAAAGATAGATTATTTTTTTGCTTTACTATGGGGTTGACCGACTTACCCTCAACATCCATAGAAGAGACGTCAATAAAATATAAAAACTATCTATTTAGCGTATTAGAGCTCGCGTGCATGCGTGTATGCGCATACACCAATATGGTTATTAAATATGATTTGATTGCATTCACATTTAGGCCAATAATTCTTTTAACAATATAAATGAAATGAAACTGCTCTTAATAGGTCAGTGACACGCATTGATATGAAAGTCTCTTAATAAAGCCGTCTTAGACATTTATCGCTTTAGAGGTTTGACAAAAGTTGCAATTAAAATGATGATGTAATTAAGCGAAAGTATTGTTATTATTAATCATTATTACTTTAATTATGATTATTATTATTATCGTCATTAACATTTTCATTATTATTATTTTATTATTATTATTATTATTATTTTCAAATACAAATAATCATTCTTCATGACTAAAATAAATTGCATTTAAGTATCAGTGTGAATAGACGAACTGCATTTAGCCGGAAAGGCCTGTATTACGCCTTGTAAATCCAGAAAGCTCCTGAAGTTCAGAAAGTTCCCAGCCGAAAACTTTCGCACCGTGGAGTGTCTGGTCAATGATGCGTAGCATAATTATTGCGCGAAAGCGTTGTCTGGATCAGCGCTGCCAAAACAATTTTAAAGTAAAAACATATTTTATGAACAATAGCGCCACGCGCCTTGAAACACACCGTCAACAGAACGAGCTCATTCTCGGAATGGCGGAGCTTCATAATTACATATCTCGCTTAAAAAGCTTTACTTCCGGCAGGCGCGGAGGGCTAATTCGGTCACGTGACCTGGATATTGTTCACATTCGAAAACGGATCACCTGTCCAGTGCATGCCGCAGGGGTTAGCAGCATGTGACACGTGCAGGTATTGAAAGCAACTCGAAACTGAGCAGTTGTGTTCAGATTCCAGAAAATTTGTTTACCGATAGATTCACAGCTCCATCACCGTGGATGCGGACGGTGTTGTTCGTCTTTCTCAGCATGTCACTTTTCCTTTTCGATCTCTACTGCTCTCCTCCTTTATCTTTGTGTCATTCTGGAATTCGACTCTTTTTGTCCACTTGATCCATAGCGTCAGTTCAGGATTTGAACTTAGTGTGGCAGCAAGCTGGAGAAAGCTTGGAAGTCCCTTTTTCAAAAGTTACAGCAGAAGATGTCACGAATGTTTACAACTTAAAATGGGCCATTACAAAGATTGAGAAAAATCCCTTTTACTTTTAATTAGCTGATGGCATTGTATAATTATTAAAAAGAAATTATACGTTTTATTAAATCAGTAGCCTGTAGAAAAGCTTGGTATCTCAAAATTTGCATTTTGTATGCGCGTAGACAGGGTTAGGCAGAACTGAGAACACACGAACGCAGTTCGTGAACTGAAGATCAATTTACATACACCTGATCTGAGTTTAAAAGCTTGGATGAACTGATCTGGATCTGAACTGTAATTACTGTTGGTGCTTGATCTGAACTTTAAATTTCTACCTAAATTTTGATTGAGTTCACATCTACTTCGAAAATTAGAACTGAATGCCGAGTTCTAAACCAAGGGGAACTGATCTGATTCGATATCTACTCAGTTAATAGAACTGGGCTAAACTTGATCTTAGACCTTTTTTACCTTAGTAACTGAACTTGATCTGAACTGACTTTTTTGGTAAACATGCATGGTCTGCAATTGGCAGGATACTGAGAGTTAACATTTAATGAGACTCCCTAACCCTTATAATATGTTTTAAGTCTAGTTAATTAGAAAGAAAAATTAATAGTGTTAGATGAAAGAAAAAAATCAAAATTGACATTATCTGAAGTTCCTATGCATTGCGAGGCCTTCAGCTGTAGCTGATTTATCGATATCTTATACGCAAACCTAGCACTACACAGCGCCGATGTTGTGCTTGTTACGTAACACTTCAACACAAAAACTATAGCACGTGCATTGCACTAGTACCACAGTAGAAGCAACAGTAGCAGGGTTGAACAAGACTGAACAACAGCAAGGTTGAACAAGGTTTGTTGAGAAGAAGCCCAAACCACAAAGTGGTGTGTGGGACCACATAATGACAAATGATCGTACCGATTAAAAATCAAAGAAAAATTCATCAATCTGTAATTCAAGAAATCATTCAACCAATCAGCACATCAATCAATCAATCGATCGGTCAGTAAACCACTCATCGGTCATTTAATCAGTTCCATCTGGTACTCAAATCCAACAGCTACAGGGCATACACAATATACTAATTAATGACAATAGTTAGTATTGCTTCAATAGGTTCCTTGTGGCAGGTATTCCTGGTGATCACTCGATAATTGGTGACTCTGAGGTGTTTGAGTTGTCAGCAAAGATTCCAGGAAAAAAAAGGGAATCAGCAATAGGGCATTATTATTATAGTGAGTGAATGGTTTCCATTTTCTTGATTTTCTTAAGTTAGTGGTAGTTGTTGTTGTTGTTGTTGTTGTTGTTGTTGTTGTTGTTGTTGTTGTTGTTGTTGAGATTTACTGTCGTGAGGCCGCACGGCATAAAACTGCATATGAATTGCTCTTAATTAATCAACTCCAACCGAGCTCATTTCCGGTTTACGCAAAATGTAAATATGGATAGTCGTGTGATTGCCTCATCAAATTTCACTTCCGAAAGCAAATGATGCAGCAGCCAATAAAAGGCAAATGTAACAGACCATTTCAGCCAATCATATGCAGCTGACAATGGAAACGTAGAGAGCGGAAGCAATATCTGATGGAGCTGTGGCTTGCAGTGCGGATGACTGTGTATGCATAGTAAGTGAGATTGATCAGTTCAATTCACAGCAGTCATAGAAATGTAGAGCCCGTTATACGCTTAGATCTAATTCTATATTAATTTCCGTTTCACTTTTGAAAATAATTGACCCCATAAATTTAAGTACACTTATGAGAAAGTTGGCAACGTTTTCTGTGAACTGTTGTTGGGATAGGCATGGCAGCAAGACTTTTGTGTCACTCAGAACAGCGAGCACTGGGGGGAAAGTGATATGAATATTCTTTAAGACCGAAAACTTATTCTCTTCAGTTAAACATTCAAAGTTTCCAGCTGTTTGTTCTGGAAAAGGCAGCAGTCAGGTGTGGTAAAAATAGCAGAAGATTTTCTCTTGCCGATGGCATAGTACTGTGTGTGAAAGCTACACAAGCCCATGTGCCACGGAGCTTGTCTTTAGATGATAATAAGAATTAAGGAATAAACATCATTAAACCTTTTTCTGGAGTGATAGGAGGAGAATGGTTCGTATTGCAGATGGTCATGCATTATCTTCCAAGTCTAGTCAAAGTAAAAATTCTAAATTATTTTTCCCCGGAGTATTTGTTAGTTCGGATTTTATTTCAATACTGTCATGCTTACCGGTTATAAGACTAGATCTAGTTCAAATTTCTGGGTAGTGTAGAGTGTCCTATAAATTTTGCTTGCACAGCGGTCGCTACGTTTACTCTCGTACGATCTCAAAACTTCTTATCCAAAAAGATTTGAAGCCAACACTTCCCTTCTATCCCCTGGAAAGCTAAAGTGTAACTCCCTTGTGGGATTGTTACTGTAATTGGTATCATTGCTATAGAGTTACTACTGAAACATATTTTTCAAATTATTATTACGCGTTTTTGCTCATTACATTGACAGGAGACATCTTAAGCTCTACTCTTATCAATCAATCAATTAATCAATCAGTAAATCAATCAATCAATCAATCAATCAATCAAGCAAGCAAGCAAGCAAGCAAGCAAGCACTCAATCAATTAATTAATCATCAATCAGTCAATCAATCAATCAATCAATCAGCCAGTCAGTCAGTCAGTCAGTCAGTCAGTCAGTCAGTAGATCTTATTAACAAAACAAGAAACACTAAATGGCTACACCGTATGCAGTACATGACATTGTTAATGTAGATAGCGCAGGATATCATTTCGTCAGATTTATGTTTCGTCAATAGTGCAAAGAAGTTACTTACAAAATCGGTCTCCCACTTTCATAACAAAAGCCATATTTTTTTATTCATTAGGCCTAAAGAACCGTATATCCACATCAAAATAGTGGGATATATTATCTTTTAACATTAAACTCCAAGCGTATGGGGCTATTTAATAACAATAATAGTAATAATAATAATAACAATGGTGATAATAATGCGGTTTATGAATCTCTTATGCAGGCTTATGCTCGCTCTATGACTGTTTCAGCTCCCTGGGGACATACAGTGCCGTTGCCATTTACCGGCGTTGATCACCAGCATTCTGACATCTTTCACTGCCTGTAGCCAGATACCCATTTTACAGACGGGTGAAGAAAATGTGAATGAAATGCTTTCCTAAGGGACTTTCAACATGACCGTGGTCGGGAATCGAACTCATGACCCTAAGATCTTGAGTCCAGCGCCTTAACTGTTCGGCCACGCTGCTCCACATTTCAGCAAGTTCTTTGCTGCGGCCTTGTCACAACAGTCCGTCACGCCCATTCCACATTTGTCTGCGTCTTTTTTTTTGGTCGTTGTTGACGATTGGAGTTGTTTATGTTAGTCTGCTATGAGCTTCCATTTATCTTCTTACCCCTATTAAAACAATATAGAATTTTGACTTGATATTTACAAGCTATGTCATATCTGCCTCATTGTTTTGCTTTGTGCCATGTTTTGCTTTGAGCAACAGGCTTACAGCGCTCAATCTCTTAAAGGTATGAAGATGCCAATGTATTTTTCACTGTTGGCTATATTAGGTTTTACACCTCTCATTAACTTATCCTGGGGTGCCGTTTCAAAATACTTTCCAAATATGTAGTTTAGCTCTTCCTCCAAATTTTGACACAAAGAAAAATGCACCTGAACCAGTTAGATTTTGAGAACTTAGGCAGTGAAGCAGACACCCTAATATTTTAGGCCTTTTCACTCAGTAAACAGGGTAACCTTACCCACCTAGCAACAATCACAAATTTTATACTTGAGTGACTAAACCTCACCTATTCTGAGTCTACACATATATTTGCACCTATCTAAGCCTTTGAAATTAAAATCCAACCCCTTCCCCCCCATCCCCATGGCCAATATTCTGATTTTATAGGAACTATTTAAAATTGCATATTTTTATGCCAGGTGCTATTGGCATCTTCATACCTGAAACCTCAAAAAATTGACTTAGTTAGGCGAATGTGGAATGAGCGTAACGAGTTGGTAAACTCAATAAATTCATTAGCGCGACACTGTTAGAACAGTCCGTAATCCGCCAAGTTCGTTAATGCGTCAAAGCAAAATAACCAATCAGATAAGCCGTTCTGACATCAAAGATTCATATCAACAAGCGAGCAAATTCTGCGCGTGCATTTGATAAGGAGCAGCTGGCGCTGCCAAAATGCTCAGCGGCATGCCGGTGTAAACGGAGCAGCCAATAGAACAGGTCGTCTGTCACCGGCGATCGTAAGCTGATCTGTCATTGGACGATAGTGAGCGAAGGATAAATTAGGAAATCACATGACATGCTGCTATTGGTGTGTCGAGCCAAACTTCTCCAATAACTTTGGAGATCTTTGACAATGGTTAATTGGAATTTTGACAGTGATAACGACGAAGAATTGTTAATAAATCTTTACCTTATCCACTCCTCCTTTCTTTTTTCTTTTTTTCACTTTTTCCCCCAACTCTTCTGTGTAAGAAATAAGTTTGATATTATTATGTAAAATGAGGATTTAAATTTTTTTTTTCTAACCCTTTAATAACCAGCCTACGCACTCTTTACTTTATTCTGAGTACCATGTCAAGGGTACAATTCAGTCTGGAAGCCTACAATAAAAAAAAAACAAACGGGCATTATAATAGTTGTATAGCGGGCGACAGTGATCGATGAGGTAAAACTCGAGGGCGGATGATGGTGGGGGATCAGATGAAGAAAGGATTTCAACTGGTAGAAATTTCCAACTTTTTAATTGCTTGGTGATTTAATCATGAGCCAACGAAGCAAAATGTCATGGCAACGATGACTTAATTTTTATTTCAAAATGATGTACGTTTCTTACGAGGCCCAACTCGTCAATTTCAAACGCTCAAACATGAACCATCGGTCAGACTAGTCCAGTAGTTCTAATTTCGATTCCACCCCTTTGTAAATAGCGTGTTTTGACGTAATTTGGCCAGAACTGAAGTCATATGCACGCAGTTCGTGAACTTAAATTCAGTTCACGTGAACTTGATCTGAGCTTACCTAACTATTTTGGAAGAGCCGACTGCATCTGAACAGTAGCTATTCTGGGTGCATGATCTAAACTTTAGCTTTGTACCTAAATTTCAATTCATTTACACCTACCTCGAAAGCTAGAACTGAATGCCGATTTCTAAAACCAAAGTGTAACTGATCTTATCTGAAAACTTTTTAATTTTCATAGAACTGGGCTAAACTTAATCTGGGGGCTTTTTCTCCTGAATGAACTGAATTTGATCTGAACTGAGTTTTTTTTTGGAGATTTTGCCCACCTCTGGTCTTAGTAGACTTGTACGTGTATTGGAGAACGTCACAGCGTGTCACAGAAAGTGCACCAAGCATGCATAAACTATTATAATGAGTATGCAGACAACGCTAAAAAAAAATAAATGAGAAGAAAACAGGAGGCCCTCACAAGTCATATTAGTTTCAGTGCATTTTTCATCACCGACGACTTGAAGAATAGGAGCCATCGCATGAATAACCTCACATGGATTCGGTTTCTCGACTGTGTATATGATACAGGGTACCATGCAGCGATGTTGACGAGGGCGTAGCTAGACTTACATCAGCAGGTCACACTGATATATCGTCCGCGAATAAAAGAGTGTGTTATGTGTTTTACACAGGAGGGATAATGATTTTGTTCCAAGCATCAGCCGAACGGAGATTTATCAGCTGTTGGGGATATCAAGGTTGCAGTCCTCCTCCTCCTCCTTCCCTTCCTCCTCCACCACCACCACCACCACCACCATCAACGTCACCTTCTCTTCCTCTTCCACCTTTTCACTACTTCTTCCTCTTCCTCCTTCTCTTCCTTCTCCTTTTCCCCTTCACTTTATGTTCATGGTCTGCAGCCGACATTGGTCAACCAATCCTTCCTGTCTCTTTTCTCAAAAACGTGATGTCATTTTTTTTTTGCCATTATTTGTCCAAGTGTTCGGCCTTTCTGCATATCGTGTTTACTTTGTCCTCTCTCTCTCTGTCTCTCTCTCTCTCTCTCTCTCTCTCTCTCTCTCTCTCTCTCTCTCTCTCTCTC
>JAWQUT010000112.1:1065595-1097535 GCA_033807755.1 Ellobium chinense
TCCTTCCCCATCTCTCAAATAAATTAAAGGTAATGTGTTGAAGACTTATCTCAGAATACATAACAAGAAATAAATCATGAAATGGATCACACCAGTGGCCGTATGCATTATCCTTACGTTGATTAACGTGTTCCGTAAACTACAGTGAACACTACGAATGTATTGGGAGTTTCTCGTGGTTTCCGCAGTGCGTTAACTAACGTGTGGATTATGCATACGGCCAAGATCTGATCAGAGACACTTAACCCTTTCGTTACGTCATGTTTTTCAAGTGCTTTTGTCCCCAAATTACCATGACCTTAAAAGTACAAGTATGTATGTAGGAATAGGTCAGTACACAATGCTGCTTCCAGGACGGACTGGTACGTCTAGAGGCAGTTTGTAACAAAGGATAAGGGCATACATGTGCGTCATACGTAGAGAAAGTGGTTAAAGTGAGCTCCTGTAGAAATTAAAACAAGGGAAATAATCAAATAAATTTCTGTTATGGTTGGAAGAGAAAAAGAAAAAGAGAGAAGGACAGAGAGGGAGAGAGAGAGGAGAAGAGAGAGAGAGAGAGGAGAAGGAGCACTCACTGAGGTCAGTGGTGACAAGGGTCGAGTAAGTATCATTGAGCAAATTGACTGAGCAGTTGCATGGAAGAGCAGGAGGTGGAGCAACAGTGGAGGAATGATGTCGTGGTGAGGGGAGGGTGAGGGGGAGGGGGGCTAGATAATATTTTTTTCTCAGGGCCCTTTCAACATAATGGGAGGGAGGAGGGGAGAAGAGGGTTGCTGCGGGGTACCTCTGGGCTGAAGCACTGCATTCAGTTTAAATATAAGTACCATACTAGTTTAGACGTTGAGGAAAATAATAATGATAGTTACAACATCAGCAGCAGCAACAACAACATTATATCTCTGCATATTAGATGTTTTTGCAAACTTCTGATTAAAAGGGCATGTGGTAGGATTGCTTAGAGTAAATGTTTGGCTTAGCGCAAATGTAATCCCAGCCTTACAAAGTGCTCTGTCCTCGGTTCCTTTTCTTATGGGCGAGTGGAATTGACTATAAAAAGCTAGGGAAGACAGAATGTAATCTGCGCACTTGTAGCTCCGCTTTTAAATTTTAATTCATGTGTTCGAGCCAGTAGTTCCAGCTCGCCAAAAGATCAGGCTAGTCTTCCTGTCCAAGTGTGAAGATGGTAATGTTTGTTTTGGTTTTTTTTTTCCACTTTTGTCTATAGAAGGTTTATACCCTTCATTAACTTACTGATCAAGGGGTCCCCTGCCAAAATACATTCTGCATAATATTGCTCAGCTGTTTCTCCAATGCCCTAAAACCACTCAGTTTTTGAGAGCTTTGGCAGTGAATCAGACCTAATATTTTAGGCCTGACCCACCTAGCAACAACCACATAGTTTATACTTGAGTGGCAAAACACACATATTCAGAGTCATAGAAAGTATTTGCACGTAGACTATCTAAGCCTTTGAAATTCCAAGTCAACCCCTTATTCCATCCTCCCCTCCTTTCTGATTTTATAAAAACTATTTGAAATTCCATACTCTTATGCCAGGTACTATTGGCATCTTAATATCTCAATGTACATTCCAACCAAATAGTGTTTCTACTGGTCTACGGTCAAGAGCCTCGTGCTGAAATTCTGCAAATTACAAACAAGGGTAATAAACATGCGCCGTAATGTGTCCAAACTGATCGGTGAATAGTCCCCCCTGGTGACGCACGCCAGGCTCGCCGGACCGCGAAGGTTGATGTCAAAGGGGAGTGAACCGAATCTGATTCGAAACAATGAATACTCTCCCTGGGACGCCGCCATTTTGGAAGAGGGAGGCTGAGGATGGCGCTCGAATGATGGAGTTCAGACGGGGCCGGCGTCGGCAGCACCGCGGGGCCCCGATCCTCCACGGTGATTCACGAGACATAGAGAGCGACGCGGCGGATTCATGGCGAATTCATGAACTCGCACTCTAGTTTCTGTACTGCAACATTCGTTGTGTCAGTTGTTTGCCTTGTCTGACAACTTGGTAATCAAATCTCGCATCCGGAAACAGTAGTAATATGTATTTTTATGACAAGATTAAGGCAATAATAGCGACATCGTCGCCCGAATATAAACACACCGTAGATACATTTTTTTTTCTTGTAATTTCGGATAGAAATGTGACAATAGACTAAGTCATCTTTGAACTGTTAGTTTACGCTATCAGGTTCAATCTCCTGGGTTGTTAGTGTGGTGGTGGTGGTGGTGATGGTGATGGTGGTGTGTGTGAGTATGTGTTTGTATATATGCGAGCGCGCACCTGCGCTTGTGTATGGGGGAGGGAAGTGTTCAGGTCTCCACTACTTGCTCAAAGTAAGTCCACTGACATTAATTTTTCAGCACATTAAACGTGTCATGTAAATTTAACTGAAGTGCCAAAATTATCAAAATTTCGAAATATGTGGCTTCCTCTTCTTTGCGTCTCAAATATCGAGGGCTCCTATCTTTTAACGGGCCCCTAACTGGAGGATGATAAGACACATTTTAAGGAGAGACAAGGAGGGGAGGAAAAGATAGTGCTGGAGAGAGTGAAATGTATAGAAAGACAGAGGAGTAGGAGAGGGGAGGGATCAGCAAGGTACCATTCCTCTCTGTCAGAATTAAAATAATTGACCGTATAGTGGGTGCAATCATTTTTTTTTTGTTCCATTTTTTAGCCCTCGCCCCTTCTCCTCACCTCAGATCACACCAATAATATAATTGAAATGCTTACACAACCATGTGGCCACTCTGATCATATGCTTTTACAGTACAGCGACCACAGCGTTCTCAGGTGACCTTAAATACCGTAGAGGAAAATCCCTGCGAGTGGCAACACTGCTACTCAGCCAGTTATTTTTCACGAGTGTGTTGTTTTCCCCTCGAAACGTTTGCATGGGTTCACTCACTCCAAATTTTCCGCGTGACAGACAGAAATTTACTGTCAATCGCATGGTCTCACAATGAAGCGTGCATTGTGTGAACTCTTTTGCTCACAGGCAACCAATCAAAATGCGATCTACAGGACGTTTAAAGTGAGGGCTTGAAAGTGAGCTGAAGAGACCACTAAAATTGCTACAAGTTTCTACAAGTCAACACCACAGACAAGGTAAGCAGCAACTGTGTCTATCTAGACTAGATCTAACATTATTGTTGCAAAAAAAAAAAAACCCACATTTTTTCTCCGCATAGCGCTGCCGTTTTAGCACTAGATTCTAAGCCCTATTTCTTTCCCCCGCAAGGCTAAACATTGTCGTTTTCAGAAAGTTGAGCACACGAAAAGTTTGTTATATACCTACCCCATCAAAATAATCCTTCTTTAAGCTGTATGTATATTGATATGGACTCGTCTCGACTGATGCCCTTGTCTCGATGAGCATTCGGGTTAAGGATGGGATCAGGGTTAGTGGAATAGTGGGTAGGAGTAGGGTTTTAGATTGTATTGGTAGGCACGAGTTTCGGTTACGGATGCAAGTTTCATCAGGAATTTATTCCAAATTTCAAAACTTGGCATTTTCTAATATGGGAAAATAGTCATTCAGCTGATGTTGTTTTATTTACGCACGATTTTGGCAACTGGACCTCGTGGCCGTGTGCGGTGTTGAGTAGGTCATTCAAGAAGAGCCCAAAGTCACAGGTTTGATTTCTACTAAGACATTTTTTTCTTTACAGCATTGTATTCACAGGGTGAGTACGTAATAAATTTCTATTCTTTCCACAGTGAAAACAGTCATAAACGAAGCACCAGCAATCCCCTGAGATCAGCATGGGCAACATTTTGGAGACAATGGGTATGTTGTAGCTTGCTTTCATCCACTGTGGTCATGTCAGAGTTACCAAAGTCATAGAAAATCCGGGCAGATCATGGCAATTATGAGCATTTAGAATAAAAAGTCCGTTGGAGGCACAAAATAGCCAAAGAGCCAGTTAGTTATTTGGGAACTGATATTTGGCTCCGAAAAAGCAAAAAAAAAACCCCAGTCACTCTGTAGATTACGTGAGCAGTTAAAGTTTCGTTTGATGTTTGACCTTGTTTATTTCGTCTCCCTTATCTTACGTTGAGGGATCTAGGAGTGGTTCACTTGGTGCTCGTGAACTCCTCCTCCCCCAATTTAGCCTAATATTATAAAATTCACCTTTCACTCGTCGGTAGTGCTATTAAGCTGTCATTCCGTACCTCTATATCCTTGGTACATGATATAGACTAATAAACATGTAAAGAAAATTTAAAAAAGAGGGGAGGGGGGAGGAGAGGTAGTGCGGTGATGGAAAGTCTTGTAGATTATGAAATGAAATCTTTAGCTACATATTGTTTATCTGATAATCAAGGCATGGTCAGTGAAATGGAACCCCACTCCTTTGTTATTTGGATCCGCTCCTGGCCAAGGCCTATTTAGGTGGGGCATCCTCAGACAGGAAAAGGAAAAAAAAATTGTGTTCAATCCTGCTGTCCTTGGCCTTCTCCCAAGGGTTGCCAGCTTTTTTTTTTTCGAGCCAGAGCCATATCGCATACCAAAAAAAAAAGCCAAATAAAATCCAAACCATGTCTCGAAAGGGCCTACAGTGGTCAGGATTTGAGAAAGGCATGATATTTATCACGAGCTTGTGTGTATTACATGAGTTTTGTATTTATCATAAACCTTTCTAACTACAGAAGAGCATCATGATAAGAAATAACTTTGCGTTTATCGTGCAATTATGACATAAGACTGATATCTTGAATTACCAGTCGGAAAGAAATATAGACTAAGTACTTTCTGTGTAGGGAATTTTAACCTAAAGTTCGTTGGAACCAAAAGAGAGCCAGTAAGTTATTTGTGAGCCAAAGGTAAAATAATAAGAGCATTTCTATAGCGCCTACTCCCCAATGGAAGGCTCTAAGCGCTTTACAGAACTGATACATAGTTTAACCCTTGAAAAACACATAAAGGCTCAGAGTAATATACACATCTTCAGTAATTACACAACAGTTTTCCAACGTAATCAAACAGTCTGAACTATGTAGATCATTTTAACTCTGACGACATGTATTTTAAAATTAAGGAGCCAAATATCTCGTGTTTGGCTCCGAAAAAGCCAAGTCTTGCAACCCTGCTTCTGTTGATCGTTCCACCCTAAGGCGATCCCACCCATTTGGCAATATTTTTTTTCCTTCGAAATCTGCCCTGCGTTTTCAAAACTGATTCCAAGAGGTTATGCAACATCCAGAGACCTTTACTGTTCTTTACTTTTTTGCATATCTTTCCGTTTTCAGCTTATACGGGAGGAATTCCATATGTGTGCTAGAAAGATTTCCTCAAGCAACACACCCAACCCAACCAACAACATATCCTTATCCTAACCATAACCCTAACCCAATGTCAGGGTTAGGGTTAGGGTTAGAGTAGGGNTCAAAACTGATTCCAAGAGGTTATGCAACATCCAGAGACCTTTACTGTTCTTTACTTTTTTTGCATATCTTTCCGTTTTCAGCTTATACGTATTTAGTTTCAGCTATTTTGCACTGGACATGCGACTTCTTTATCACCCAAGTATTTTAGATTTCGCCGTCCAGTCATTGAGAAACTTTCCATCTTATTTATCATCTTAAAACTTTCCTATCAGTATCATTGTTGGATGTCATGACCATTATAGTTCCACTAGGCCTAGGTATCGGAATCGGATAGGTCCACAGAATAAAACACGTGATCCACTCGACATTTTGACGACAGACCAGTGTTGCCACTCTTTTGAATTTTCCCCTACAGTAAGGAAAAAAGACTACCAAATGCCGTGTTCCCCCCAAATAGGGAAAACCGCCAAATAGAGTTGCTGGAAAAATTTGTGAAACTTCCTGTAAAATGAGTAAAATGCCTGTTTTCATTTGTTTTCTAGCAGTAAAGTTATTGGGTTTCCTCCACACTGAAATTGCTTCAACATCGTCCCTAGTGAAATGTAGGCAAAATCACTCTCGCTCTAAAGGAGAAGCACATGACCAGAGTGGCAACACGGTTTGACTCAAAACCGTTTGAAGGCGTTTGAGTGACTTCCAGACAAGAGTTAGGCGATGACCGGTATAAAAAAATCGATGGTTACATCGATGTTTTGAGCATAAAACCTCGATGCATTGATGTTCGAAACGATGTTAGGGGAAACAACCCAATAAATATAAAACTACTGCAAGGTTGCCTCCCTTGTAACACCGCCACGACAAATAATTATTTTGATGTTTCTTTTTAGCCTGTAGTCTACATTTATTTAGACATTTTAATAGAACATACAATCAGAATGGTCAAGAAGAAAATACATAATTGTAGTCATGAATTTAAAAGAAAGGGTTATCCTGAAACAAGTTCAATGACAAGGACATACAACGAGAATTGTATCGATATCTATTAAGGCCCATCTCTAATCGATGTGCCCACACCTGTTCCTGAGTGACATCTCTCTCCATCCAAGATTGGAATTTGCGGCACACACCGACTGTTGTCGTTTTGTATGGATGACAGTTTGTAATACTCGACCAGGGTGATATTTTGGTGGGTATAGAGTATCAGATACACATTATCGCTTAAATTTTGATTACTAATAAATATATTAATTATCTATTACCATGTGCTCAGTGCAATGACTAGTCTAGTCTGTCCTCTAGATCTAGAGTAGTACAGAGGGCTGATGGGACAATTTCAGTGGCGAAAAGAGAGAGAGAGAGAGAGAGAGAGAGAGAGAGAGAGAGAGAAGCAGGCAGGCAGACGACAATACATTTTCCTGCCAGGACAATAATAGGGAGTGCAAAACAATGAAGGCTAGACTAACCTGTTTTGTTAAAAATACTGTAGACTAGGTCTGGTGATACTCATGACACTGCCTCACAATCCTTGTTCTCTTTTGTTGACTCGTTCATTCTTTGTACTCTAGACTTAGACTATCTCATAGTCTAACAGTATTTGTGCGGTAGTCTGTATTTGATCTAGTCTAGACTAGTCTTTCCTGTAGTCTAGAGGACTGATGGGACAATTTCAGGGGCGAAGAGAGAGAGAGAGAGAAGCAGGCAGGCAGACAGACAGACAGCCAATACACTTTCCTACCTGGGCAATAACAGGGAGTGCAAAACGATGAAAGCCAACATGTTTTGTTAAAACTAGTCTAGTCTAGTCTAGGTCTAGTGATATATCCTTGGCACTGCCAAGCGATCCTTGTTCTCTTTTGTTGATTCCTTCATTCTTTGTATCCTAGACTAGTCTTATCTCATAACAGTATTTGTGCAGTACTGTATTTGATCAACAAAATATTTACTTGTTGAGACGGACTGCTAATTTAACATTATAGTCCTTATAACCATATCGTCTCTCAATGAGGTTCACGGACCTCGTGAATTTCTTATCCCCACCTTCTTTCATTACTGATTTGTATCTTAAGTCCTTCTGCTTAGTCTTTTCTCAACAGACCATCACAGTGTTTTTCTATTCCCCTTTCCCTATCTTTTCCTCTGTCGTCATGATTTATACATGCAAAATATCACATCAGACCTTCTTGATATGAAGTGGTAAAATTGATTGTTTATAAGTGAAAACATGGACTTAAATTCTAATCGTACAGACCACTACAAAACAATATTCGCCATAAAGTTTGTTTGTCAATAATGACGTATTCCAAAGTGTCTTCTGCATTCATAATGTCTCAGGATACATAGATCAGATACACAATCTTCTCCAAACTGACAAATGATATATTTTAGGTGTGGTGCTGGAGAATTAATAATGGCAAAATAACCAGTTCTTGTCAAACTAAAATTTCATGCATATCAGAGTGTACGAAATCTTGATGTAGAATCTATGCCTTTTGTAGAATGAGTGGTGAAGAAAGGAACAGTTGTTTGTTTTTTTGTAAGACTCAGTGTAACTCAAGTGTATAGATTTAATACAGTGTTTTCTCCAGACCTTCCGATCATACAAATCTCCTCCTCCCTTTTTCATTTCAAAATCTCCTCAAAAACTCCACTGACTGCGTGGGTGGAACTTTTTATCTTTTTAGCCCATAAAACAAAAAGAATTTGGAGAAAATCTAAGAATGCCTTAAAACTTTAGATTCCCTGACCAAATTTGTGAGAAGTAGAGAATGTCATCTCCACTCACATGGCCTGAAAAAAAAAAACAACCAACAACGCTATTTAATATCATGCCATGACATTTCTTCCACACTTGAAATTTTGGAATAGATGTATACATGGTTGTGTCCGGGGCCTCGTTTAGCTTTGTCAGTAACCAGACAGTGTGGCTGGACATCAACCGACCCTTAGCGCCTTATCTTTACAATGTTGCCATTTCATCTGCTGTGTTGTGAATGTGCACATCAGTGAATGTATCTACAGACAGATAAATGAATGATAAAATAAATACAGTAGGTTAATGATTGCATCAGTAACACTAAGAAATATGATATCGTTGCAAGTAAAAGAGTAATCTTGAACTCAACGCATGCACGCAAGTGAGAAATGCGCCAGGTTTGCATGTTGTTCTTATTTCTGTGTACCCATGTAGAATCACTTATGATTAATGCTCGTCTATAAAATGGGTCTATTGCACCTGACAATTGCTGAAATCAGTGTCAATCAATCATTCTTTACCTTCTGTATCCTTTTGAAATTCGGCCAAGTTTTCAGCTGGAATTAATCACAAGGTAAAGGTCTCAGCAATAAATCTCTTTCACTGTCGTCACAAGGACCGCCACCTGCGGCCCAATAGTAGTTTATTTTCCATCCAACCTATAAAGAAATTGCTGCCGAAGAAACCATCGGTGTAACAATAGCCATGCCTGCAATCAGTTGATAGAAATCCCCGCAGACACTAACAAACTAGTCTTAAGTGCATATTTCACAATATCGAGCACAATGTCTGGATGGATGACCGGAATGCGGGTATGTAGCCATGAAGGAGAAAAAATTTCTTTGAGAGTGATCCATAGAACATACTGGGGATGCTGTAAGCTGACAACGTCTATTGTTACTTGTAGGGGTCTAAAAATAGGTCAGGTTCCGCATTCCACCGTTGGATCATTTGTAACATGTGCGTTGAATCTTTCATGTGACTTGGGAGGGTGTTCACGATTTCTTGAGTTAGTGGTCTGCAAGTTTACTGAAAGTTTCTGTGGAATCACTGATCTCCGACATGGTTGGAGACCCCTGTGGGTTGTTGAGTGTATTGTGAATATTTGGGAGGTGGCAGTAGATATGTTCGGACTTTGACCGGGCCCAGCTTCGCCCATTCAGGCATGTCGATGCATTTGGTTGTGGAGTTTCTCGATGAGTTTATTGGAGATGCTGTTACCAGCGGGGTTATGTCCTTTTGAAGTTGTATGTATTGTTCGAAATTAGTCAGGTGTGACCGTGCCTCTTTGTAGCTTTCTACCGCGGCTCCGCCTTTGTGCGCCACTGAGTTCTGTTTCTCACTAGTGTTTCAAATTCTTTCAGAGCCTTGCGGTCAGTTCCGGACATGGTATCTGGGTTTGCCCGTTGAAGGTTGTGGATGTGGTGAGTGCCTGCAGAGCCTCACAGTGGGCGTCCGGTGCCTCGTTTCTGCCTTTGGATGAGCACCGACCAGACTTCTTCTTAAAGAGATATGTGCTGCTGTCTTCATTATCTAAGTAAGAAACAGAGTTATATGAAAACTCTAAGCTGCCGCACATTTCGGCAGTCTTCTCGCCCTGAGAAGCTGTTGATTGTCCATTGATTTTGGCATTGGCAGAACTTTAGCCCGAGTGCTAGTGCTCTATGCTATGTCGCATGAGAGATATACACGACAGCTTGATCACAAGTTGTCGGGGTTCTGGGTCGTCGTTCGGAACTATGTTGTTTGTAGATGTTCGTCGTTTGAAACAACGGTTTCTCTATCTCAGTATACCATAAAATAAGTATGATACATTTAAGATTCGTTTTTAAGTGAATAAATTAATAAAAGTTTGGTCTGAAAAGACATTTTTAAAGTGGTGAAATAATATTTATAAATGTTTTGGCTTTAAACAAACATTTTTGTTTTACAAAATAATTGGTGCATTGTGTCATGGCAAACATTATAAAATGGAGAAGTAATTTACAACTTGCTATTTTAACACACAAGTGGAAGAAAATAGTCTATAAGTAATAATAATCTATAAATCTTTTAACACTTTGACTAACATTTTCTAGCATTGCCAATTATAAAATTATTAATAGATCTAATTATTATTAAACAAAACATGTGTACATCCTAGCACTCACATTATGTAACAGATGTAATGTGAGCATGTGTGAGGCGCAGAAAGGTGACTCCAGTTTTGTTAGGGTTGATCTCTAAGAACCACTGACCAGTTGCAGGGCAGTCTCCACCAAAAATCCATCTCTGCTCAACCAATATGGCCCATGTTGTTTTCTCTTTTTTGCCACGGGATTTGTCAATTTCTCCAACAATCCCGGGTCCACCAGTTTGGAATGGATTTTGCATTAACCCTCAAGAGCAAACATCTCTGCAGTAGTTGTGCAATTGAATAACCGCCTGATTCCCAATGCCAGTGAGATCAGTGGTCCTACAGAGAAAAAACAGTTCTACATTTCTTTTCCGAATGTTAGATGACGGTTTTTCCAGCACGAGTCTGTTTCTTTTAGGGACTTTTTGATACCTTTGTGCAATGAAAATATCCATACTTTCTCTCTCCCCTTCCTGAATTAACTATAGTCATTTGTATATGACATGTTGGACAAGGAGGTCTAGTCCTCCTTCCTAAGCATTTCTAGGACTATGCTGACACAACCTTTTGACAAAGTCCTGACATACTGTGTTGCACAGCCCGCATTACTATTTTCCAACAACCCTTTGGAAGTAATAGCTTAAACAAGATGACTGTATTCCACAAACCAAATATTCATTGATAGGTCACTGAGTTTGCCTTGGGGTATAGGTAGGTTGGAAAACTACTGCCGTGATTATCTTAATGTTGGAGTCTAGTTCAGTGATAAAAGAGACTATTCAGTTGTTTCAAAGTCTTTGATGGTAGGGTGCTCATTGACAGGACACTCTACACTTCTGTAGCAGAGTGGCTGGAGGGCATCAGATCCGTGTCAGTTAATTGGACTTACCCTCAGACTTGAGCACGTTATTTCCCAAGCCCAAAATGTATTGCCAGCAACGCTGGAGTCATTTTTCGCATACTGTGCAGTAAGCATCGTGGTTCAACTTTTAGCTTCTTGCAGTCCGACCTGTGAAATTCTTCTTGACATGTTTCAGGGGCGTAGCGTGGACTTTGCGAGCAGATACGCGAGGGGAGGTGGTGGGGTGGGGACAAAAGAAAGTATATTCCAGGATTACAGCCTGTAAAACATAATGATAATGGCATTACAAAACAGTCACTTAACGCAACAGACAAGGAAAACAGTAGAAAAACTTTTGATTTGGCCACCCCTTAAACCATGTTGTCATTTTGATACTGTTTCACTATTCTGACCTCTATTTATTGGAAGTGAGCACTTAACTGTAGTTTTCGCCTCCATACGCTTTTCATAGTCCAAGGTGTGCTTATCATGCAGAGCATTGATTCTGAAGATTGTAATACCACCAGCTACACTGACCGCCATTTTCAAACTTCACAGCAAAAGGCAACATAGATCTAGACCTAGTCTGATCTCTCTCTCAATATTTCAGACAGATTCCACTTCAGACCAATGGGAACAGTAATCTCATTGCTGAGAGCGAAACAATGCAAGGTTATTCCCACAAAAATGCAGTGTTTCAGCCCTTCATGTTTCAGAACACTCCAAACGGGCCGGTCTACACCATATTAATGATCCTGTTGTTGTTGTTGTTGTTGTTGTTGTTGTTGTTGTTGTTGTTGTTGTTGTTGTAGTTGCTGCTGTTGGTTATGATGATGATGTTGTTGTTGTTGTTATTATTATTGCTGTTATCCATTGGAATGAACTTGAGGTGTTTACAAGCGGCTTTTGCTATTCTGCTTCATAACATTGCATGATAAAGCTTTTCGTTCCCATTTCTTATGACCCAAAACTAATTTGAGATTCTCTCGGCAGCTTCTGCCAGGTCTTCAGGATCTGAAAGTGTTTCCAGTTTCTACACATTCATCGTATAGGTTTCAGTATGATTATTATTATGCGGAGGCATCTACGTAGGCTCTTGCTCTCTTTTCCATAGCCATGACTCTTTTGTCATCCTAGTTTGAGAAGCTCGCTGTACTTTGCGATTTTGTACACATGCGACGCATCCATCCGAGATTCGAAAGGCACGTCAGCTTGACTGTCACAAAGCTGCTACCCTCTTGTAAGAAGAGGGCCACGCCTCTGAAACTACCATATTCTACCTGGATACCTATAAAACTTCCAACGCGAACTGAGGAACGAAATACAGGAATTCGAGAGGTTATGGTTACCCGTGGATAGAGTAGGTTTCAATACGATCCCAAATCAAACAAGATGAATGTAATAAGTGCATTTACTGGATCCTGAGTTCACGAAGGTCAACAATTACGATGTTTTAAGACAGCACAACGAAAAATGAAGAAGGAAGTTAAGACCTGGATTCAGTTCTGAAAAAGTGTACTGTAGAATAAATACACAGGGACAAGACAAACATACGTTCACATAGATAACTCTAAATATACAATATATATAACGTAACTCGCATCTAGTAGTCGTAGCAGCAGTTTTGGTGCCCCTGTGGTCTGAGGGGTGTTCCGCTATGAAGGCGGCTCTATGGGTCGATAAGGTGGCAGTGGCTAGATCGCTCTCTTTCTTCATCAATGTCATATATGCTTTCCCTGAGGGTGATGCTGTTCACGCTTGCTGGCGCTTAGGCCGAGGCAATATTCCGGTGAACTGGTTAATTACTTTAGTGTTCGCAACAAGAGTATCGGGATACTGTTAAGGTCATAGATCATATCCAGTTACAATAGTAAGTCCTGGATCAAGAATACATGGTCCTGAACATGGCGAGATGCCACAGGGTATGGAAAACGTTAATATAGCACTCTGGAAGTGAGTCACATTCGTGGAACAAGTGAGAGTGAGTCACATAACCAGAATAATATCCACTGGGAGTGAGTCTCATCAATATACAGGCTGGGAGTGATTCACATTACTATAACAAACTGGCAGTGAGTCCTGTTTCAGAAATACAAGACGATTAAGATCCTGTTCAATTTTAAAATAAGCTTCTACCAGCTCTACAGATTTTTTAAGCTGTATAAAGTACAAATTAATATTATACTTTGATTTAAAATGCCGAGGCTCAACTAACACAATCACATTATTATCAGTACGCATTTATCACAAGAACAGAATCTTTAACTTCGATTTAGAAATGATATTTAGTAATGAATTATTACTTGCACATATTACATAGCAATTTTCAATTAATACTGAATTGCCTTCGATATATCACTTGTACATCTTTTACTACACTTTCTAGATACTTGTTCTACCTGCGATTGGGCGACTACTGTCCCAAGGGTTACGACTAACTCTATCCCAATCGGTCAGCAGCTGCAGGACTGCAAGCTCTCACTAAATTAGTACCTTAAATACGGAGTGAGTAGCACTCCTTGACGCGCCTTTATTTACTTAGAGTATGGTTGTATAGTCGTGTAAGGTCTAATAAAATTGTGTTGGGTCGTATTGCATTCAGTAGATAATGGGTTCTGAAAGGTGCGAAAAGGGGGAAGTACACAATCTAGCTTCTTAGGAGTACTTGTAGACCAAAAAGCGTCCCTGACTGAATGGATGGGGCATGTGTTCGTACAGTTTGCAGACGTGCGAGGCCGTGTATGGCAACATTTGCTTGTTATAGTGTACCAATGTTGTTTCCAAGTCAATTGAATGCAAGTTCAACAAACTCAACATCATTATCATCAGCCTTAAAGGCGAATATGACTGCTGTCATGTTGGTCATGTTTTTTTCTACGCCACCGCGTTCGAAATTATACATAATGTCAAACCAGACTATATTAAGTAGGTCTTTGGGTTGGTGGTATTCAATGCAGCTGATGAGTACAATTTTCTTTGGTCATTTTGCTAGACAAATGCATGAAGTTTTGATCTGTCCAGGCCATTTCTCTGTTTCTTCATTAACTCGTCAAGGAAAATTAAAGAGAACTGCGAAAGTCTTCTTCAGTGCTGAGGCAACTAAGAAGTAGATCTGATTTAGAATGTTCCTCTAAGGTGGTTGTCAGTCCAGCTCTTTTGAACGGGAGGTATTGCCTCCCTTACTTGTTTCTAGCAATTGCCGTGGCTTTAACTATATCTGAGTAGCTTTTACGGTCAGGAACGGGAAGGTGTTCAAAATCCTGAGGGCGAGCTTTTATCAAAAGACAAACTGAAATATACAAATACGATATAAATATATTAAATTCCGTATTCAGTAAGGAAGTATGGAGTTCAAGTATCTCCCGAAGCCGGAAAATAAAATGTCAACAGAAGGACACTTTTGTTTTTGAAAAGTTTCATTGACATTTGGAACAGGGGATAATATAAAGATCTAGAGCGTGTTTCCTGCCTTGCCAACTACAGAAGTTCCACAGTATCAAGGCTACCGATGGAGTTTAATCGAGTTGGCAGGATATCAGGACGTTTGGGACCACATATATTACAAGGACATTTCTTTGAACCATTGCTCACGATATCACATATTCAGGTCTTATCCTGCCATTACCATGGAGGAATGTGCCAGATGCATCTTGGATTGAAAATTATTGCACAATCTTTTTATCATGCCCTTGACTATGCAGGGCTCTTTGGTCAGAATATGTATAATTGGTAAAATCTTTCTTTCGGCTTGCCAGCTCGACGGCTTCTCATAATCAGAATCTCCAGACTGCTTTTGAGCAGATGCCGTTTTCACCTTAAATCGTGCGGTTTGGGAAACATAGTTTTCAGTGTCTCGTTTCTGTTGCAGCTTTCGTAAATCATTTTGCGGATCTTTTTGTGGACACCTTTGCCTTGGTCAGTTAATAAAAATCAAGCTGACATTAGCATTGATTGTCTTGGAGTTGAAAGTTATGCCAGTGCCTTTCTCCATTTTTTTTCCCAACAACTTCGGACCTGAGCCAGATGAACACACATAATATGCTACCGTTTCTAATGCTTAAGTGATAGGTTTGTTTTTTTTAACTAAAGTGTGTAACCTGCTCGACAAAGAAACTGCCTGCCGAATATGATGGATTGAAGAAATGTGCACCATGAGTTCGGCAATGTCACAAGTAGTGTCTCCTTTTTCTTTTTTTGTTTGCACTTTCTGGCGGCATCGTAATCTGTTGCTGAGGACCAGAATGTAAGGCGCATATTTATGGGACGTTTATTGAGTTGATTGATAGCTCAAAAGAGGTGAGAGTAACCTGAGATTCCAGTCGTCCCTCCCATAATTGACAATTTATCATAAACAAAGCAATAATTTTTTGATACTCGATTCGGTAAAACCAGCACTTTGGGGTAAGATAAGAGCTGGAGACAAATAAACTTCATTGACTATCTTTCGAACTTTCACTTTAAAACTACTCGTAACATGACAGAGGCTGTCGCTACTATTGTGCTATTACCTTTAACACAACGGAAAACTGTTTGCAGAAAGCAGTGCATGTCGTTTCTTCTATTTGAAAGTTGCCAGCGATAAAAAAAAAAAAAAGCAGATTCTGATTAGAAAGGAGAAATCTAACTTTTCTAAGCTTTAATTTTTCAGAAGCAATTTCCACGGTACCAACGCCCCACAGAGATCGTACATTGCTGATTAATATGGCGACATGACTTGGTGAAGGCTGTAGACTACCAGAAAATCAACAATTGTTTATATTCTTATCAGGTTGACACAAAACCTTTTAATGAGACACTGGATATATCGAAGGTGCAGAATCAAATGGACCTGTCAACGGATTACTTCGGAGTAGTATTTCGCGCTCGGAAGTAATACTATCGTAAGTCCTTTAAGTCATTATGACTTAAATAAAATAGAGCGGGGGTGGNGGGGGGGGCGATTTGAAAGACAGCAGTTAAAATCGGTTTGGTTAATGCTAACTGAAATGTGGGTGGTACTATTCTTTCTAAGCTGATGAGAAAACTAGAGCAGTTTTTAAAGTTTATCAATTGAAACTGTCGTGTACCTATTGGACAGACAAGGACGAATTGTCATCGCGTCTTGTACCTGTGCATGAGCGCCAGATGGGCGCATTTGAACCTTGTGACACCCCTAACCAAATCTATGCAGTGCACCTTGAGCATGATATTGTCACTTTAAGCTATCATCGAAAATGTACCAAAATGGAAAGAGATACTAATGGGATGTCGTAAGATGAATTTGGACGCCCGAAAGGTCTTTGTTTCATGTTCATTGGAACCATCATTCGTGCTGCTTTAAAATAGAGATGTGCATCTGGCACTGCAGAATCAGTGATTTAGCAACATGGAAGCCGTTACGAACATCTGAAGCGTAATTGAGCGTCCTTGATGATTATCGATGTATGTAGAATTTGACTGCAAGAGAGTGGGACAAGTCATGCATTTTAAGCAGATTTACATAGAGAGCGCAGTTGTCCCAAGACACCTTTCAAGATCAGAGCGTGCACAATATAACCAACCACTCTTATTCATATACTGGAAAATGAGGGTTGAGCAGCCATAGGGCGAGAAAATCTGGTGCACAAAGACGAGAGTAAAATCCACAGAGCAGTCACAGTCGGTTGCACAATAAGCAGCTGTCCATAAGATGAACGAATACAGCCTGACAAGGAAAAGAGCATTCGTGCACGAAAATAGCCACACGGCTTGCACACAGACGGCAGCTATTGATGTGCACAGTATAATCAACTATCCGAGCTCTTGTGCTGCCAGATGAAGGTTTGGCAGCCAAGAAAAGAGAAAAGTTGTGCACAAAAATGGCCAGTTCTGCAGCACACAAGCTAAGTAATCAATGAATGTCTGGTAATCGATGATGGCCTGAATGCTATATATTCTCATCAGAACCAAAAGCCACCTGCAGCAGCCCAAGATTTTGATTTTGTGTCATAAAAATTTCCGGGCGCTCTATGCCTTCACGTGGATTATGACATTTCTGTGCTAAATGTACTTCTACGTAATCAACAATTACATAATGCAACACTGTGGAGTACTCAGTTTTCTAATGCTTCGGTGAGAAAGTATTTGCTTTTATGCACTGAATTTTATGATGTGCGAAAAAAAAGCGAACAAAGAAATTACTGTACTTTTTCGAGTCATCGTGAAATGCTGACAGAATGTTGAACAATTGGCAATAATAAATGTATCAAAACAGACAAGGTTCTGAGAGAACCATTACGCAGAGTTATGCTGTTTTCATCTAAACTTGTAGATTGTCGTTGTGACATAATTTTTTTTTTCTAAGTTGTCAAATGTTTATATTTTGTTGTCAAGGAAAACATCGTCACAGCCTTCACCAATGTACCTGCCATGTTAGATAAGATAGGAGAAGAAGTAATTTTTTTCATCCTTAATGGGATATTTGTTTCCACAGTTGAGGTAGAATGTAGTGTTATATATATATATGCACCAGGGATGTGATTTTACATGGCAACACTAAAACACATTGCTGCAACTGGAGCTGATGGTAAAATAGAATTTCTGTGCCTTTCTCGACTGGTTTCTTTCTGACTGTTCCATCTGGCCAAAAAGAAGATGGGTAGGGTCTTTCAAAAAATAAATAGAATTTGTTCTTGCAAACCTGTTGGCTAAGGGCATCAACTGGTTCTTGACCCCTCCATCTTTTCTAGTAATTTCACTGACTTTTTAAATAATCTGCTTTTTAATTTATATTTGTCTTGCTCACGTGTAATTCCAGCCCAAACTGTGCAACAGAAAGTTATTACACTCTTTATCGTGGATCTATAGAGAAATTTTAGGAGGATGTTGCCTGTATTTAAAGTTTTAATCTCCATATATAATATAAAAAAAGGTGTTCACCTTTGGGTGGACGTAAGAAACGTGTTTTTTGCCAATCTAATGTGTAATCTACTTTGCCTCCCAGATATTTTTATCAGATATCTTCTCAACAGTTTGATTTATAATCGTGAGTGGTGAATATAATTATATTCCGTTAGCTTTGAAAATGAACTATGCGCTCATTTTTCTTTACACTGAGTTGAAGACAAGCGCTCTACCGTCTTCTGGCGAAAAGCACATATTATGTACTGTGTGATCTATAGTGCATATATGTGTCTTTTTGTTATAAGATGGCAACATTGAATGACGTAATACACACGTAGACTAAGATGGCTCTTGGCAAGTTACAAAGGTCATATCAGCCAGCTGTATAGGTTGCAGGAGCCTAATTGGCTAAAAATGTGTCGACTATCCGAGTCGATAATAGCAGAGTTAAAAATCTGTCCTTTGGACAGATTGTGTAGAAATAATTGTAGAACATAAAACTACACCGCAAAAGTTGTGAGATACATCGGTGAATTTGTTAAATAAAGATTTTTGGCAGGCAGCTCTTTTCAAGGGTCTAAACGGATTCAGTGTCTGCGAGCAGCTGGTCTGCAAAAGAATGCCAAATTTTGGACCCCCTTTTCATGTAAACTGAAATTGCGAAAATTTTTTCCAAAGGACCCCTACTGAAAACAGTATAGAATTTTACCACAGCCGTGGCTCCAGACTTACAGACTAGTCCTTGCCTTTTCGGAACATTCATGTAGTCTGAGGAGAATATTTTGTCAAATGCCCCAAAAAGGCATTTTCAATTAGGCTCCTGCAACCTATAGAGTAGACGCTGCTGCTCAGCATCGCAAGTATTAAAGAACTCTGTAGGACATGAATTACGAGAACATCTTTAGCAAGCCATCTTCTGGTATGTGAACCGGCTGTTGGGCACTTGTGCCACAGGATCCGATAAACAGAGCCTATGAAGGAAAATTAGAAGATACTTTACCACGTTAATAAATATTGTATCATTCTTCATTTTTAAAATTTGTCGTGACTTCTGGTATGCGCCTAACTTTGCGAAGAAGCTTGAGGGTTTTCCGGGTGAAACCGTTTATTTTCTTGATTGTGTCGAATTCTTCTTGATAGGCAAAGCAGTTAGTCTATGCTTTAAAAAAGCATCACTATCATATTTAAAAGAAAAAAAAAACTTGATTCAGCCAAGTACACGTACTTGATTCGAATTTTCCACGGGTTTGTTTGTAGGCGTCAACCTGAACCCTAACGACCAACGTGACTGCAGTTCATTTAGCAACCAGAATACAATCGGCTCATTTTGTCACAACATTTTTGGAGTATGGAACCATTGTAAATTTAAAAAATGTTGTGATTATTCAGTTGCATTGATATAGACGCTACAGTGTTCTATTTCCTGATAGCTGGAATGAATAAGCGAAGCTTGTCGTTAAGCAGATTGTATTAAATGGAGTAGTCGATTGTGCTTTGATCAAACGGGAATTTTGAAATGGGTTCGCAGATCACAGTTACACCATACATGTCAATATGCACAATATCAGCTTTCTCATCTCATCCTTTTCTCATCTTTTTTTTCCTCCCCGCCCCCACACCCTCAGGCACTACTCATCTACAATGTCGAAAAGATTCAAGATTAAAAAAAACTTTTGAGTTAATGTCAACACGACATATGGGCATCCAAACATGATTACAAAATACTTAACAATGGGTGCCAGCTATACTATCGTCTTAAGTTCATCTTAATTGGCGATAAAGTTATGGATAGGCCAGATAAACCATAGCCCATGATTCCATGCTCTGAGAGAACCATAAGGCGGAGGGTATAAACAAAAGAAGAACTTTTACAACTCAAGTTGAACAAGTTTAACAAGTTTATTGAAAGCTTATTGTACAAAAATAGTACATAAAAGCATGATACAGGAGGACAAACACTCACAAACTGACGACACTCTACACAGAAATGGCACAAACAAACCGGATAAGACTTAATTTTAGTGGCCTAAACAAAAGATCTCATTACAATATCCAAAAAGCAACATAATCTTAAGTTTCATGGCATTTTCTGAGTGCATCAGCTTCCTATACTTCGGCATATTCGGTGTAGTAAAATATTTCTTATCTATGTATGTATTTCTTTCTTTCCGGAGTAAAATGAGGGCATTCTAGTAAATAATAAAAGTCATCTCCTATTGTGTTTGGACAAAAACTGCATGTTTTCTGTTCATATGGTGATTGTATCTGCCTGTCTCGACTGGGAGTTTATGATTTGATGTTCTAAATTTAGTTAGTATTTCTGTTTGTTTCTTGCCAAGTACAGTTAAATAACATTCAAGGTTCCATTTGTCTTTCAAAAATGCATCATTTTTTTCCTTTATTAGAGGTGCTACAATCACTATAAATCCTTTGTATAGTTTGATGTTGGATGGTTCGTCTTACTGATGTGTTAATTGGGTCAGTCATCTGCTGTAACCATAAAAACGTATGACCAGTATCGTTCAATATGCTCAAATGAAACTTTTGACACTTTTATGTTGAACCTGATGCTCTTTATCTTTCCACCGGGATTTATATTCTTGCAACTGTTCACCTTTTCACATTACGGGGGATCACAGTACTCAGTGTCATGGAGCAGTGCTCTTTACACAAATAAATTTCACCTCTTGGTTTTGGCAGTTTTTGGGACACGCTTGTGATCAGCTAAGATAAGGCTTCAGAGCATGCAAACAGTTTATCTTGATGGGCTGGCAAACATTTTGTCTTCATGGGCTCGCTAACAGTTTGGCTCTCAGAAAATGCGAAATTTTATGATGCTGTATAAAGAATAATTATGTTATTCAGTAGACATATGGTAAAGAAGGTAGGCCTTTAGTGAGGGAATGAGGAAAACAGCATGGTGTACTCGAGCGTTATACCGTCAACCATGAAGGTCTCAAAGTTAAAGAAAAAAATGACATGTCTGCTTGCTTGCTACTGGAGTACTAACAACAAATACTGGTAAAGACAAAGACATGCTTTCCTACACGTTATGAGTTATGGAAATTTCAGATCACGAAAATTACTATTCACTTAGATTTGTCATGAATAGAGAGAGCAACGTTTGAAACCCAAACAAAGACGTTATCAGTTTGGAGTGAGGGGTCATCCTTCTCATATTTGACAAATTCTGAAGTAGCACTGTTCCCCCCACCCCCACCAGTTCTCCTCGCTTCTCCCAGCCGTTTTCCTTTGACAACATTTTTGACGTATATTAAACATCTAGGATGAGGACATGGAATATTATTATTTCAAAATTTATGTCTTCACACATGCAGTTTTACAATAGCATAAAACTTGGGCTGCTTTCTAGTACGGCTGCAGAGGTGGTACATTTCAAGCTGGCTTTATTACATTTGCACATCCTTCTCTGCATTTCTTCTAGCCACAGTGCATTAATTTCAACACTGCTGCGTTAGGTAGGGCTTGTTGGAGTGTTCTCCGGGGATCTCGGGCAGTCTTTTCCCATTCGCAGTTGACTGGATTGGGCAGCTGTGGAGCCCTGATCCCAAACCTATTATCATTGATACGTAGCACGCAGGATGTGCTGAACGAGGGTAGTTTGTGTTCGTAATATGTGTTCAAATGGCTTGCAGTTTTCTTGTGAACAGATGTGATGTCACCCATTCACTCTCCCGCCAACTTTTCCTTTGATCATATCACAGTACCATAACTTTCTTTATGGTCTTCAAGATGTTGCTGCTAATGTTTGTCCAGGTGTCTGTGAGTGACTGATGTGCATCTGCCATACTTGGATATGCAGTTCATGTGTCCCAGGCAGATATTTTGTTTTTGCCTAAGAAGAAAGATGTGACATAACGGGTAAACGTATAAAAAAATGCCGCAGTGTCATAATGGTGATGACTTTCCTGTCTTATCACGTTTTTAGAGCCTAGTGTTGATACTGAACACCTACTGTCGTCATATCTCTTTCAGCCAACTAAAGTACAATTTTTCAGCCACAAATGATTCCTTAAATCGTAAAAAAAAACCTTCCAAGCCGAGTAATTACAGTCTCTAATCCTAAATTTTTATTTGAAACAATGTTTTTCGAAAATCACGTCAGGTGTGCATTCATTAATGTACATACCACTGTTAATGTTTTGCAGTATTCTCTTCCAACTCAAGGCTGGTGATATTCTTCTAACAAATTGGAAACTGTAGATGGTTGCCGCCATTTTGCCGAGCTGTCACTTCCGGTCTCCACAAAAGATATCACATTTCTAAGCAACTTCTAATAGGTAATCATAGATCTTCACTGCGACTGGCACACAGCAACCAAAAACGTACTCCTCCTAAGAAGTTCTTATAAAAAGCACACAAAATCGCAGGCAAGCTTTGGAAAAAAAATGGGGTTTATTGTTTCCGTTTTATTTACAAATATTCGTACAATGATAAAACTTGTACACATCCAACAACAACAAAAACAGTACAAACGAAAGTCTTGGTATGTATGTTGGTGGGTTCAGTAACATTTTCATAATCAGACTCCATTCTCTTACAGACACGCTTTCGTGCATATGCTTTGGAATCATAGGCAACGAACTGAGTGCTTACTGAAAATAAAAAGTGCAGCTATGTGTAGGTTGCTTTGACAAAAACAGTGATTGGTTTTGAATGCTGAAAGGAAATTGCAGAATTGCTGCATATCCTAGAGGGAGAGGTGTGGCTGGGAAGAGATTTTGCAAAAGTCGAGAGAAAAAAAAAACAAAACATGTTCAGATCGGCGATTTTACACGGGTGCATGGAGCTATAAAGAACACTGGGGTGCGTATCACGTGATTTTTGGCCATGCGAGGTTGAAGACAATAGACGCCATCTTGGGTAGGGATGAGTGCAGCGGCGAATGAAGGCGGAGAGAGGGATTTTCAATTTTGTTTTTCACCAGACTACGTCGTAACCATGGTACAGACCTGCTGTGAACTGCAACAACAGATGTACCAAGGAAACTTTACAAAGAACCTAGCACCACCACAGTACGATACTAAAACTGCTGTTTATTTATTACTATTGTAATTGTTTATTTATTCTTTAATTTCCTAACACTGTATTTTATTTACCACTTGTAATCGCCACCACAAAACGAAAGCCTAGCTAGAGATAGAGATAGAGAGAAAGAGAGAGAGAGAGAAAGAGAGAGAGCGCTAGATAAGGGTAGGCCTACTAATACTATAGGCAGCAAAGCAGCCGCCCGCTCGTACCTTGCACAGTGTTGCCACTCGTAGGGATTTCCCCCTACTGTAGGGGAAAATTGCTTTTCGTAGGGGGTAGGGGAACCCTACGGGGAAAACTGTCAAATGTAGGGGAAAGTGCTCATAAGATTGGACACAACATTGCAAAGAATAAAATGATGGCCAATCATACACTTCGCGCGTAGGGGAATGTAGGGAAAAATTAGCCTCGCTGTAGGGGAAAACCATCAGTCCAGAGTGGCAACACTGACCTTGCCCTAAGTCGTCCGCCATGTTAGTTGCGCGCCGGCGGTGTACGCGAAAAGGGGTGTACGCACTCCAGTGTTCTTTATAGCTCCATGCACGGGTGCGAAAGGATATACAAAATAGCACTACGCCCAGGGGGATTGTGCCAGACTGAAAGAGTGAACGTAGTAATATTTGAGTGTCAGTGGGTCTAGTGTCGAAAGATGATAAACTAAAGTTATGGTTGATTCGACTTATTGACACGTTCATGCTTAGAAAAGAATCCTTGAATCATCTTAACTCCTTTCATGCTCCCAATGAAACGCGATTAAAGGAAGCAGCCATGGAATACCAAAAACGATGCCACTCCTAATTATTGTGCTTGCACGGTCATCCGGGCATGGCAAGCCACAACTTCAACAAGCACTACTTCCGCTTTCTACTCTTCCGTTGTCAAAGGGATATGATTGGCTGATATGATCTCTGTTACATTGGTTTTTATTGACTAATGCCTTTTTAACTTTCGAGTGTGATTCGATGACGCAATCACACTGTGTTTAAACTAGAGCTGAGACGGATTAAATTCTTGTGACACCGGATGAAAATCCGCTCAGGTCCTACATCCGGATTTTCATCCGGATGAAGCTTCGCGCTTGTAATCCTCTGTCTACGGTACCGGAGCGAAGGCAATCCTCTCCGTCATTACAATCGGCTTGCGGATGGGAGAACGAGTCAGACGGCGCAGGATGAGTCATATGTCGTCCATGTCGAGCGAAAAAGTTTTGTCCAATGATAATGTGCTTGGGCGAAACCGTTATGAAATTTACATAGTAGTGATAAGGTTGTAATAAGAGAAATATGCAATTATACTTGAAGTATTATATGAAGTATTCTGACTGACAGATTGGGATAGCAGTTCACTCGGATGAAGGATTGGCTCATCCGGATGAGAAATTTGTAGATGTATTGGGCAATCCGCTGCCGCGAGTCTGCAGTCGGGCAAGTTCAAAAGAACCCCCCCCCCTCCCCCCCAAGTGCTGTTTTAGCATTGATAACCTCAGGGAACTCGCCCGACTGCTGATTCGCGGTGAGGCAAACAAGCCCAGTGACTTCATCCAGACAATCCGATTACTGTCCCAATCAGAACCTGTGAGTTCGAAAAGTTAATCAACGCCAGACGATTCTTGGCGCGTTCACATTAGAGAATTTTTTGTACCGGAATCGCCGCCCTAAAATTTGTCCCCTGAACTTTCGTGTTTTGATATGATAGACGCGCTCAGCGACAATAACCAGTGATAAACATTTGTCTTCATCTGTCAAAATTTGCTGATCAATTGGTCAACCATTGGTCCATTATTAGCGCATACGGGATGCCCCAGCCTCGCCCCCACTCAGTACTATGCCTTTTTCTCCAGCTTTCTTTTTCTCTTTAGCCACAACAAAACAAGAAACATTTGCTTTGACGTTAAAGATGGCATAACGCATAACGACCGGGCAGGAGTGTGAACACGTAGTCTGTCGTTCGTTTAACGTACGATCGGGAAACAAACGCACGAAAAGAGATCCCTGCTGTGAACGCGTCATATGTGTGGAATGGAAGAGCTTGGGCGAAACCATTACGGAATTTAAACACTGATGATTAGCGGATCTCCTCCAGTGATGGGAATGCGAGTGGAAATTGCAGCACTCCCACAAACACCCCCAAACGTTGTCTCAATATCTCATTGAACTCGCCCGACTGCAGACTCGCGGCAGCGGATTGCCCAATACATTACATCTACACGTTTCTCATCCGGATGAACCGATTACTCTCCCAATCCGTCAATCAGAATACTTCATCCGGATTCGCCTCACCTCTAGTTTAAGCCGGAAATGAGCTTTTCTGGAGTTGACTAATCAGAAACGGGTTTAGCCAGTTAGATCCTTACGTTCTGAAAATTATCTTATTCTTCTAAAAAATTATGACAAACTTGAAGAAATTCGGGGAACGAGCATTAAAATTTAGTTTTACAGGACCATCTCTGTATAACAACCTGCCCCATAATATTAAAAATTCCGACTCATTGGCTGCATTCAAGAGGTCACTTAAAACACATCTATTTAGTACACATTTTGGTTCTTAGTTATTAAACATAGCTGACTCTGTCACGACTAAATTTTGAATAGATCTCTTTATTATTGTGTATGAATATGTGTGCGTAGGTATGGGTGCGTGTGTGTATGTGTGCGTGGGTGGATGTGTGTGCTTGCGCGTACGCGCGCCCATATATATGTGGGTGCGTATGTGTGTGTGTCTTCAGGTACGAGTGTTTTCTCATACTTACTGTACTGAAGTGAGCTTGCGTGCATATCTGAGAGAATGTTAAAATGTCAAAGCGCCTAGAGCCCCCTCGGGGATTGGGCAATAGACGCTATACAAATTGCATATTATTATTATTATGTTAATATGATTGCTATTTTAAGTAACTGTGCTATTTGGTCACAGGTTTGAGGGTCTAGAGACTTTTCTTTTGCCATCCTGTATTCTCTCACCCCAAATCCCCCCCCCCCCNNNCCCCTTTCTCCTCACATAATAATGCACATAAAGGTAAGCAGGCGCGCGCACACAACACCGTAGCAGTAACACACATACACTCTCTCTCTCTCTCTTCCTCTCCCTATCTCTTCCTCTCTCTCTTCTCTCTCTCACGGAATGAAACAAAAAATATTGTTGGGGTTGATGTAAGGAAATACATCATTTATCGGTTAAGGGAAAGATGAAATATGGATATTTGGGATACATAGGATGAAAAGTAAAAGCTTTTTGGATTAATGATTCAATATACTGACCACTATACTATCTTACAAGGCAACTCGGAGATTTTTATATACAGCTCATGATTTGTTCCTTTTAAGTTGTAAGTTGGTTTTGTGAAGATACAGGTCCTGTAATAACGGACTGGCGTGAAGTGCCTTTCTGTATAGTATATTTAATGGCTTTACGATGCACCCTTATATTATTTGGGTTAACAAACCAACCTCTCTAGGACTAGGAGACTCTTTGGCTGTTATGTCCAGTACCAGCCTGAACACTCTGGCAAATAACCATTTAATGCCATCTTCATCTGAAATGTACTCGTGTATAGCGAGTCTTCTAATTCCCACTATGGTTAATTCTTGCCGATCTATTTTCACTTTGCACGTCTACTGTATATGTAAATCAGCTTCGCATGAGCTGTGCAATTCCATGTTCCACCACTGAATTTGCAACATTTTGTGAAAGTACTCTAGGCACTGGGAGCTCGTTTTTAACTTATGAAGTGTGATCATGCAATCCTGAAACTGCAACGGTTTGGGGGAAACTTTCATTTCATAAATATCATTAAGCTCCTTCTACCAAGAAGGAAAATAAACTGAGCCGAGCCTGGCCCCGGAATGAAAGAAAAAAAATGAGGTCACAGACAAAATGTTTTCATAAGATAATCACAGAACTGCTGAAAAAGAAACGTCTCAGGCTCACAACTTTCAATCAGACCATCACATAGTGATGGATTTATTTCTTGTATTTCGAAAATGAGTGAAAAAGTAATGATGAAAACGCGTTACTCAAATCTAAATGTCATATCGGATAAACTTCCTTTCTCCATCAAGCCCACCATTATGCGTACGAATGAGACTGGCGAATTTTTCCTCCATATCGTCTAGGCATGCTAGGTGGAGCAGCTACTGTCGTCTTTAGGAGACCTAAAAGCTGCACAAATAGCTCTTTGCGTGAGACACAAGGGACATGACATTTTGCCCCTGGGGAGAGGAGAGGAGGGGTCATATCATTATCCCCTGATTACATTAGTTTAAATATTTTGTACACACACTTTCTTTGGACGTCGTATATAACATAGCAGTCTGTATCACAGCCTTTCAGACTTGTCTCCGTCAACTGCAGACAGTTCCTCGAAAGCATTGTTGACTACTGTCAGCTCCACCTCGCGCTTGAGATCGCTGGAAACGGACGTCTGTACCGTCATTCTTATCGGCCGAGGTTCAGAGGAAAAGTTAAGCTTCGGGGAGAACATTTGTATGAAAGTCCGTCTGAATTTGTCGCCAGCAGAGAAGTAGATAATGAGGTTGGCGGAGAAGTTGAGATAGTACATGACCTCGAAGGCTCGTTGAAGGCTGGAGTCCAGGTGTGACGGCGGGTCGCTGCTGACCAGGCTGGCGATGAGCATCTTGAGCCGAATCACGTGACTTGGACTGTGAAGAATGATCAGGGTCAAGGACACGATGGTCAGGAACTTGGCCACTTTAATCTCGACTGTTTGAGAGTGAGGGTTATCGCACCTGGTGGGACACAAAAACAAGCAACGTTACAGTTACACAATGGTAAATGATTAACTGTTATCAATCACAGGGAACAGTCTATCGTGTATCTAGGCGGCTGTCATTTTTATCCGTTTCTCTCTGACCATGATCATCCGTTAGGACCCGACTGAAGTGAAACTGTTGATCCTGCCGCAACAACATAAAATGCTGTTTTTGTAGTTAGTTGTAACTCTCAGTTAGTCTAGTTAATTGCCTTTAGATTGATTGCCCGTGGTCATTCCTTGGCCTGAGTCGTCATAAAAAGGAATAAATAGTCTAGATAATTTATGCAGTTGTATTTCGATCATATCATATCATATCATGGTCATTTGTTTCTTAATCAGAGAACTTTTCTTTGTGATGTCATATTAAATGTTCCGTTTTGTGCATATTTATTATGTGTCCCTTTCAGCATTTGCAAAGAGAAAACCTTGTGTAGAAAAGTATGACAGTGCAAAGTTTTCTCCCCTATGGCTTTCCATGCCTAATAAAAAGGGGAAACATGCTCCCACTTCCCTTCCTTGGATAAGGCACGTGTAGCGAGCAAGTGTTAATCAGTATTGGCGTGTAATGAAGAGGCACTGAATACGATAGCTTCTCCTTAGAAACGCCACTGACGTTGCTACTTTAATTCACAAACCAAGACGCTGTGCAGGAAACAGAATACTTCTTTATTGGTAACAATGTGTAACCAGCAAATAAGTCACAAAGCGCAGACCATACCAGCCAACTCTCAAGTAATTTACAATGCACAGACCATAACAGCCAACTCTCAAATAATTTACAATGCACAGACCATAACAGCCAACCCTCTCAACTCTCTCACTCTCATGCCTTTTATAATAACTTCAGCAGAAACTCTAGAATAAATGACGTCATCATCATATGATGCGCCCAAACAAATATGCTAATCTAGAATGTACGAACAGCAACCTCCAAACTAATTAGAATCAAAACATTCCGATCGCGGCCCCACTCGAACCCTCGAGAAGGCTAATACTGCGTTCACTCGAAGCATCATACCCGAACCTTCGGGACGGTTAATACTGTCTCAACGTACCATACGGTCGACCTGACCTTGACACTAGACAGTCTCACTAGCGGTAATGCCGCCGTAATTAAAAGAGAGAAAGAAAAACAACTGATCACAACAAGGTCGGCCGCTACTAACTCGTAACTGCAACGTTCTCGAATCATGAAGGACTGGCGCTGCGTGCGGTCCAGGGCCGTATAACAAAGGAAGGGGGGGGGGGCACTAGCCTAAACAAACAACAAGCATCACAAATGTTACAGCACGCCTTGATGTATATGCATCAGGCACTAAAAAGAAAATTAAAATCTTTGACTATTTTTCGAAAACAAGCAAAGTCCCATCACATCAAATTTTTTCACCTCGCTGTTTTCAGCCTTGAACTTGTGTTGTTTTGACCAGATATTCACCATAGAAACGAAGGGAAATAATGGGTATCGCATGTGTCGCAATTATGTTTGCACGGTTGTGTCCCTTCCCAATGCCAAAGTTGTCTTCGGCACCTATTGTTTTTTCTTCTTTTGGCCCTTTTAACATTATTGTGTTATTCTATATATACCACTTTGATTTCGGAAAATTTCTCCCATGGAGGTTATAGTAGTACTTCTTTTGCCCGATGTTTTAATGGGAAGAAAAAGGGGGGTCAACGCCCAAAATTTTTCACAAGTGTCTTTCGAAAAAGGTCACCTCGAATTCTGATTTGGTCCCCAATTTTTCATTTGGCTGGTTTTGACCGCGTGCGAATACATAGGCCTACACACTTTATTTTTTTATCTAGAAGGTTCAAATTGTACTTGAAACTTCAAAACTGGATGTTTTATTTGGATCACAGTTCATTTTACATATACCTACACCCTGACAGTGGCTGGCAGGGCCCTAAAAAAGGGGGATATTATATGTTAGCGGATTAATCGGGTTGTACACAATTAGTGATTTGTCCTTCTAATAGGTGTTAAAAAAACCTATTGCTTCCTATTGTTTTTTTTTCTTTAGGCCCTATTCTTTGTTTTCTTCTTTAGTTCCTATAAATGAAATGTTACTCTACAATTCTACTGTGGTTTCTGATTTCCCCCCCCCCCTCNCCCCCCACACCATTTCAAGCTGCAATTGCCGACTATGTATGCTGTGTCTGTTTCAATGGAAGACAGAAGGACGGTAACCTCGCGATGTGCATATGCATTTCGACATGGACCGGAGGAACTTGAGAGAGACAGGCGCTGCTAGCACTGATTGACAGGGAAGTGCATATCAAGACTTTGAAAGGTAGTATACAAAAAATCCCAGGTGAGACTTTTTCTGCTACCGGTACCCTTAGTCTGAAGTGAGGCCTTTTCTGCAACCGTAATTTGCTGTTTCTTTCCTTTCTGATGGGGTCCTGTGTTAGCTCATATGCCTGCAAGTTTGGTCTAGTTCTGGTACAGTTGTGACTTAAATATCAATGATCTTTCACCCCATTATTAAGCCAAACTAATGTTTCTTCAGAGATCACACTCACGCCTACTGCATTTGGCAGCATCATAGCGAAGTTTGGATGGCTTGTCAAATTAGAAGTCACCATCTTGCGCAGCAAAGATGGCGGAAAGGTTAGCCGATTGTTTTCACTTGGCTCGACGCAATGTTTTCCTACTTTATTCGTTAGAAAGATTGAATTATAAAGGCTGCCAACTTCACACCATGCAGTTTTTTAAATTTTTGACAAGAATGAATCTAGCGTTTTTACTGAGCATAAAAAAGAAAGAGGTCTACGTCTGACAAACTACCGACAGAGAGTAGACCAATAATCTATGAAAAAAAAAATTGCATTTTCTTATGTCCTATCTGCTTACAAGTTCAGCACTGTGTGCGAATGGAAGCCATTAAGCTATTAATAGCATTGGAGTCCGTGCTGCCCCCAAACGCAAGCCGTGCTTGCTAGAACGCCATGTTGTGTGCAACCTACGGGAAACGATTGAGAGAACCATGTTTGCCAAATGGGAGAGGATAAAAAATAAAAATGTCTATTTTTTTTACCCCAAGAAATTTGATAGCTCTACTGTGTATACCTTATATTGGCATCTTTACAAAAATGGCATTCTTAAGGAGCACACGATACTTCATGTAACACGCCCTCCAGACTTACTATCTTCCTAGTGGCAACAGATACTCTTTTCTCTCTTTTACGGATACTTTTTTTCAGTGCCTGTTTGGGTGCGATTCACGAGTAATTACTATAACCCTGCTCACTTTACCTGCCATTCGCAATCAAGCTCTCTGTAAGTCTGTTCTTCCTCTTGATGGCCTGGATCACGGCCACGAGGGTCATCAGCATCAGTCCAGCGACCAGGAGGACGGGCACGATCAAGGTCAGAACGAGGTCAAGGACGGTGATAGTGTACAGCAACTCATGGTACCTGGAACAGACGGATGGAAATGTAAGTAACATTAGTGATTTCACCTTATTGTTGATATATTTATAGCTTGTAATGAGTATACATATTGTGATGAGTAGCTTATAAATGAAACTAACAGTATGCAGGAAAAATTTCACAAATGTTAAAATGATAGGTTTTTAGGGCAGATCGTTGCGAAATATTCGTAAGTTCAGAGTATGCCGTTCATTACGTATAAGGCGTCCTCTGGTGAGTTCTGAGTCTGACCAAGCGGCAAGATATTATTATTACGCTAGTTTTGACGTTTGTCTTGTCCTATTTAACGCTTGCCCTAAATTAAGAAAAAAGTAGCCTTGTTTTGTATTCTTTCGAGGCAAAGTCAGAGAAAAATGAAAATTCACAGATAGTAATGACGCCCGAGGGCCAAGATAATGTGAAGTCATTTGAATGAGCAGCGGCCCGGACATGACACTTATAAAATCACGTTATTGTTTCTTATTAAAACGGGTAAAACAGGCACGATGCTTTAACTACATTATAGCAATACAGCTAAGTTTTGCACAGGCCAGCATAGCTGTATTTTATACATGGCATGAATGGATACCTGTTATATGTCGTGGCCACTTCAAACTATTGTCTGCAACCCAGTGTTTCTATTGACTCCACAAGGAATCCTGAACAGATAATAAAAGAATAAAACTCATTTAAAGACTTACATATCACCCTCAAGGAGCCCGCATAACATTTCGCTCTATTGTAGTCCCCCCCCCCCCCCCCCCCCCCCCCCCCCCCCCCCCCCCCCC
>JAWQUT010000112.1:1101041-1111288 GCA_033807755.1 Ellobium chinense
ATATATATATATATAGCAAACAATTGAAGTAAGTTGATACTATCTGAAGGTCTTAAAAATGATGGTTATTAATCTACTTACTCATGGATTGAAAAAAAAAAAAAGGTCAACTGCAGCTGAAGGAATACAATTGAAATGATTATCAAGGAACAGATGGTAATAGGAACAATATTTAAGCTCTCAGCTCATGCAGTACAAACAATGCTCCGTTATAATTTCTGACGATGTGACTATCATCATGAAAGTAATGTTAACTTTTCAGACTCAAAAGCCAGGAGTGCTTTCTCCATCCACGTTGCCTTATAGTTCTATGTTATGAAAGCTGACTCATAAAATATGGGAGCAATCCTTCCAAACCAGCAGATCGCACGGCTTGATATTCCTTAACACCTTCCAGATAAAGTGGGCATTTTTATGCATTTTTAAATTTAACATATGTCCAAAACATGAAATCCCATAATATAACATTTTTTTCTCTAATTCTTCAAGTTTCTTGTAGGCAATAAATTGACGTCATAATTGAAGACAAATAAGCAAGAAGTACTTTTAAATTGCCTTCGGAGTTACCAATTTCAAACAGGGAAATGTTAATGTTATTGCTTCGTGGGTACTTTAATGTGCCCTTTAATGTATTTTTTCCTTTTGAAACATCTCCAAAACATGAAATTCCTTAGCATTGATATTTTGTGTATTCTCTAAGTTCTTCTTTCGCAACACATTTTGACATCATTGTCTTTGTTTCATACAGGTAAACACATATTAAGCAAGTTATACATTTTGAAATGTCTTCGAAGGCGTACGAGGATACCCGAGTCGCCCATTTCAAATAGGCAAAGGATACCGTTATCGCTTGGTGACATTAGCATGGGTTTTCTTTTTCCGGTTGACATTTTTCTGTTTCCAGAAATAAAAAGCAATTTGGCTGTTCTATTCATGCCTCCCGTTTATGGATGAGACATTGGATATCAAGGGAACTGAGTGACTGGGGAGACTGACAAGTGAGACAGCTCTAGTTAAACAAAATTCCTAGCTTGTCACATATTTCATGATGGTCCTGTACCTTTCATTCAGTGTTGAAAGCCATAAACTACATGCTGTTGTATTTATCGCTGTTGTCCTAAATGGTCCATGACTCCAATACGTTTATCGCTCTTTCCCAAGAAAATGTAACTGACTTGAACCTGAAATATTCTTTATCGTCAGTGGAAATTCCAGCTAGAAAATAAATAGACCTATTATCTAATAAAGCTTTAAAAAATATTTCAAACTCTGAGGTTAGGCAAGTAGAAGATCCTCGGGAATAGAGCACTGTTTTCCTTTTAATATTTTGTTGGCACCTGATTAGCGTCTTCCAACCGTACGATTGACTATTTGCTGGCGGAAGCCCAGTGATAATGTGCCTTGCGGACAGTCAAACTGGGCTTAAGGCGCTTTTTGGCAAAATCATGTTACTGGTGAACATAAATTAGTAAAGTATGTACTTTCATTAGGTGAAAACATTTTTGACGTAACATTATTCTGACCTGAAAGGTAGTTGTTGAGATGGCAGGGAATGACCCATGCAATCGAAAAAAAAAATCTCTGAGAAAAATGCTGTTGAAGAACAATTTTTATACACATTTTGTAATATGCTTCACAAGAACTCACATCGAATGACTGACCAAAAGACCCATAAAATTATTATGTGTATAGAAATGACTTTACGCTCGATTTTTTCGTAAGAAATAAAAATGTAATACTGGGTGGCCCTGTTCACCTTCACACCCTCCTGATAGCTCTGTTCCTAGTTTAGCGACATAAGTCTCATTTTGATTGCTTCTAATAATGTCACCTTAAGCTGTGAAAGGCTTCGCCTACATCGTTTATCAGAAACCACCGTCTTCCGAGTTAAACAGCAGGCGTTTGCGGGGCTAGTGTAGCAACCACTATGAGGAAATACATATTAATACTGAGATTGTAACTATAATAGGGTCATATGTTACCCTTGTCGATTGCACGTTGCAAACATTTACAAGTACGCTCTCCTTTAGTACCCGTTTCATACCTTTTTGTTTCGTTCTACCTACTCTCTCCAACCGCCCCCTCCAAAAAAAAAAATAAATATCGAAAAAAAAAATATTTTGCCTGACTTAATGTCTCTTACCCCTGCTCTGACGCATGATATTTTTTTTGATTGTGTACAAACCCAGCAATTTTGCATCGAATCTATTCACCAGAAATTCCAAACCCTTAATTTAGACCAACTATTGGAATCATAGTGTAATCATACTGTATGCCTTGAGTTTGCTGGTAGCGTCAATGACACAGCTTTATACCATATTTCATTGAACTGGTACGGTACGGTAACTGTTTGCTTCAGCCGATCGTCCTCTTTATCTTGTTGCATGAGTCATAAAAAGTTACATCATCTTTGCTGAATATACACTCCACTCCCTGTCAGATTAAACATAAAAGGAATTTGCCACACCTCCATTAAGACCAACATCTGCTAAGCAACGTTTGGCTGTAAGACTTCTCTTGACACTATGCAAAAGGTCTATTTTTTAATCAAAATATGTGCCAGTTTAATCAAACGAGAAGGTCTGCTGGAGGAAGTCATTTCACACCGCCGCAGGTGGAATATAGTGTCTTATTGCACTGATTTCATCTAGACATTTCATTGGCTTAAAAAAATACAGTCACAAAGTCAGCTATGTTTACGAACATTCAGATCTTTTCGCGATTCCTCGTCAGTTTCCTCTTTTCTAATAACCCAGACATTTCTTGGAATAGGAGCTTAGGAATCATTGTTTGTCTGGTCGTGTCATGTTTTCAGGACACGCCAGAGAGGTTAAAATACTTCCGGGTAGACTTGCAGACTTTGGTCTGGATTTGGTCTGCAGTCACGACGCTCCATTAGAAGCGTGACTGGAATAATTATCTTAATGGGCGCTGTGGGGATAATACCAAATGATACAACAGAATAAGAGTGGAGCAATTTTAGATGATAAATCTCCTATCCTTCTCAAGGGCCATTCGCTTCTTTAATAACCTATTGCCCCCCTGTCATATTTTTTTTCGCCACGTAGAGCCCTGTGATATTTGTTGATCCAGCCTTGCCAACAAACACCGCACAAGATAATGAAGCTTCTACGCTTGGCTACCTGTAAGTAGCTCTAAAAAAGGTCGACAGTTATATCATCAAGATCTTTGATTTCTAAGGGGACCATCAACTGCCAGGTGGAGTAGCTGCTCGCTAACCCAGAGACTCGCTGGATATAGATCTGTTCTTTTTCGTTGTCTCCTCTTTCTCTATCACATCCTTTTCCCAAATTTTCCATTTCCTTCACCAAATCACCAGGCCTAAGTCGATCTTATCATAGCTGGTGAAACTAACAAAATGTGGCAAAAAATGTTCATGCTCATGCACAAAATCTCTGCAGCTAATTGTGTGTTCTGATGTTTACAAAGTCAAAGACCCGAAACCGATCGAAGGTCTTTTCGCCCAGAGCGCGATCCGTCAGTTATTCTATTTGTGGAAAAATTACCCTCAAGTGTCCATATTTTGCTTGGGAAATTAGGCAACTGAATATACGCCCTAAAGTTTTTTTAACAGATCAAACATGTTTCACAAAGGGTACAACAAGTATTGAAACTCGATTTTATCTGTTATTAATGTTTTAACTCGTTCAAGAAGTGGCCATCCTGCCATTGTAAAATCTGAAAGTTCGCCATTAATTTCATTTTTTTTTTTTGGCTTTGGTTTGTTCTTTCGCCTTATTTAATACGCCATGGAGCCGTTGTCCTTGTTGTGCACACTCTCTTTTTTTCAAACTGTGTAGATCCAGTACACCCCAAGTATCTTCTCAAACTGCATGTGGCCAACCAATGAAAGAACGCGGGTATTGGAACCAACGAACGGCACCAAGTGGCAATCCGGCCCTTAGCCTAGCCTGTGACCCGCCAAACAAAGGGAGAAATCATTATCAATGTTGGCTGTTTGTTGCTCCCAAACTGCCATCCTGTCACTTGCCACAAACCAAAAGATGCAGCTACAGATAAGAACACGTATTTTGTGAATTTTTGACCGTTGTCTGTTACTTCATCGCGGCGTTCTCGATGTCACAATTTGAGCTTAAGCATAACGATATAAAACGGATGTAGAAGCGAACGTTTTCACGTCCATTGTTAATCGTACCGATGCATTACAATGTCATTCCCATAAGTTTCTGTCATAGAAGAAGGTCAATTGCTTTTCTGGCATGACGGGTAAATCTAATTAGTTAGACATGTATAGTTAGATTTCCTCCGTAGGCTCTCGCCGCTTTAAACAAGAAAGTCACGATCTGCTAAAAGGAAGTCATAATTGATATTGTCTCGAAAAGAGCACAGCATTTTATCACATGTGGTTTTTTTTTTCCCAGAAAGGCCATATATTTTTTATGACCAAAATACGCCCGCTTTGCAGACGTGACTATGAATTAATAAAGCTTATTCCGTTTAATGGCAATCCTGAAAATGGCAACGTCCGTTTGATCATATTTCCCACACAACAAAATGCTGTATTATTCCTATATGAACTTCACTGGATAATCGGAACTCATTTTAATCGCGACTTTGTGTATGTTCCTGAGGAGTTGCTATTATGTACAGTCGGCTATTTTAGTTTAGGGTTTTTTAGGTACGAGCAATTTGGTGACTGGTACCGAAGAGTATGACAAGGCGGTGGCTTGAAAGAATTGATATATTGAAAGTGATGGGACGAAGAGAGGAGGGGACGTAAGGAGCACCACTTTGGTCTGTAAAGAATGTTAGAAAACGGTACACGTAAGAGCGAGAAGAGAAGACGCAGACTTGCTGGAAGCTCAAGAAAGATTCAACATCAAAAACAACAAGGACAATGTGAAGGCAGATTCTTTGCTTGGGCATGAATGGAAGAACAACTGAGCACGTACTGAGTTGTTTCCTTATTCAAGCCAATGCTCCTATCAATGAACTGACGCGCTAGACGTGACTATCCGTTGAAAGACGCCGATTATACCCCTGGAGGTTGTGATAAAGAGTTGTGTCATCAGTTTTAAATAGTCTATTAATGTACACTTCCCAGTTGATAATAATATTTCCTGACAAAAAAATTTCCAAATCTCCATTAAGACCAAATGCAGTCATCAGCCCATGCGCGATGTGTGCCTCGATACTCTATGCTATTTTGTATTATTTCTGTAATATTCATTTGCTATGAGATCAGCTGATACGGTACACAAAACTTAACTGTTTACCGAAGGAGGACCTTTCATAGCGCCGCCTGTTGCGAAAGTTCACCGTAGAATTTGTTTAGTTTTTGCATTTCACTGGGACATTCCCTGGGGTTTTCAAAACACATGAGTCACGAAGTTTATTACAGACGGGAGAAGGGAAATGGGAAGAGGGAGGTTGGTTTACTGGTCAACGGATCTGGCAGGAGGTTAGACAAGAACTGACATTCATTAATATCATGCATGGGGCTAAACAGTGTCAAGAAATAAAATTCGAGGTGACCCTTAGTACAGACTAAGTTGTTGACCCAGAAACTGAGATAAAACACGCCAGCGCTGCCCTCTCCATATTTTGGCAGTTCCGTTTCTCTTTTACAGCGCTCGTTTCCCAATAACTGTAATACTCAGCCATTCACATATTTTTTGAGCCTCACTCATGATAGGCCATAGTAAATTTGTCGTGCAACAACAAAACACTGTTAACTGTAAGATGCTCATACGTTGTGTGTTGTCGTTGGCCGGCGGAAAATACGGGATTGTTTGTCCTAACTGGTTGGTTCGCATAGGTGAATTAGTCTTATGGATGGAGAGTGGAGGGATATGTAAATGTTTTTCTTTTTTTTTTATTCACAAGAGGGCTTCGAGTCTCAACGTCTAAGTCGTCAGTCTCAGTGTAGAGCCTCAAAAAGGCTGAAGGGAAGACGGCAGTTTTTGCCGCAGGTTTTTTTTCTTTACTTGGCTACGAAAGAGCCAAATCTGGCAACTCTGCTCTTTGGCTATATTTTGGCATCAAATCAAATAACCGTTCATTTTTCTTGTGAACTTTTTTGTCTCTTTTGCTATTTGCTAATGAAAGCAATCTAGATTAAACATGCAAATTCAGTCTTGAACCTTTGCAAACCTTCTGGTAGTTGTGGAAATAGGTAATGCTTTATTATGTTGTGTTTGCATGTTTGATATTTTTCCGTAGATGGGATATATACATATTAACTCTCCGGCCTAAGTTTGTTTGATATAATCGATCACCAGCAGATTGGAAGGCGAAATTTCAAGTGAATTGTAATGATGGGGGAGAGGGGGGAGACGGAGAGGGACGCAAATTAAGCTGGTTCTGCTGCCTGATTCTGTGGATAAGACTGATCGGCAGCTGTCTGATCTGATAAAAAACTTCCATCTTCAGTCTGTCCAGGCCAGGTTCATCCTTGATATGATAGACTTGTCCTTGCCTAATCTACACCGACTATCATTATATCTGAAGTGTTCATTATCCATGTCAGTCAGAAAAACATAATCTGACCTATATTAGACCCTAAGCGCCCTGATACAGTATGAGTACGATATCTGAAATGTATTGATTAGGCGCTGGTAGAATTTTTGTCTGCCTATTCTAAGACCATGGGCCTACTTTCTAACAATTGTCGCTGTAGGCCTACTGGTATAGAGGGTGGCATTAATGGGGTGGACTGCTACTCTATTGTAGGGTGTAGTTTATTATTGTGGTATGCACTGTTCTCTTCTAATTCAGTACATTTTGTAGGCAAAGTTGCGCATCAAAGTGCTAAACAGTGCCCTTTTTTTTTCTACCGTGGATGTTGATGTTAAGAAAACTTTTATCTCACGATATAGTTATTTCTTCATCACTGGACCTGACCTGTGTGTTGAAGACAGACATATCAATGAGCACAATGACAAAGTGGTTTCACTTTTCTAAGCTCAATTCTATATTGTATTTCTTTCAGAGACAGCCAAACACGTTGGTTTCACATATTGTATTCATGACACAAATTTTGAAAACCCCTCCGTCATTGTGTGCATTGAATGTTTCGAGTGCATGTGTGAAGTCTGGTGGTGAATTATAGACTCATATAAAATGCTCCTATGATCAACACCCACAAAAGGAAAAAAACGGCACTATTTAGAACATTGGTGTACAGTTTTACATGCCAAAAATGCACTAAGTTAGAATATGGCAGTGGCACCAAAGTAATACACTACAATCTACATTAGAAGGGTAGTCTATCCTCTTAAGTACGGAGCATGTCCACACCTCCTCCTACAAAAATTCGTGAGGTCCCACATCTCTCAAAGAACTTTATACTTCCAGGAAATTTGGGAGGAGGTGGGGCGGGGGGAGGGGGAATGGGTGTGGGAAATACGTTTCCCCAGGGTCCTACGACATGCTAATCTGGCGTAATTATTTGAATGATACAGTGCAGTGTTGCCCAATGTCAGCAGTCATTGCCGTTTTATTATGTTCAGATTTACTCTGCTTTCTCACTTCATTCACACTTTTGTTTGTTACGCTTATACAAAAGGCTAATATATATACATAGCAATAACAATACATTTATTCGTCCAGGTAATACAAACTGCTGTTATATGTATACCTAGATACGTCGGTTGTAAAGCAATACAATTTACTGTCACTATTTAATCATCAGCACTACTTTTGGCGCTAGATAGAATCGACCTTCCTTCGTCCCCTTCCCACCCCTCCCTCCTCCCCCCCCCCCCANCCCCCAAAAAAAAATGAATGTCGTTACATGGCATGTCATTTCTACCCAGCGTGTCGACCTACAAACCAACAGGACTTTCCCAGTCCGTCCTGGTGCCCTAATTTTATTCGACGGGACAAGGAAATGTCATGTTAGCTTCTACCTTGGCCCCGCTTCTTTCACAGACTCTCTCTGTTGTTGTTGTTGTTGTTGTTGTTGTTGTTGTTGTTGTTGTTGTTGTTGTTTGTCGACTTTCTGCACTTTATGAATGACATATTAAGTTAAAGTTATGAATGACATAAGGTGTAAGCAACCGTTAATTTAGTGTTGGCAGTTTGATCTTTATTCTCACTACCAGTGGGAGCGATATATTGTAACTATATGGGGACCACCAATGAAGTATTAGTTCCGACATGACGTGATCAAAGGCTTGTCACTCACACGTAAGTTTGCTCACATGCTCGGCGCATGCATGGCTGCTCACCATTCATCAAGAACTGAAAATACCTTAATATACCTAACTGAAAGTGAAAGAAGGCATGTAGGTTTATGGGAATAAAGTGGTTATGAAGGAAGCAGTACTATGTGAACAAGCAAATTCACCATTGTAGTGAAAAAGTGTTGTCAAACTAAATGCGTCCCGTCTCATCCAACCGCCACTGAAATACAGATATGCTGTCGGCTTCTTAGAAGAAACGCGCCAGGAAATTCTTTGTCCACGATCGTAAGTGAAGCACACTATGGTCCAGATACGATAGAGATTCTCAAATTATGACAATTTATTGACCCTTAGAAAGTCATGGCTGTACTTCAGGGGCTTTCGAAAATTAGATCAGGAGTTCGTAAAGGCCATTGAGCTGCTCAATTCCTCGAAGATACTTCATATATTAAGAGCAAAAGTATGTACCATTTTAATAGAAAGTGGATCATAAATCTTGTAGATTGAGAGGGTTATGTGATTCAAGCAAAGTGAAAACCCGCACACTACATACACGGGTCGGTACTTCTATTCAAGGACGGAACGACGCACTGCGCAGCGCTGTGCGCAGGGGTTTGTGTCACACACTGAGGTCACCCCGTGGACTTTTCAGTGACGTAGATGGTCGTAAAAATAGCTCCGCAAAGGGGAACCCCCTTGTCCTCGTGTTCTAGGGAAAACGTGTGTTCATTGGGCGGACCAGTGAAACGATATGCACGAAAGTCTTGTCAGATTTATTGTTTCCGCTACAGTGGAGCATAGGAACGTGGGCTAGGTCTAGATTCGACTGTGTTGCAGAGGCAGAAAGANNNGGGGGGGGGGGGGGGGGGGGGGAAGGGAACCTCATGAGGGGGAGCGTTAAAAGAAATACTGAATTATTGAACTTGGGGAAGATGGGATGTTGTTGCTTTTGTTGTTGTTGTTGTTGTTGTTGTTGTTGTTGTTGCTGCTGCTGCTGCTGCTGCTGCTGCTGCTGCTGCTGCTGCTGCTGTTATTGTTCTTATTTTTATTATTATTGTTGTCGTTGGTGGTGGTGGTTTTAATTGTCTTTTGGTAATGTAAGCACATACGACTTTCATAAAAGTCTCCACCATAGAAAATGTTAAAACGACAAGAGCTCAGAACAGTGATGTTTCCCGTACATATACCCATGAAACTGGCCTAAAAGTGACCTAATAGTGTTCCAGACTATGTGATCATTATTCTGATCCATTACCCCAGCTATCACGTCTTTACTCAACATGCACACAGTGAAATGAACAGGCACACGGGCAACACAGAGGAGAGGATTTCACAACTTCGGCCTTGTTAAAGAAACGTTCAGCTTAAATTCCCGTTTCCTAATCAGCTAGCCAGAATAAACGATACCCACAATTGAATCCAGTCATCTAAGACCATCTACGTCACCAAAAAGTCCATGGGTGACCTCAATGTGTGACACAACCGGCGGCAGTTCGTCCTTGAACTGAAGTGTTCACCCATGTATGCAGTATGCATATTCACACCCATATTTGCAGTGGCATGGAATGAGTCATGAAAGTATGAATGGCTTAGTCGTACTTGCAGCTATTGGTAAAAAAGCATTTCGATTGGAATACAGAGTTGTATCTAGAATAAACAAAAACTGAGCGTTAGCTTGCCTAGTTTAGCAACTAAAAAGAATTATATTCTTAGCATTTCCGAGAGGCGAATTTTCTCCACGTATTGTGAGTCTTAGCATTTCGGAGAGGCGAATTTTCTCCACGTATTGTGAAGTTACCTAGTAGTTATCCATTTTAAGAATTCGAGCTGTCTTGAAATATTGAAAGTATTAATTGGTTCAAAATGAACCTACAAGACGTAGATCAGAGGGACGTGGTGATTGTATTCATAAACCTACATGTACATACAGAAAACTGAGGCCATTCCAGATGCGAAAATGTGACTGCGATTTTTGGGAATGTGGGATGGAGGAGACATCCACATTCGCCCGGCTGTTTTTCACTGTCACTTACTCCCATAAGATGAAGTAATTTACGCTTACATTTGCCCCCCCCCCCC
>JAWQUT010000112.1:1116046-1131552 GCA_033807755.1 Ellobium chinense
CACACACACACACACACACACACACACACACACACACACACACACACACACACACACACAAAACCACACACGCCCACACATCCCCCTTATGATAATAAGAGCTCGTAGTTTAGAGTTGCAGTTTCCCGCGCAACTGTTACCCCAAATGATTGGCCGATGGCAGCTTCATAACCGGATTTTAATAGAGGTCTACACAAACCGGATTTTAGGATTAATGTGAAACTCTGTATAACTTATAGTTTCGCAATAACAACAATGATAGGCATGTTCATTCAGGATTCATACTGCATCCTGCTATGTGACGTATAGGGTCGTGCTCCAGAATACAGGTCGTAAGTACATTTTGGTTTCAGTTTGTTTAGAGTGGGGAAGCGTGGTCGAATTGTTGCGGCGGTGGATTCAAGATCTCATGGTCGTGGGTTCGATAACCGACCATGTTGTAAGAGCCTTGGGAAAGCATTCATTCACACTTTCTTCAGTCCACTCGTCGAAAAAATGGGTACCTGATGATAGGCAGTGAAAGATACTATCAGAGTGCTAGTGTTAAGCGCTTGTTAATGCCTGCGGCTCTGTATACTCCCGAGAGAATTGAGAAAGTCCGAGAATGATCTGGCCTGCTGGAATAATAATGATAGTGTGAAGCTGTGTGACCGGCATTGAGCCTAGATATGATAAAATAAAACAAACACATTATCATTGTTATTTATTTCATTATTACTATTATTATTATTATGATCATTATTCATAACGTTCGGCTGATTGTGACGACAATATCGGCAATCATGTATGAGCAGAAATGCTGAGGGATGTAAGATTTCAGATAAATTTAATCTCTTCACGCTAGTAACATGACTGTGATCTCCTTTTTTTTAAAATATTGTGACCAAGAAAACAAATATATTTCAAAAAGCTCCCCTCTCCCGGCACACACACCGAATCCTTGTACTACATTTCAATACCAGGAGGGAGAGCGGGGAGGCTAGGGTCACTCTGAACTGTGTGTGTGTGTGTGTGTGTGTGTGTGTGTGTGTGTGCGCGCGCGCGCGCGCGTGTGCGTGCGTGCAAGCGTGCGTGTGTGTGTGTGCGTGTGTGTGTGTGTGAGAGAGAGAGAGAGCGAGAGAGAGTGAGAAAGAGAGAGAGAGAGAGAGAGTGATATGACGGTACTGCTAGATCTTGTAGCTCGAAAGTTATTCGTAACATCTTCCAAACAAAGACTTCACAGGGAGTAACTTCATTCCGCTTGATAACTCACAAGAATAGATATGGGGCCAGTTTCTGCGATTTTGACGCCTATCATCTATTAACAATTATAAAATGATCTCATTTCGTCTGATCTCCAAATACCCATTTACCGCAAAACGAATATGGATGAAATGGTTTGATTCAGTTATTGCCACCCTCAATCGCTATCATTAGCCGAGATGTTCAAAGATCAAGGAAGCATTATATAATATACCAAGATCCCTGCCAAAGATGCCGCTGGTAAAAACAAACAGATAAAAGTATTATGACCGCAAAATTAAGGTTTTCTCCTCATTGTGATTACGGGTCCAAAAACGAAAAAAATATTGAAATCAGATGGTTTTGGTGGGCTTCGGTAGACTCGTAATGTCATGCAAGACGCATCCATAATGTCAATACTAAGGGTTCGCGCCGACAAACGTGGGGAGTTAAATAAGATCGTCACCGTCCAGATACACCGGCGCCCGCTGTCCAGTATACGAAGCACTTGGGTTTAAGAGCCCTGTGGAAAATTGTGAAAGTTTCGTTGCTTGCCGTTGACGTTATGCTTGTATCAATACCGCCATAGTGCAACCGACGGGTGCGTGATTCACGGGTGAACTATGGCACTTTCAGTTTTCCACTTTCCGCAGATAGTGAAATGTTCTACATTCAGTTCGCAACAGTTCGCCTGTATTCACGGAAATTCAGGGATTTTTAGGAAACGATTGTGTGACAAGAGAGTCTTTGCTGCATTTCCTGGGCACCCAGTTTTGGTAATTTGATTGCTTTGAGATTCTGAGGCAATTGGGATTTGGCTAGGGAGGGCAAGGAAGCGAGGAGTAGGTGAGGGCCTGAATGAAGGATCAGTTGTGAAGTCCAGCATTCCATACTATTCTGATGTAAGTGGGTGGGGCGTTCTAAATACTTTTGCCGCTTCCAATGTAACCTCGTGCCTTCTTTAGAAGGTAAAATTATTGGCATATTCAAGCAACATATTATGTCCAAAAATAGATGTATAGAAGCCAGGATGAGGACGTAAAATTTCGCTCACTGCATGATCTCCTCTCACCTCTTCTTCTCCTCCTTTTTGCTACCGTATTTGGTTTGCAGATGAACTTTAACATGTAGACCTAATTTAAGAAGGTGCTTACAAATTATTTTAGTGGAATATAAAGTTAGGTAAGTTTTTGTATTTTTTTGTCATGAGACGTTAGAAGTAGGCAACTCAAGTGTGGTCTCTGAATGCTTTGTTGTTGTTTTTTAATACAGGGAAATAACAGTGAGATAACTGATCTTCACACCTTTCATTTACTGTTAAATGACATACAATTTGAGGGAGTGCAGATTCTGAGCTCGATTAAGTTTTGAATGACTTAACACAGAAATGCACCTTTGAATACACCAACTCATTTTTCAACAAAAATGCATTTACTGAGGTTTGGAAACACGTTCTTCAATATGTGACGCCATTAAGGCTGAGTCTGTTTCATGTCGAGATATTTTAGCAACAAAGTAGCGTTCTGGAATAAATCCAGGAATTTAAGATCCAAGGATTTGAAACGACTATCCACTTCTGACTCCAATTTAAGAGAGTCAAGTGATAGAGCTTGTTGCTATTCTGGGCCTTTAATTTGAAACTCTCTGCAAACAACGATTTGAAATGCATTTGAACATCAGTTAAAACATAAAATTGTTCATGAAGTATCTGTCAGAGTAGATATTTAATCTCCTACTCGAAAAGCTTGCCATCTGTCTACATGAAGTAGTTGCATATAGCACGGGTGGCTGATGTGTGTGTGAGTTTGTAATATGATTTGTGCATCAGATAGTAGTTTTTGTACTGTACAAGGCCCCCGACTTTTCGGGGATGAGGCGCTATAGAAATCCTCTTTATCATTATTATCATTGTCACTGTTACTAGTTATTCTAATCTTTTACACAGATGCCGATCATTGTTTTCCTTTTAATAACGTGACACTTAGTGACACGAACAATATTAACATTAGCGACTTTATACCGCCAAAAGAATCTTGCAGAGCCAGTTCCTGTTCACTGAACTTACTTTTTGTAAAAGCGCATGCATGATCTTTAAATTACATAAACATAGTTGCGTGGTGTGACTCATCCATGCCTATATTATGTTAGTGAACATATCAGTGCATCGAAACTGAAAGAGGTTGATCGTTACTAATTTTAGAGTTTTGAATCCGAAAATGACACTTTAAATTGTCTTCTGTCTCCTACTTACGAGATATCCCGTCATGGGCGTGTCAGACATGTTGACAATAGGCATTAAGAATGGCGCATTATCTGTGCCAATGGAAGTTTTCGTTCAGAAATGCACCATCATGATGAAATATGAGAAGTTCATTCAATTTACAATACACTGCTGTTCCACCCCATACAATGTGTGTGTTATGTGTATTGTTGTATGTCTTTATATCATGTATTATGAATGAGATGTATAACATTGTAAATCAAATTCCTTACGGGGTAAATAAATGTCCTATTTTTATGGTTTTTCAATTGCAAAAATCGAGTCGTAGGCGGAAAAGGGCCATTTATATGAACTCTTGCCTTATGTGAAAGTATTCACCAATTTATTCAAAGTCATTTTAAACATTTAGAGATTTGTCATCATTAATTTTTGTGATCATAGAATGCATTTGGTATGCAACTGACCTGCACAAATTAAAAAAAAAACAGTGGGAAGTACAGAGCGATGATAGCGTCATTGCTACTCTGATGGGACCGCAATCAGTCGATACAATAGATGCTGCATTTTGTAAAAGTGGGCAGCCAGTCACGACATAAACTTGGTGTTAAGATATATTTTCTTCTGCCACCTTCACTGGAACACTGCGCAAAAATGTGCTCCGGGTTCCGGTGGAGATTGCAGAGGCAAGTCTTTCTGAAATGCAAACTGGTGTAGCGATATTTTGCTGTCACCCTCATACAAGAAGGCACCATGAACAATGTTGTGAAAGCTGTGATTAAGACGGGAAAAGTATTCTTGTAAACCGGCCACACCTTCTCATAACATAGTGAGGAAAACGATCAAGAATGAGCCACAAATTTAGCGGCTTCTCAGAGTTACGTAATTTAACAGTGCAAACCAGGCATACGTCGATTTGAAATGCGTTCAATTTATAGCCAGTATTGCTTTCAAAGGTTGAGCAAAATGTTACAGAGAAGTTATGGAAAGTTTACTATTATCATCGTCTCAGGATCTAGATCTAGCTGAGACAGGTTTTACTTCCTGCATTATTTTCATTTTTTTTTTTATTTTTACCCATTCAAAGTGCAGAGCAGTCGGCTGTGATAAGCGCTTTCACCAAGATAACATTAATCATCATAGGAAAAAAAAAATCAACACGCCAATGTGCCAAATAGAGCCCATATTTATTAGTAGGCTGGTGCTAGACAATTAAGGGGGACACTTCAGATATTTCCTACATAGTATAAGTGGAAAAGCAAAGAATATATTATAAAGATAAAGTAGACAGGGGACTAATTTAGATGTTTAGAAGATCAGTACCAATTTTATATGAGGACAAAAAATTAGAATATATTTCAAATCAGAACCAATCAAGGATTTCATTGTCATATTCGTTTTCAGCACCCAAAAATCCATATCATAGAAAGTCATACTTGATCCACGAGATTCAAAATTGTTTGACTGTTGTTGACTAGTGTTTAAAAGAGCTGTAGACGACATGTCACCGTATTGTTTATGCGTTCATGTACCACTCAGTTCAGTTTACCTAAGTATCGTTCGTAAAGTCCATTTGGTATCATGATCTTCGCACCCTCCTAAGCCGTGAATGCGTAACGGATTAGAGCAGTCTTAGACTTAGGAATATAGAGTGCAGCTCTATATAACAGTGACCTTTCTTAACTACCCTTTAAAAAGGAATGTGCATATTAACGTGGAGCATTACAATTTCAAGTGTTTATTGGGGTTGTTTTTTTTTTCAAAATGAGGATAAGAAACTAAAGAATAATACATACTCGCGTCTTTACAGTTCTCACATATACATTTCATTATATAAGATACAAATAGTGCTAATTTTCTAATTACTTTATACTTTGTACTTTAAAAGATTTTTTTTTAACTTATAGAAATATGATCTTATTTAGAACTTTCATTTGTCTGCTAGATAACGGCAGACAAAAATAGGTAGTAGAATTCATTATCAACCACTTCTCCATAGCATAAGCTTCACTTTTTTTTCTTCAAATGCAGGTGAATACCATCTTCTTATTTCTACTGACAGACGGTGATTAGTGAGTCTAAATCCTGTTAAGCGTAATAATGTGTTTCGGTAGATCATCTTAACAGGACTCTAGTCAGGTGCGTAGCGAGGATTATTTTTTTATTGGGGGNGGGGGGGGGGGGGGGTAATCCAGCACTTACATCAGCTGTCTGAAACCATCTAAGTGCGGTGGGGCCAAAAACAAAATAAAAAGCCGAAGAGCCAGTTCGTTATTTGGGAGCCAATGGCTTTAAAAACAGCGAAAAATCTATCTGGTATTTTGCTCTGAAAGAGCCAGGTCTGGCAGCCCTGAAAAAAAAAAACCGGGAAACCATTCACGGAAAAGGTTTTGCCGTTTTTGCGCAAAAAGAAAAAAAAATAGTCACGTCATCGGGTAATCTAGATTCGCCTCAGATTGCTTGCCACCTTTTTTTTTTTTTAAATGTCTACCGTGACACAGCCTTAGATACGATACACCGTGCATATATAGGAGCGTTGTTAGACAGTGTATAGGCCATTAAATTTAGCTGCGAATGAAACCAGCTAACCGTGACAAGGTCATATTTTCAGTGCTTGTAAATGGCTTGCAGGCGAAATAGTTTAAGTGTGATGTTTGAAATTTTACAAAACATTTCAGCTTAGTTAAATTGTTTTTGATAAATACGACAAAATATCAGCAATCTCAGATTAATAGATAACATGGACGCTACGCCCCCACGCTCCTGTCGAGTTATTGTGGCCCTACAGAAACGTGCTTTGCTTTCACACTCAAGGTTGGCACGCCTATGGATAACGTCCAAGGACACTTCTTCAGGAGTGCTTTCCCTTTTCTAATTCTGCCCAAACTATGGGGCGGAGGATAGAAAGGANGGGGGGGGGGGCGGAGGGAACACGATACAGCGTTTACTCATGTAGGAGCTAGCGGAAGGATGGAGATAAGTAATGCTTTTATTTTGAGTTGCTCTTTCAGGACATTAAAAAAAAAAAGACTTCCCGTCCTGTATCTTGCAGACCTCTTTATCTAAGCTAAGTAAGTGCTTGCACTTGCATGATGAATGACTCAGTAACATGCTTTTCAATGGCTGAACAGAACCCTTATTTTCTTCCGTCTTTCAATAGGCCTTGATAGCCTCTTCATTGTCCCACTCTTCCATCTGCCACTTCTGTTAATTTAAAAAAAAAAAAACCACAAAGGTTAAATCTAATAGTATGCACAGTGTGAGAAAGAAGTGTATATCTCGTACTGTACATCATTGTAACTAGTTGTAAATAATTTTAAATGTATAAGATTTATATTCCTTGCGAAAGACACATAAACATCTCTACACACACACACACACACACACACACACACACACACACACACACACACACACACACNCTTTCTGGACTCCTGATTAGTTGCCCTGACGTCATGTTTATGTTGTGCGCGATTCGTGAAACTGCGTCTTTCTTGAAAAACGCGACAATCTGTGTTATACATGAAATTTGTGCACTAGGCAAAGCAGCTGCACTTTTCGTGAAAAGTGTACATGCAGGCTGCGGTTTTTTTTTCACGTTAACTGCACTAATAGATCTGGCAACAGATTTGGAAAGCAGATCACTACCGCCATTGCCCTAAACAAGAAACCCCACAGAGATGCATGATCACTAAATACCTGTTATTGTACTATAGTTTGTTTCACGTGAAAAAAAACCAACAGTTTGTGGACAATATTAAATTTGTTTCTTGACGGATTTCTTAAAAAGTTTGCATGTAAGGTGACACTGAGTAGTCTTAATAGAATTAAATGTAAGTAGGTTATAGTCGCTACAGAATGGGTACCTAAGCTCCAGTCCTTATGAGTGAAATGACAGACGTTTCACAGCATAGCGAGATATGACGTTTATCACTTAGATATGAAACAGTATAGTCTCGTTACTCTAAAATTGTAAACTCTGTGCACACACGTTAATATTCATAATAGACACAAAGCTGAAGAAAAAACGGTTGAAACTTTACTGACCGACCTGGAAAAAAAATTGCTATTAAGACTACTTGCTAAATTGCGACATACAAATTTTCGTTAAAATCGGCTGATAAATACTAAAGTTATTACGAAAAAATGCCGATTTTTTTTCCGTCAAATAAATTATAGTACCTGTTATTTTGTGTTTTGAGTTAGTATGTGTTAATGTCCTTAAGTTTGACAATTGGAAGCGATCGTCGTAATCTTTCAGTATAGAACACTGTTTCTCAAATTCGTGTAAAGTTACCTTAGATCATCCTGCATTATCAAGAAGTAGGCCTACTCTTCAAATTGAGGAGCGTTTTTCCAGTAGTTTGTAAAATGCACTTTCATTGAAAAATGAGTTAGGTGTGTATTTCAGATAATTATGCATTTCCATGTGAAGTCCTTTTAAACCAGTTTGAGCTTGAAATCTGCATTCCTTGACATTTTATGTCATTTAAAAATTAATAAAAATTACATGTGTAGAGAGCAGTTACCTTCATGCTATTTCCCTTTATTATTGAAACATTCAGAGGTCGCACACCGAATTTTGGAAACAGCTCTTTAATTTGCAGGTTTCAGGAAGAGGGCTGCCGCTTTGCCTAATACACAAATTTTGCAAAATAGCTGCGTGGTTTCCAGTACAACGCAAATTGCTGCGGTTTTCACGAATCGCGCATGTCAGAGATAATCTTGACTTTCAACGCGAGTTCTAAACCACTGGTCCAAAATTATAATGGGCAAGAAAACTTAAGATATGCAAGTTTAATAGAACGTTATTATGACTTGCTTATATCATATTCCAAGTGCAAAGCATTTAATGCCAAATTGTTAACTTTCGTAAAACAAACCCTACGGTAATTTGGCATGCCAGGTACATGGATAAGACTTACAAACTTCAATCTATACTTGCGTCAAGAATTCTCATAGAACTACCTAATATGCAGTGCCGAAATAGACAATGAAAGCAAAGTACGTTTCTAAAATGCCCTAAAATCTTGACTTGACTGAAATCCTGTTTAGATATCTTCCGAAAAACTTGGCCACATTTCTTAACAAATTTTTGACTCTGTAATAACCGCCTGCCAGATCAAACAGATAGGCGATACTCACGTGCTTTTAATTAATTCCACTCTCTGTTTATTTGTCCTTATCTAGCGGCCAAACGGTTAAAAAAATATTTGAAACCAAACTTCTATAACCGTCCAAACACCTTTAACAGAAAAAAAAAAAACAACTCCCTGACAGCACAAACTATGAAGTAATTAAAAAGATTTGCAGTACATGTTTTTGTATCATTATTGTAATGAAATTGTTTGCCGGAGAACTGCGAGTATGCGAGTGTTTACATTCTCTGGTTTTTATCTCTACTGGTCTTGACATTGTAATTCTACCGTGCATAACTAAGGACGGCAAATCAATTAGCCAATGTTACTGTAACATTTGTGTTAACATTAGCGCATGAATAGCGATAAGATACAAGTCGGGTCTTGTGGAAGTGAAGTGGAGCTCCAAAAATCACAGTGATATTGAGACTTCCTTCCTTTCTTATTAAAACGTGCAGAGGGGAGGACGGGAGAGGGATTTGTTTCAAGGGGCCACGCCAGAATTGGTTCTCAGTAGCCCCCTCCCCTCCCCCCNNGGGCATTACATATTTATTTTTTTCTAAGGGCCAGAGAGTAGGTACTGATACGGTGCATAATAATTAATATCCGTGATTCCCTTTGCGAATGGACCAAATTTATTGTGACCTTAGTTTATGGCAGGTTGAACAAATTCATAAAAAAATAGGTCGGTTTAGATCAAATTCAGCTCACCAAGGGGAAAAAACCATTCGGTAAAGTTTAGTTCAGTTCAATGAAAATTGAGAAGTTTTCAGATCAGATCACATCAATTCCTCATGGGTTTAGAAATCGGCATTGGCTTCTGGTTTTCGAGGTAGATGTGAACTGAAGTGAAATTTACGTAGAAAATTGAAGTTCAAATCAAGGAATCAAGGACCCAGAATAACTACAGTTAAGATCCAGATCAGTTCAACCGAATTAGCTATTGAGCTCAGATCAAGCTCATGTGAACTGAACGTACGTTCTATAACTGCGTTCAAATGGCCTCAGTTCTGCCCAGCCCTGGATTCTGGTAGATAAAACTGTGTTGTTAACTCGTCTGACATCAAATTATTGGTATCCAGCGTCGATGTTACTAGAGCCGTGAGTGGGAAATCTAGAGGTGAAGAGAAAGGCTAGGAACAGAATTGGTTAATTTCTGCATTTCATAGCAGTTTTGTAGGAGACTAGAAGGTCCTTGCTAGATTTGGTTCCAGTTTTTGAGAAACGTAGCGTGGAAAAACACTTTATTTGACTGGAATGGCACGTGGCATGATCTAATTTTTCAAAGATAATATACTAAATCCTGACTATTCGCCCGATTGAAATTGGGCATCAGAAACAGAAGCTCTTGTGACGACATTTTTATGTGAATCATCGTTAAAGACAGCAAAGGGGCTGATTTTATCCCTCCAATTATCGCATTCTGGCCCAGGTTTATGGTTCTCTCTTGTTGGTTTTTTTTTTTCCTTACTGTGAGTGTGTGTGAGTGTGCGCGGCGCGCACTAGCGCGTCAATTGTTATGTCATTTCATGTATGTCTTTTATCAGATTTGACCGGGCGCGGACTTTTTTGGTTGTTTGTTTTAGTCCTCTGGAAACTGCCCCTGAGTCTGATTTCCCTGAGTTTTGCAGCACCCCTATAACACACATGCAGGGGCGTAGCGTCCATGTAATCTATGAATCTCATATTACCAGCATATTATCTACTTGTCTAATACAATTTAATTAATCTTCATGTTTTCTGAAATTTTCAACCATCACTTTCGTCCTGTTTTACCCAGGAGCCGTTTACAAGCAATGACTACGATATTTGCCATCAGTAGATAGATTTCTTCGCCGATTGATCTGACAGCTTATACACTGTCTGACAGATTCAATGCTTCCATAGCCACAGTGCAAATCATCCAAAAGCAATGTAAAGAGGAAATTTTTTGAAAAAGGTAGCAAATAATCTAAGAGAAAAATTTGCTAAACCGCTGTTCTGATGGCCTTTTGGTGTTTCTTTTTACACAAGATCTTCCTGCGCGACTTCCCGGGTTTGTTTTTTTCTTTCAGCGACCAAAAACCAGTGTTTTAAGAATTATCACTTTAAATTATTTTATTTCCTAAATCTTGCCCTTACCCTTCCGATCCCACCACAAAAAAACAACAAACAAGCAATGAAAGGATATAAGTGCCAGATTACCAAAAACATCACCCTCGCTACACCCCTACACACAATTTGTATTACACAGTGACAGAGTTTACAAAATTTAAAAAACAGGTCTACACGTTGTTTTATAAGTCCACCACTAGCACGGTCGACTTACATTTGACCATAGGGATTAGGGGAAAGAGCTATGTAGTCGCTTTCAGATTCATTCTTTGTCCCTGTTGTATGTATCTAACAAACATGTCCAGTAAGTAAAAGCTTGACGCCCAACGGAGAATGTTGCTCCTAGACCTTGTCTTTGTTAATGGGTGGATTAACATGGTGTGGACTCCTGAGGCAACAGCTTGGCCCTTCTGTGATGCTCAAATGGCAAGGCGCTCGATAAGTCTTTGAGATAAGTGGAGCCCTGGGCTACTGTCAATCTGCTCTATGGTTCATCCATCCTAATGGCGTTCCTTCTCGCTTAATAAAATAATCAGAAATCATGCAGTTTATAAAATATAAATTTCGTATGTGACATTTTCCGTACTCGTGACTCCTGAATATTACAGTGTGGCAAGAAAGAAATATGTGTGGATAGAGGTAGAGGACATTAAAATTTTGTTTCGACTTGAACTTTTCACCAATTTCATTGATACCATATGGAAAGGCACACAAACTTCATCTAATGTAATATAACACAGGTTGACTTCATAGTGCACAGTAATTGAAAACAAGATTTTAGTCTCAGAACTGTTGCCTACTGCAGACTTCGCTCAGTGATTTTATATAGGCTCCCATATCTGCAGTGATTCTCTTATCGTAATACCCCAATTCGCCAACAACAGCCCACGGTGATAAGCAGCCAAGTTTTGAATGCCCCTGATCGCCCCATTATAACGGAAGTCTACTGTAGTTACTTTTCAGAATCACTTAAAGTAGTGTGCTAAAATGACGGGATGAAATTCTTGTCCCAAATGTCCATTAAATCAATGTCCTTATGTTTCTCTACACAGCTGTTATTCTCTATACAGCCCCCCCCCCTTTTTTTTTCAGCATTTAGTAGCCCAAAGTATATACACGGGGCATAGGAAACAATGCTTTATCTCTAGTTCTCTGGGCCATGTTTACTTTTCCACCCTGAACATTCAGATAGGACAACGTGCACTGGGTGTACTGTAATTTCTTGACCCTCCCTGAAATGAAATTTAATTTAATGTTGAATGTGAAATGTAATTGATAGTTCAGTGTGTATCAACTGTGAACGGAATTTCCCTCGTGGATATTAAAGTTTATCTTATCTTATCTTATCTTTCTTATCTTTCTTATCTTATCTTATCCCCACACACTCCTTTCTTCCCTTCCCCCCCCCCCCCCCCCCCCCCNCTATGCAAAGTGATTCCGGAAGTGCCGTTTCATGGATACATGATTCTCCGACCCTCTCGTTTCATTAGTAACTTTGGTGTTGCACCAGGTTGAAAGCCGGGGATGGGTTACTGGAATAGTATGTTGCTTAAACACTGTTCTTTGATCACAGTAGATACTGGCTTCGTTTTGTCTGGACAAGGGTAAGCCTCAGGGATAATAATAAGAAGAAGAAGACTGCGGTTTATGAGTCTTGTATCCAGGCTAATGCCCGCTCATGCGACTCCACAGTATTATTACCCTAGCAGCAGATTACTCTTGTGCTCTCTCAATACCTGGGGGGAATACAGTGCTGCTTGCGAGGCGCTCATCACTAGCATTCTGACAATATCTTTCACTGCCTATACTGCCAGATACCCAATTTACAGACGGGTGGTTTGAAGAAAATATGGATGAAATGCTTTCTTAAGGCACTTACAACACGACCGTGGTCGGGAATCGAACCCACGGCCTTTACATCTAGAGTCCAACGCCGCAACCTTTCGGCCACGTTGATACAATACAATACAATACAATACAATACAATACAATACAATACAATACAATACAATAATACAATACAATACAATACAATACAATACAATACAATTGCTCGGCTAGCTCGTGTTCTCAAATTATAATTATGTCAACAAGGACATAAACAATTTTGAACATACATTTTGCTGCATAAGTGTAAGGCAACAGTTTTAATCTTCAAACGAATGCAAGTGCCCTCTCTTGTGTATAACCTTCCCTCGCCATTGTACTTTGTATAGAAACCGTTCCAAGCTGCCTAATGCCCCTCTGAACTAAATGTTATTTCCTGGTGTGATGTTCAAAGCTAAATTATTCTTCAATAACCAATCAGTACAATGTATTAAGTCACTGGCCATATATACCAAGAAAATACTAGATAAATATAAGTGAGGATACTAAGTGGACATTATATATATTTTATCAGTGTGCTTCTTAACTATTACTTTGTCATCTGTCCCGTCATTTGTTAAAAACAGTTGTATGCCTATATACCAGAAATGGTCTGGGCTTATTTACAAATAAACTTGTTAAACTTGTTAAAAAACTTGATAAGACAAAAGCCTTAAAATGTTCTAAGCATCATCCTTAAGATTAAGAATGCAACATTTACCGACCACGAATATCACAAGCAGTTGGAGATCTTGAAATATTCACAAACATGTCTTCGGTTCCAGTAGTAGTCATTCGGATATTGCATAATCTATCACAAGATTACATCTAATCTAACATGCATGAGAAATATGAGTACATCTTTTTCGGATTCACGCAATTTAAAATTCTTAACTTCAAAACAAACAAACAAAAAATAGAAAAATAAAACTGACGTCTTTCAAGACGTATTCGAATATGTGTAATGTATTATAAGCACATCCTGTTGTGATAATTTTAGCACATTTAATCAGCAATTTGCCTTGTGGTCGAGGCATGTGTTCCCATATCAACTGTATAATACATATTGTTGAATAATGCGAAAACGGGTCACTTGATGAGTCAGCTTGAGGCATTTTACTTCTGGGAAAAAAGTTGGTATTTCAATGGAAGCTAGGAGTCAGCACCCGGTATAACAGTTTTGGACGTGGTGGAGGGAGGGTGGGGCGGAGAGAGGGTGGGGGAGAGGAATAAGGGGTGGAAGGAAAGAGATTTGAAGAATAAATCATTCGCCACTTGACACTCATATCTCCTTTCCTGTTTTGTACGTCAACGCATTGAGTCACCCGTGAATGGGTGTTCATCTGATTTCAAGAGGTCTTATGAGTTTTGGGTGTTCCCGAGACATGAACAATAAACGCGAAAATTGAAGACTTTCCGTGCAACAGTATTTAGTAATGTCATAAATATATCTGCATTTTAATGCTGGTAAGCTTTACCTTTTAAAGAACCAAATCTTATTGTCATTTTGACACTACAAAGGGAGCGCATGGCATTTGCAGTTGTTACTTTAAAAAAATGAGGACACAATAAATAACGTTTTCTGTGGATATATACAGTACTGTGTTGTGTTAGTAGCAACATCCATTCTCCGAATGGACTTGCTATGCTGAACAGCAAATTCTGATACATGGCATAGGCCTACAGATGACAGAAAACACAATTTAATGGCGACGCGACCTTTGTCCTTTGAACTCTTACCAAGGGAAGCAACACACCGTCCGTTTTAACCAATTCAGACCAACAACTGGCGGTTATACCAAGTTTTTGGTTTGTTGTTTTTTTTTTCTTAAATATAAATCCTCTTTTAAAAAAAAGGCGGCATGCAGGTTGGAACTGACGAAAATGATAGCATGTTAGACATCGTAATGGGAAAAAACATAGGACGTAAACGCCTTCCCTTAGCTTCATTATAGAATGATGTATCAAATGGCGTTGCATACAGCTAACAATCGCGAAGTCAGATTACGTTCCTCAAAATCTTTCTCGTAGTGTAAGTGGACCCATAGATCGTTATGGTCAAGACTAGCGTAGTATAATGAGATGTGATGGTTATTAGTGAATGAATGAATGAATGAATGAATAGCTTTTATTAGGCAGTAGGCCAATCAAATATAGTACATATTTCAAACATGCATAACATGTACTCAGATTGACTAAATTCAACCCTTTTTTCCTTGCACTCGTTATCATACCATTTGCCAATCTCTATCCTATATCCGGAATTGCCGTGAGTAACCTGCTTAAAATGTCCTCTCCCCGCCCGCTCTTCTAAGCTGTAAAAAGATGAGAAACATGATTCGATGCTGCCCGTATTATCCTCTCCGATCAGCTGTTTCTTTAGCCTCTTCAAGCACTCAGCTGTTTCGCTCGCACTTATTATCTCCATTCTTTTTGTTTCCATTCCATCGTACTTTCTTGCCTGGCGTTAAATTCAATACTCACATTCATGCCACAGTACATTTTACTACAGCCGATACTAAAGGACACCTTCCTATGCTCAGAAAAGCTTTTACTATCATGTGCAGCAAACTTCGTCATGAGATTAATACTAGAGTTACAGCATATTGGCATATTACATAGTCTATTACACTTTCATCTCTGTGTTCGCAAAAAAAAAAAAAAAAAAANAAAAAAAAAAAATTAGTGATGGGCAAGATTCGAATCCAGATTTAAATTCGTCGATTCCTCTTACCCTGCGTTCAAATCCGGATTCGAATCTAGAAATTAGCCAGGATTCGAGTTCATTAGGTCACAGGAAATAAAAAAAAAAAGATTCAAAATTCAAAGTCTTGATTAAAAGAAAAAAAATTACATTTCGATTTACAAGGAATCCTTATGCCCTATCGAAAATGTGGTATAACCCTTTAGATTAATTCAAAATGAAAATACATTATAAAGGACGCCAGGTAGAATTTAATTTTAGGGAA
>JAWQUT010000112.1:1131588-1152751 GCA_033807755.1 Ellobium chinense
AGTAACATGATAAAAAAGGAAGGAAGAAAGGACATGCGTGATTTCGGTGGTATCTTTCTCGGAAGATTTTCTATGGCCTTACTGTCCGAGTAAGAGGGTCTCCATCTGATAAAATACTATACTCCTATTCATTATTGTGTGTTATATCAGTAACCCCCCCTCTCTTTCTCTCTCTCTCTCTCTCTTTCTCTCTGTCTCCCCGAACCCTCCCCTCCATCCCCGCCTTACACCTTATCCCAAAAACTTTTGTTTTTGTTTTTTGCAAGATTACGTTAAAAAGATATTAAAGAACAAGGCGTTCAATAGGCTACCAGAGCTATGCATTCGTTCCCCATCTCAGAGCTAAAATCAGCTTCGAAGACGCTGTACTTCAAAATCTAACTATGCCTAGTCTCCAACTAACTTAAGTGCTTGCATCCGGTACTTTCTGAAGTGTGCAGACAATGATCATGAGTCTCACACATTCCAACAAAGACTACTGTTTGCTCGTTTCAGTTAATTGCAATCAAATATGGTCGCAATTGTGCCTTTAAGTAATTTTTTTCTCACACTTCTGAGAGAACACGGGAGAAATGTATTTTATGGCGTAGCAATCTTCAAAGCTGCAGTTTTGACGGGGAAATCCTGGCATATTTTAATATTTTTAACAGGTCGTCAGTGACCTTGATCTCATAAACGACACGGTATCACAGTTTACACACAGTTCAAGTCTGACTAAGCCACTTCAGACGCAGAAGGACAGAAGGACGAATAGAGTATGTATGATCATTAGTGTTTTTCGATTTTCCAGAAAAGGGGCTGATGACTGCATGAACTACTCTAGTACTCTGGGAGTCTTAAGAGTGATCTGACTTTTCCTCCTGCCAGCTCATTAATGTGAGGTAAGTTTCTGACATTTTTTATCTTCTTCAGCAAGAAACATGTCCAACACTCTCATTTAAGCAGCAAGTTTAGTTTGAGCCTCAAACAGATCCCACATAAAAATGTAAAAGTTCCATCTGCAGCCAATACTAAACTTGAAAGTGAATATTGCAGTGATTTTATTTCAACTCTTGTAGCGCAAGGCTGCTCGGGTCCAGCCTCCAGCTGGCTGCGTGGCCACTGTCACGTATATTGATCGTTGCACGTGTTGTCTGCCGGCCGGTCAGATGACACTGGGGTGTGAAATTCTACTGCCGCGCTCAGAGGTCGGCAAGGAGATGCGTATATAAATTCTGTTGCTGTACTCAGGGAAAGCGAGCGGATGGTAAAATAAATTCTATCACTGCATCAGGTGGGTTAACAGCCAACGCTAAATTTGAAAGTGAATACTGCAGTGATTTGGTTTTAATGAGTAAATTGAGGTTGTCAGTTTTCTTTTTCTCCGGGAGCTTGCCAGCAAAACGACCAGTTCGCAAGGCCGTATCATGAGTCGGGGTGATCGTAGGCAATTGAAATGGAATAACAACATACTTGTGTTTTATTAATGTGCCTTAATGTGGTTACAGAATAGCTCGGCTAATCACATTAATAATTTCTTTGTCATTTCGAGGTTTCAGCCACTGATGTAGTATCTGCTTATTAGGCAGCGTGGCCGTGCGGTTTGTGAGTCGTACTCAGAAACTGAAGACTTTCAAGTCTAAGGTTTATGTGTTTGACTCGCGAGCTGGGCGGTTTACGTTGTAGTGTCCTTGGGAAAAACACTTCGCTTCCATTTCCTCACTCGACTCAGGTGTAAATGAGTACCTGGCTTTAGAGCTGGGGGGACCAGGGCGCTGCACCGCTGGCGACCAGCACTGACTTTGTTATGCATTTCATTTGTAATATTATGTATTTACATGTATGATGTGTATTGTTATATGTGTTTGTATTATGAATGAGATGTTTAACCCTGTATGACATTGTAAAACAATTTCCCTACGGGGTAAATAAAGTCGTATTTATTTTATTATTTTATTTATTTAGGTAGTAATAAGTGTAAATCTGACATTAGAAACAGGCGTGATACTGCATTAGTCACGCCATAGCTGTTGCTAGGATGCCTTTGTTTATAACCAATAATAGGTAATTTATCTGCTGGTTTGAATACGACTTCTACAAAGGTAATGTCTTGTGTTCACTAACTGTAGTGTTGTTGTTTGTTGTCGTTGCTGTTGTTGTTGTTATTGTTGGTGTCGTCGTTGTTGTTGTGTAATAAAGATATTACGTACATGCCAGCAGACCAGTGAGAAGAAAGAGGCTTTTAACTGGAAGAGAAAATGCCCTAGAGGATTGAAATGTTTTAGAAATCGATTCGGGAAATGACCCAGAAACTTGTTGAGGGGGGTAGGGATGAGGGAGAAAGGGAGGTGGGGGAATAAGTTGAGAGACGGAGCATCAAAATGTTTTGCTACACACAACAAAGCAAGATGTCCCTCCACTCTTTTTGTGGACTCTGTGGTGCAAGAAATTAATACACAGAAAAAAATACACCATTGCCTGCATCCCAGGAAGTTGAGAACAGTATTGAGTAACTGATTTGCTGGTGTTCAGACGATGCAAATTGGCATGAGTGGCCAAAGCCTAGATTTGAGACATGTAAACCTTATCATTACATAACACAAGTAACCTTCGGAGCAAGCTTTTACTGGTGTATTATTAAGAGTTGTATGTTATCCAGTGTGCCTTGTGCCTTTTACAAGGACCACAGCAGTTGGAACCGGTAAATAGAAGTTTGTTAAGAGGAAATTGTGTTATATATCCTCAGACTATAACCCACAACCATCCGAAGGAAGACACAAGATGGAAAGCTGTATCCATGGAAAGGCTGTAGTCTTCTCAACGTTTCACGGCAAAAATGTGGTTCTTAGGGAATCTGGCACAGTGGCCACCGGATTATATCAAAGTGCTCATGGTCAGTTTATTACGTGTGAGCCTCTCACACAAGGACAGGCTTTTGATATTGAAGCCAGGGGCGTAGGTAAGCAAGCCAGTTTTAATTTTTCTCATGTCTTTTCCGGTGTTTTTTTTAAACTTTCTCTGTCATTTCTTTCCCGTTCCTTCTTTCCTTCATTGAAAACGACGGTATATGTGTGGTTGGGTAGAGCTGATGCAGTCCAAAACGCATAGATAACCAAATAGTGTGTTTATTGGAAACATTGGTTTCAATCATCTGCCTAGGATTTAGGAATGATGCTTTGAAATATATAGATCACCATATGCATAAGACACTCCCCACTTGGAAGGATGCCTGTAAAAATATGCCAACAAAACTATAGAAATAAAATTGTATACACATTTTCCTAGACAAAATAAAAGCATCCGTAATGAACAGATATGCCTTCTTTTATATGTTGTTGAGAAATTTACGTGTAATTTGTTAATATTTACAAAATGGCCCTTGTTTGAAGACAGTTCAACAGAGATGCGACCATTGTCTGTCGGTATACTTGTACCTTATACAGACTACCTCTATGTTAAGGATGCACTTTCCTATTCTTTGCAAATATCATTGTAATCACCGAACAAAGACTTCATGCAGGTGTGCTGTTAAACTCAAAAAATCTGAGACGTTATCTTTTCAATATTTCCTTGCTCATGTCCCAGGAATTCTAAAGATCAACGTGTACGAAACAAAGGGACAAGCTATTGACTGGGTTCGCTCTAAGAAGCCACTACCAAAACGCTCCATGCGGGTTAAGCTCAATAGCATAGCATTTTACCACGTCAGTATCCCTTCTCCTGGGGAGCACCTTATTATCGTGGCTGAGCGCAACCTTAAGGTAAGGATATCCTGAGATATAGATAGATAGATAGATAGATAGATAGATAGATAGATAGATAGATAGATAGATAGATATTCAGAGTTCAATACCTGAAGGAGACAAAATGAAACTGACAAAGCCCTTAAGTTCATTAACAGGCGGACAAGATCCAGACTTGGTGCATCTTTATTAGTGCTATATCGAGGTGCTATATTTTTGTCGCGGCAGTAAAATTGAAAAGACATGTCAAGAAACGATGTGTTAAACGCACACCGGGCATGAGATTGCTAGATACTTTATATGCTGTGACGCAATCTTGACAGCTAGACATTTGAAATTTCCAGTGTTAGCAACCAGTATTAATTTGCTTTTTTTTTATATGCCAAATTTCATTTGCATATGACGTGAATAATTGAACTGATTATGTTTTGAAAAAAAGTACACTTTTGTTTTCTTGGCTATCCGAAACACAAGAACTCGCTTAGTATAAATTTAAAATGACAAAAATATCAGTTTCACGTTAAGTTTCTTTGTCAATATTAGTACAGCTGATCTAATTCTAAAACTTTTGAAAACAAGTGAGTTTTGTATTGAGAAGGACTTGACTAAGCAAGCTAAGTGTATTTCCTAGATTGTTGCCAACTGCCATTTTTTTTCACAAGCTGTGCCAATTAGGCGATGTACCAAAACGAGAGAGGCCATAAGGACTATGGAAAGAGATGTAACCTTACGCAAGAGAATTATTTAGACATTAATGGAAGCTTGCCTCGCTCCTTCCTACAAAAAATGATGATATGTTTGCAACAAAAAAGCAAAAAGCAGTGTGCACATTTTCAAAGTCTTATCATTTGAATTTCTCTTACAAAGTAAGGTGTATAATATGAACATTAACAGAAATATATCAATGCTTTAAGAATTGCCAACAAACATGACTGTTACCTCTTTTCTTCTTTTTTTTTTTATAAACATGTATGTTAGACAATGTTCAGAAACCAAACTACCAATGGGGATTACATAACATTAAAACATTCACAAGCAAATAAGGTATTTTATCTCGCCAAAAAAACCAACAACAACCCAAAATCGTAAGATCCCCGACTTGGCCAAACATTTCCATCGGGCGTTTAACAGGTTTATGTGCTCTGATTACCAGAGATCGACATTTTCCTGGAAGACTGGCCAAGGGACGACCATGGCCTTCGACATTGAATGCGGTGATATGGTTGTGTCCATTAACAACCCTCTGGGGTCACACGTCACCTTTGACACATTCTGTAAAAGGTTAGTGCTCATTCACCTATTAATAATGCTGAAACAGTGTCTGGATGTCAAAAACTAAAACGTCTCTGTGTGTGGCTTCGATGTCTCTATAGTACACTCGACTCCATTTAAGCACATGTTCCACTTAGAAAGATGAATTGTTATACATAATGGATACTTATCTTTTTTTTCCCCTTGTGTTAAAGCTACTAATAGTCAAAACTCCTTTAGTGAGATTTTTGTTTGTTCTACCTAACACTGTGGTTTCAGCGGAGTTGAATATATTTGTATACCGAGCCAGGGCATTGCGAAATGGACCTCCACGTGGCAGAAATAATCACTCCTAATCAGAGGTTACTAATCGATTTCAGACGTGCTGCTCAGTGCAAAATGCGCGTAAGTCAGCACATCATGGCTAGCAGCAACAGAAATATGACCCTGAAAAAGTAAGGTGATATCATAGTCAGACAGGTTATTTTCGTGATCTTAAAACAAGAATGTTGTACGCGTTTTAATAACACCAAAATATTTTTTGGAGTCCATAGAGTGTTAAGTTATTACAACACATACAGAGGTCAGTCCCAGCCACTGCGGAAATCATGACTGCACTGAAAAATATTGTAAGAAGATATTTTGCTTTTTGATTTCTTGTATTTGCAATCCATTCATTGTGTCTTCTACTAAAGGTTTTTTGTCAGTTTTCTCATCCTTTAGTGTTGTTAAAAATTTCCAGTCCCATTACGCTTGTCAATAAATCGAAGAGCATTATTCCAGGTACACTGGGAATGCTGTGGAAGTAAATGGAAGTAATGCAAAGATTAAAAAAAAAAAGTTGTACTCGTAGAGGCGCTTTGCAAATTGTTTGCATGCTTGCCCACAAAGAAAACGCACAAAACAAAACATCGTAAGTAAGTTTCTGGACACCTTCTCCCCCCTCCTTTACAAACTTGCAGTAGGTCCTCTTGATCCCTACAGCAATTTATACAACCTCCCTCCCCCTTCCCGCCTTCTTCTCCCCCTCCCTCCACCCTTTCCCTACTCGGTTCCATTTCTTCAAGTCACAAAGTACTTTTTCTTTTAATTTTTTTAAGCTGAATTCTACCTGGCACTGCATGGATTGCACATACTTAATGAGCCTCCATGGGAGACCTATCTTTGTGGATGTAGGCCATACCAAAACTGGAAAAGAAGGTCTTAAATACAGCTTCTTAGTTTGTAGTGAGATCTTAATTTGAAAATACACCTAAATTTGAAAATACACTCAATTTGAAAATACATTCATAAGCTCTTAACATGATGCTTGTTTCAGCCGCCATATATCGATGCTGACGTCACCACAGCATTCAAGTGTCCGCCTTAAGCACTTCAACCCATCCTCGCTCTGCCATTTAGATTATGTCACTCTCAGAATCGGCACTGTCTTCATTATGGACGTGATCAGTGAAAGCGTCACCCCCGACGCTGGAAGTTACTTCCGGGTTTGCCTGACCACGAGGAGGCACGATTATGCTAATATAGAAGGGTTTATCTGTTATGGAAGTGCCCGGTCTCCTGATAAGAGAGGAGAAAAACTTACAGTTCAGAATGATCGTACTGTGTGCCTGCGAGTGACATCAGAGGGGATCCATGTCGAAAAAAGGTGAGAGCTTTAAACAATCTAACACTGAGGATGAATGTACAGTAGGTAATCCACTAATCTGTCACCGAGAAATGTAGCTGTCACTGTGGTAGAGAAAAACCGATTCAAAGATCGGCACAAAGAAGAATCGAGTTGGTTTTACCATAGCAAGTAGCTGGTATAATGTCGTTACCTCATTTTACATGTCTTCAGTGTCCACTTGGCAAAATCTTGGGACACTCTCAAGGTGTATCAAGCTTATCGAGAATAGGGGTCATTCATTTCACTTTCCATTAGCCTGGTCCCGATCTTACATGTGCATACAGAAGTTGAAAACTATTGTTTTAGCTTTTCTCAACCAAGATCGGCATTGGGCACAAGGCTACAAGAAAGCTAAATAAGTGTTTCCTAGTGCAAGCAATGTCCTGGCGCAAGCAAAGCCCTAGCGCACTGACCTACTCTAGTCCGTTTAGAAACTTTTTTTTTCCACTTTGAAAAGTGATATCTCAAAAACTGCCAGGTAGAATTACTTGGAAATTTACATGTGAGATGTGTTGACAGATGACCTTAGGTGAGTCGCAGAATAAATCAGAAAAAAAACTTTCGAAGTTTGCTTATTTGCGCTTAGTAAAAACTAACTGAGCATGATTATTCTGGTCGCATAAAAAAGTGAATTTACAATTCCATCAAATCATCCAAGATTACAAAACTCTAGTGTGGGGCATGTCGGACTATAGATGTAAACTTCCTGTTCCTCAAACTCCCCCTGCCTCCCCGAATCAGATTTTATCCGCCTTTAAATAGATTTATAAACATGCTTTGAGTGCGTTGGAAAAAGTGTTCACTATGATTCAGTTTACTTTGACATGGGTTTGGGGTTTGGGATCCTAAGGATGTAGGTTGCAGAAAGTTTTTCACTATGATTNAAGCACAATAGCAAGGAAACAATCTAGTTAAGCATTTATTGTGGACTTTAGGGGTCTCTAAGCATGATGTATCATATTTGATACGCTGGGGCCTAGAGGGTTAAATAGATTTATAAACATGCTTTGAGTGCGTTGGAAAAAGTGTTCACTATGATTCAGTTTACTTTGACATGGGTTTGGGGTTTGGGATCCTAAGGATGTAGGTTGCAGAAAGTTTTTCACAATGATTTTATTTACTTTGGCATGGATTTGGGATCCTGAGGATGTGGGTTGCGAAAAGTTTTCACTTTGATACAGTTTACTTTGAGATGGGTTTGGGATCCTAAGGATGTGCGTTGCAAAAAGTGCTCATTATGATTCAGTTTATTTTGGCATGAGTTTGGGATTCTAAGGATAAGGCAGTCATCATAGATGGAAAACAGTGCATTGTTATAGAAAAATACAAAGTTTGATTCTGTAAAATGGATGAAGTTTTAGTTTTAGAGCTGAGTTGGATTTTTATATTACGCAAATACGCCAAATAATTACCGACTTTATGTGAAAAAGAATAAAACAAAGCTCCTCATAATGTAATCGCTGTACTTAGATAGCATACCGAATTCCAAGTATTTCTACCAAGGAACTGCTAAGTTATCAAACTTTTAAGCGGGTCAAGAATTTCCCAACAGACTGTATTATTGAAATGTTATCCTTCCTCTGGCACGACTATTATGATCATGGCAGAAATTAAACCCAATGTCTTTACATTCTGAGTTCAGCACCTGAACCATTTTATAAAGCATCTCCAGAAATGACCTCACACTCTTTCTTAGCGTACCAAGGTTGTTTCTTCCATCTTCCATTGCACACCACATTATTTCAAATATTTCTGTGACATATTATCCCACCCACCTAATCCTTTAACTGTTTTCCTTGCTTTGGTTGAAATATTTCCCTGACATATCCCACCCACCTAATCCTTTATCTGTTTTCCTTGCTTTGGGGGAGTTGCCACCTTGATTGTTGCAGCCTAATCATCATGTGAAGGAGTACAACTTTAAACAGAAGATGTTAAGGCTAGTACAGATAGTTTGCCAAAGTTGTTTTCGTAATGGTTAGAATGTAATCATTCCAGATTTTTGTGGATACTTTTATGCTTTATTTTGTGTCCGAAATATTTATGCGCTGGCGTATGAGAAAACCCTTCACTTCTTTCCAGATTTGAAAACTGAGTTATTGATAGCATGTTGATCCCAATATATATTCACTTCTGATTATTTCGCATTTTATTTGAGGTCATTATTAGTTCGAAGTTATGGGCAAATTTGTAAAACTTACCGTTGCCATTATAGATTTTGAGAAAATTCAGATTAAAATCATTTTAACCACGCCTTTGAGCGAAGGGTGCTTCATTGAAACACTTAAAAACAACATTTAAATCTTATTTTCATTAATAAAAATTACATGACATGAAAGATAAATAAATGAACTGTCTGATTCCGCAGAAATCTCAATTTGGCCCAGGAAGTCAAAATTCAACTTTTCAAGGCCCTGGCTTACAATTACCCATAGCGAGATCCGAGGGTTCCCCCTACGGTCACACATATGCCATTCCAGAACATGGATATTGTACGTCTTGCTCTTAGCAACGCTTTGGTTCTGTTTCACATGAATAAACGTACCAATAAACAAGCAGCACTTCTTAACTGCCATCGGAGGAATTCGTGGGTATTTATTTTACCCTGTGTTGCACTGTGAAGATGAATGGAAGACATTAGGCAGTAGAGAATGACCTTTAGGCTTCACCTGCATCAAGTCTAGATACTTATGGCCATCTCCTTCTTCGCTCCATTGATACTTTTAACAACATTTATACGCCAAAATTGTATAGAAATCTAGAGGTTGTGGGTATTGCTCCGCCAAGTCCTCCATAAATGGCCAATAAAGAATGCTTAGAAAGGTTAACAGTGTACTACTTGGCTCCCCAGAGACAGTAACAAGCTGTTGGATCTTGTGACCATTGAAGACATAGAGACATGCACGCTCTGGTTTGAGCTGCATAAAGTTTCCATCCGGGTGTGGCAATTGCATGGTAAGCATGTTGTGACAATATTTTACAGAGATGCTAGCGTCTTACTGCCTTACTCTTCGCTGGATTCCTGATTGGAAGTCTAAGTACATATTTATCATGGGCGTGTCCCGAATGCAAGGGGCTCAGTTCGCCGTCCAAGTTACTCGTAAATTCAGCTTGGGTTTACTGTGAAAGATTAAAGGGCAGCCTCTTTTAGAAGGAAGAGGGGATTGATTTGGGGGGAGGGGTGGGGGGAGTCCCCTAAAATCCTAAATATTAGGTGCTTGAAAATGAATGAGGGAATGAGAGAGAGAGAGAGAATGAGAGAGAGAGAAAGAAAAAAGACAAAAACAAATAACAATTAGGGCATAATTCTAGTAATTTGACAAATTGGAGAAAAAAGATGTTTAAAAAAGAGAAACTTTCTTCAAAATTTTCGTGGGGATTCGGTGTTTTATTCAAGATATGGGATCTGTTTAAACTTTGAAAACTTGCTGAGCCATAGGCAAAATAATGTCATATCTTTCATTGGTTTATTATTTTGGCAAAGATTTCACACAATGTCCTATCCCTGGCTTATTTTAGCAAAAATAATATTCTGTAGTGCACTGGTGTCATGTTTCCCTATTCCCTTAATGTGTTTTTGCTGATATCATGACAGATAATTTCTCGATGCCAAGACAGAGATACCCTGAAGATGAGGACATTCCACCCCCAGCTGAATTTGCCCCTTCACCACCCCGTCACAAGTCACCGCGCACTCCAGCGCGGCCCCCACAACCTCCGCCCCTACCTTGTGGCATGTGTCCAATGTCGGAAGGTTATATCAACACGAGCTGCGAGGGTGGGTCAGACTCTTCCAGCAGCGCTGCTTACATCAGTGTCATGAATGACTCAGATTACGTGAACATGGATCGTGACATTGGTTTCCCTCCGCCTCTTCCTGAAAGGCTGGCTCCATCATGCCTTCAAAACCTCACTTACGACTATGACCTATATGGCCGCTCACGCCTTGGTGCCATTAGCCTGGACAGAACATTACCGACTGATGAATCTGCTAACAAGAGCCGTGCCACAGGCCCGTGCATAAGGCGGAAGACGGTCGACCAATCCTCGATTCAGATCGACGAATCACACTATGAGAAACCCGAACACCTGTTCTCCTCTACACCAAGGAAACCAAACCCGCCAGTGTGTCGTCCTGCCACTGACCTAAACGCCAACGTGCCTGCGTCTCGGAGAGTCCCAGACCGGTTGGAATCCCGGTCCAGACACAGGTCACCTGAAGCCCATGTGGGTCCCACAAGGACCGAGGCAGGGCCACCGCAGAGGATCCGAGATATCAACAATGCCAACAGCACCGGCTTTTCAGTGGGGTTCAAGAACCGTGAAAATAACAGAAGAGATCAAGATGCACAAATTTCGTCAGCTGCAAAATGTAAGCAGTGGCTTCAAGACAGCTTTAGCATTGGGCTTCCATCGCCTCTAGAGGTCAATGTACCTCAGTGGAAGAGGGAGAGTGTGTCTGACAGCAATAATATCTATGCAATACATGGATGTGGCAGTCAAGGAGCGAACAATAGTAGCGTGTGGCTTTCCTATGGGGGTGACACACTCGAGAATCAAAACGTACAGCACAACTTGGACATCGATTTCAGGCCGATATCAGGCCGATTGCCGAGGGTAAATACAGTCCGTGAATCAACCATACCGAGCTGCCTGAGGGACGATATTCCTTCATTGACGACAGACCCTACCTTGTATGCGGGCAGCACCGCTTTGCCCAACTCTGAGAGTGAGACGTACCCCAAGATATGTAGCGGACCTGACTGCGCTCATGAAACAGACTCGCGAGATCTTGAGGTTCCCCGATCTGATCATGAAACAGACGAACAAATGAATCCAAAAGATACCGGTGTGTCTCCTCGGAATTTTGACATTTGCCGTCTTTCCCGTCGTGGTGTCTCAGATGATGATGACGACATTACTGAATTGAAACGTATTGCCCAAGAGGAACGTGCAGATTCCTGTGATGAGATAACCTATCTTAAACGTGTTGCTCAACAAAAAGATGAAATGTTAAACGGGAGAACTTCCCAGAGAGTGGAGCATGCCAGTGAAATAGCTTTTGACGGTAGGAATGCCAACACGTGCAAGCAACCACCGCCACGTCCTTGCAAGAGCAGTGCTAGCACATGGCAAGATCCTTACCTTCAAATGGAAGATCAAAACTTGCCTTTTTGTTCGGATATGGCAACTCAGGTCAGTTTGTTGACCCAGGCACTTAAGAATCTGCAGACAGGTGAGAGTGACAGTGGAAGTGAACAGGAAACGCGTGCCAAATGTCCTTGGGTGTCTGACGATGGTCGAACCAGCGACAAAGAAAATGAACTCAACGAATGCGATTCGAGTTCATCTGAGCAAGTGACCATGCGCCACAATGGATCTGGGTCCTTCAAAAGGAACATCGTGGAGAGCGCCATTTATAATGAATCACCGCCCCCTGTGGAGTGGTCCTCCCAGTCGGCCATCCTTCATCGCGGGCCTACTCTGGTAATGCCTCCCGACAACACGGTCGGACCGCTGAAACGTACGAACACCATGCAAAAAAATATGGACGTCTCTCCACGCCCTTCCACACGCAAAGGTCTGAACTCGAAACAGAAATTCATCAATACCGAATACGACAGGAGTCAATTCGAAAGAGACACGCTCCCACAAGTCCCGAATGAATCTATTGGGGCTGAGGACCCCAGTGGCCCGGCCAGTGATCGCTGCCCCGGAGTCACCGAGAGTCCAATCCGGCCGGCCCAAACCACCAAATCTCTGACATTTGAGCCTGGTCCCATTGTAGCATATCAGCCACGCACCAAGTTGAAAGCCATACAGCATACATATGTATAGAACATCCCAGATGGGAAAGGGACATTTTTATTTTTGGAACGAATATATTGGCTGAATAGCCAGAATACAATTTACGGAATATTTTGGCTTGACTGTTGGTGTTTTTTTTTAAACCGAGACAACCACTTTTCCGAGTTATCTCCTCTTTACGACTGCCAGGTTTTTCATCCTAGATTTGTGTACTAATGTTCACTGTCAGTGACAACGCGTTCTGTAAGTTCAGTGTATTATCACACTGACTCAAAATCTGAAGAGAGACTCAGCCCTCGCATGAACACGTTCGAATATAATCTATTGTTGTTAATGTTGTTGTTGTTGTTGCCGCTTGTGGCTGGTGATCACTAAGCAGAACCCGTGCAGTGACGGGTAGAATTTATGTAAGAAAATAAAAATAGTGGTATGAAAAGATACAGCGACCATGCCAAATCCAAACGCCCTTATTGTGCTCTGATGTATGCATTCAAACTGCAAAATGTTCACTTAACTGTCGTGTGTGCCTATGTTGAGGAGGGGAGAAGAAGGGATTTCAGGGATCGTTTTGGGGATCGCCAGCCACTATTGTTTGCCGCATGTGAAAATTCTACCATCCAGCTGTCCAGCAAAAGTGCTCTTTAAGTAGGCCTACTGTCTTTAAAACTATATTCTCGAATATAGATCTCAGTTTCATTTCTATAAACATTTTCAGTCCAGGTTCATGAGAAGTTATCCAGTTCCTTACTCTAAAGAAGGGTGGAGAAAAGGCGTTTAAAAAAATGTGTCTGTTAAGTTTTCAGCCACAACCTAACTACAGCCCTTACCTGCAAGAATACTAGGCAATATTTCCCTGTGTGGGAAATTTTTAATTGTACGGGATCTGAATTATTGAAGTGATTAAATTTGGCCTATAAAAAGCAGCAATTAAATGAACTGCTAGTATCCTATGACGTTGAGCTAGACACTTCAGAATACTGATTCTACCATCTGAACCTGTTGCAATTAAGCATTTATTGTTAAAATACTTCAGTGCTAAAATGCATACTATATGGTTGAACCAAGTACATGCATGATCTCTTTACCCAGTTAATTGTAATGTTAGCTTTCAACACTTATAATACGATCCGTTGAACTAGATTAGAAAAAAATGTGTGTGAAACGACAGTACCAATTCAAATGACGAAATGACCGGCTTCCATTCTTTCTGCTATTAGTCGTTTGGGACAGCCTCAACAGTCCAAGGGACGTAACTTTGATAAACATACAGTAAATGGGAAACAACCCGCCCTTGGTTACAAGCCTGTAATTTCACTTTCGAATTCAGGTCATATGGCTAGAAGGCTATGTTTCACTTCCCCTTTTCCCTCTTTTTACATGCCCTATTTCCACTGGTGAGGTCCCCAGGGGGGCAAATTTTGATTTAATGTCTGTTTTACTTTATCTTGCGAGGTACAATATAGCCATGGCGATTCTACTTTTCAACTCCTTTGTTCAACGAAAAGAGAAAACTTGGTCTGGCTTATCACCTCTTTTTCATAGCACTAGACGCTGAGCATCACTTGCACTACATGTCAAGAAAAATATTGTGACAGTCATTCCAAATTCGCCTAAGTCTTTAGTGTTTTTTTTGTTTTTGTTTTTTTTTGGAGGTTTTGAGAAATCGAGCAGTGTCAACCTATTGCTCAGAATAAAACAGTGAAACAGCTGTAGTTTAGCTTGTAAAATTGGGATAGGCCCTAGTCTATAATAACATGTGTAACTCTAAATTTGTTTTAATAGGAAAATGAAGATAGGAATCATAGAAATATAAACAGCTTAAATCATCAACAACAAAAAAAATGGCGATTGTAGAGTGTGCGTGACAATACTTTACTTGTGTTGTGTCGATAAAACCTTGTTCTAAATTTTATACATTTTTTACTACTGTTGTTTCTCGATAGTTTTCATGTACTGTATACTTTGAATAGTTCATGCAGTCTGGAAGCTATTGTAAGGATGAACTGAATATACAGTACTATATTTATACCAAAGGTCATGGTGCACAAAATAATTGTCAACATTTAGTATCTGTGCATGCTCTTTTGTATGTATTATGGGATCTATGCAGCAAATCCGGGTGTGGACCGCTTTGGTAACGTGCCTAAGGTAACATATTATCTCTATAACTATAACTGCGCCATTTACACTTTAGCGTACAATTTTCTATGCCAAATCCAAAATGAGTTGCAGCAGAATTGCACACCAAGGCCTGATCAAAGAAAACTGATTTAAGTTCCGTTGTTTGTTTTGTTGTTAATTTTTGTTGTTGTCGTTTTTTTAATATTGTTTTGTTGTTTGTGTGTGTGTGTGTGTGTGTGTGTGTGTGTGTGTGTGTGTGTGTGTGTGTGTGTGTGTGTNGTTCCGTTGTTTGTTTTGTTGTTAATTTTTGTTGTTGTCGTTTTTTCAATATTGTTTTGTTGCTTGTGTGTGTGTGTGTGTGTGTGTGTGTGTGTGTGTGTGCACTTCTACCGCAGCTCTCATAGGATCTGACATGGTGATTGCACACCAAGGTGCAGTATGTTGCATTAATAGATTGATATACCATAGAAACGTACCATGCGGATGCGCTTCACTCAGATCTCTTAGTTTATGCTGTTATATTATTCTAAGATCCTGTGGTAAGATTTATTATAAAATGCAATGCTTTCTCCAGATCATATGACTTTGGGGAGACATTTCCTCCCTTGTATCCCTTTGTCATAAATTTGAGGGAGGATTTGTACATTTTTAGAAGGATTTTAGGATTTCTCTAGTGAAGCAAACTTTGAAGAGAAGAAGGACGTACTATCAACGTGCTCTCGGGAGGTGGGAGATGAATTTTGAAATTTAATGGGCGAATTGCACGATTGTGCGGTCTGGAGAAAACAGTGGTTACGTAAGAGTGGTATATAAAAGTAGCATGAACGATACTTTTACATATATTCTTCGTACAACACTATTGTAAATATTATAACATAGTCGTTTTCATTCTGAAATAAACGCCATATTGTGTACAGCCAAACTTTAACTTCCCCCCATGCAAGCATTTTACAACTGAATGTACAGTTTTTCTCTTACATTACATACATGTACATATTCACGTACACAGGGCTTCAAGATGAAGGCAAAAATTATTGAAAGGAAATGGAGGTGTTATTTTACGTACCCTATCATCATATTTTATGAAATGAGGATTTTTTAACACTGTGCTCGAGTTACGATAACGTGTTGAGATGCTCTGGAGTGTGATTTTATGTTAGGATGTATGTAGAGTAAACACGCGTAATACGAATTTCGCATAATTCGAAATTCATTTACAACTGTATCGAACTATGCAGATTATGCAAATGATGCTTCAGAGTGTGATTTGTAATTTCCAATGTATATAGCATAAACATGCATAACGAAATTCGCATTATATGAAATTAAAATTCGCATAACACGAAATTTATCGGCAATTGTTTCGAAATATGCAGATTATGCAAATGATACTTCGAAGTGTGATTTGTGAATTTGAGTGTACATAGCGTGAACATGTATAATATGAACGACATTTAATCGGTAACTGTTTTGAAATATGCAGATTATGCAATATCCATATTGAGAATCTAACCTGTCAGTGTTGGATTTGCAAAATGTTTCCGAATTGTGCTAGTTATGTACGAAAAAGATGTTCGTAATAAACGTGGACCAGCTCTTGAGTTAGAGCCAAGACACACGTGTGTCAATCATCTTTCAGTGCACGATTTTGGTTGGCCCTTGATGTACTTTTGTAGTCAAAGCAAACGAAGTGTTTCTTTGAAGTATACTTTTTTAATAACAGATGGCACTGTACTTATGACAGAATGTGATGGCATGTTCCAGCTGTTGATGTAGAGGCAGGTCACACGTTTTTCAATCATCTCACAGTGCATGATTTTGGTTGGTTCTTGATGTACAGATTTTGTTGAGAGCAAGTTAATGAAGTTTTTTTTGAAATGTCATTTTTTTTAGATAGACTAGTAGATGATGGAGGAGGGGAGGAGAAATTACTTCACCTGGGCCACATCCCTGGTCATCTTACAGATACTTTACCACCCACATTATCCAACAGTGGCTGTCTTGTTGTTGTATTGATCCGTCCAGTTTGCTATGCACTGCCTCATAAGTCATAATCATGCACCATTTTAAATACATGTGTTTGTTTGAGTTAGGGTCAGATCAAATGTATGAAGTAGATAGTCGACACTGTCTTGAACATTACAAACAGTTTAGAACCAGCGTGCTTTGGGTATTGCATCAGACAGCTGGAGTGACTGGCTTCGCTAGTTAGATTTAGTAGAGGTTGTATATCTCTTGCGTAAACCACCGTTTAGTGCGTGTGGTATTTTTGTCTTAAACCTTTGTTTCTGCAGACATGTTGCTACTAGTACATTTTATATCGCTGTTTAGTACAGGACATTTTACTATAATAAATCACAGTTTAGTGCAAGATATGTTATTGCTATAATCCGCTATTTAGTGTAGGACATGTTCCTATTTAAAAAAAAAACAAAAAACGCTTTTTAGTACAAGACGTGTTAGAATACTAAACCACTGTTTAGTATAGCACATGTTACTTTTATAGACTGCTGTTTAGTACCGAGCATGTTACTGTTATAAACCGCAGTTCAATGCGAGCATGTTATTTTTATAAACAGCAGTTCAGTTCAGGACATGTTACTGTTATAAACCACTGTCTAGTGTAGGACATCCTATTGTTACAAACCGCTGTTTAATGCAGTACATATTACTATTATACACTGCTGCTTACTGCAAGACATGTTAGTTTAGTAAACCGCTCTTTTGTGCAGGATATGTTACTATTGTAAATCGCTCTTTAGTGTAGGATGTTTTACTATTATATGCAGACACATATAAAAAGGAATTGCAATGGATTTACTTTCAGCTAAGCGCACCAGGTATTAGTTTGATTGGAGATATCTATCTGGTCTTTAGGTTGCTTGATTAAGCTTTTTAATTTTTGATTGAAACTCTATATGTTAATGGGAAAGGCGTGGAGGTTAACCTCATGGTACCATTTTCTCCGGCATATTTCGAAATGTTCTGCCTGAGATGTGTGGTGCATAGTAAGGTTAGCATAGTTAATGTAGGAACGTAGCAATGAACTACAAATACGTATAATATTAATGAGCTTTTGCAACTTATCTGAGTGGTTTTGGAGAAAAAGGAAGCAAATCCTATCTCCTGCGTGAGCGATATTCACACTTATAACATCTTCTGACAAAAGTGCTTATGCCGGTTTCCCCGCCCATTTTTTTTTTTCAGTTTGCATGATTTGTATATCAATACTTACCAACCTCCAAACAAAATATTTTTGCGAAATTACACATGCCTTTTATATTGTTACAGAAATTTGACAAGACTTGGTGGAAGCAAAAGAGTTCTATATTCAAACATAACTGATCAGGGTTTTTTGGGGTTTTTTTTTTGCAAAAGCAGTTTTGGCACTGATAATCCCGTTTATCAGAAGATCACACACAATTTTTCACGCCCAGGCCTTTTCTCCAACAGCTACGGTTAGGTGTAGGATTCTGGAAGCCATGCTCCCTTTCCCTCCGCCTTGTTATCTCCATCCCTGAGATAACGTTTTCTATAGGTTCCTCTAAGCCATTGATAAGCTGAACCGAAAGTGTGGCAGCCTCAGATGTTTTATGTTTCAGTTTCCCTGTTCTCATTCTGTTTCTACCATACATTTCTGTTGAAGACTGCATAAATGAAATCATGCCTTTGCTTTGTTGTATTAAAAATGGCAAGAATATAATAATGTTTTACAAAATAAACTATTTTTTGAACACTATGAGTGATGTCTTGTTACAATGGGGTTGAGTAATGATGTAATGTCGAAACAGAGGTAGACTAGCCTGCGTGGAGAGAGAAAGGAAGAAGGGAGCATTGTCAGAGTGTTGCCTTTGGCTGCACCATGTCACAGCGCCAATCGCATCTGTTTTGTTTCAACACATCAAAAGGTATCCGAAGTGCAGTTTTAAGGTAATGATATTGCACAGGTAGGACAACGCGTTAGCGCCACTTCATGTCTGTATAGTGTTGTGGAAAGGGATTACTACGCTTCGGGGTTTCTGGCAGCTTGTGGAAGAAATTCAGCGTTTGGCGATTCTGCAGCGGGCTCCGCACAGGAGTAATTCGGCGAAAAAAACAAACTCAACATAAGCCCTTCTGGAGATAACCTTAGAAAACAAACGGCTCTGTTTAAATTATGGTACCAAACGGTATGCAAGGTCATTTTGCGTAAAGCGGCATCAGTGAGTGTACGAGAATCCGTACTAGTGATTTCCCCTCTTTAAATCAATCAACGCATCGATCACTTCATTACTTTCAAGTCTAGAGCAAGTTTATTAACTTGTTCAACTGCTTTCTCCCTCTTCTTCCCACATCCTCCTCCCTCTTCACGCGCCACCCATCATCCAAATCTCTGACCGTTGTTTACTTGACGGTATAAACGAAAGGTCATCATCATCACTATAGGAAAATGATGCTCACACAGTAAGCTGGAACAGTAGGATCTATCTATATTAAGGTGCCAAAAGGTATATACGGTCTTTTTCGGCACAACAGCTTGTGTGACATTTTTAACTCTGGCGAGAGATTCCGCGCGAGAATCTTTACACCTGTGGTCTCCCACTTCAAATCTATCCATCACTGTATCCTTTTAAAGTCTACAACTCTTACATCCGCCTACTGTCCCCCTCCTCCTTTTCCCACCCCACCCCTGCTCCAACAAACCTTCCACGTCCCCTGTCATCCATGTCCATGGCCGTTCCTTTACTTGACGGTGTGAAGAAAAGGTCATCACTATAGAGAAATAATAGACGAGATAGGGCTGTAATGGGTTTTCATCAGCCCAGTGATAATGGACCTCATAGTGCATAACGCCCTATCAGCGCATACGACCTTTCATAATAGTACAATCTACTCCGCTTCATCGCAGTCCGGATAACTGCAACGTCCTGGTTATCGCAAGATTTTCCACACGAAGAAATGCTGTATTTCTATTTTTAAAAAGTCACTAGATTATCGCAACTCCATTTTATTGGCAACTGCTGTATTTCTGTGTTCCCGAGAGGTTGCGATTAAGCAGAGTTGCCTGTGCATTCTTCAATCTCGTACCTCTGTACTGAAAATCCCCTAGTGCTCTTTGCACAGAACCTCCGGCCTGATTTAATTTATCGCCCCACCGACTTTTCTGAACTTGCAGAAACAAGGGCCAGTACTCGTCATGTGGTCTATATAATAGTCAAGTAATGAAGTGTACACTTCAATATTGTTTCCCTCTTGATGGTGAAGTCAGACAACATACTATTTTATTACAGAGTTTAACTGCAACCTAGGCTTACTACAACGTAAAATACAGCTTCACCCAGATGTGGACTTCACCAACAGGTGTTAGTTACAATGGAACCCATTTATAACGGTTCCTGTTATAACAGACTGTATAAGGCTTAGATGCTCTAGGTCAGAATTAGCAGAACTGGGAACATATAACCACAGTTAATTAACTTAACTTAGTTCACGTGAGCTTGATCTGAGTTTAATGGCCATTTTGGATGAACTGACCTGTATCTGAACTGTGGGTACTCTGGATGCTTGATCTGAACTTCAATTTTCTACCCTAATTTCAGTTCAGTTCACGCCTTTCTCGAAAATCAGAACCAAATGCCAGTTTACAAAAAATAAGAGGAACTGATCTGATCTTAAAACTGCTCAATTTTCATGTAATTGCTAATCTTGACCTTAAGGCTTTCTTCCCCTTAGTGAACTAAACTTGATCTGAACTGACTTTTTTAGTGAACTTGCCCAACCCTTATGGGATTCCTTACCATCGTCAAGTGAACGCTACTAAGAGTCTATTCAACACCAATGCACTTATTTAATTCTTACGATGAGAGGAGATCCTATCGTTATTGCGCAAGCTCTCAACTTTTTCCGAGAGAGTTTCAGTGACAGAATCCCTTGTTGAAAATAATTACTGTCTAGCATAAGGAAGACAAGGTCTATGACGTCAGTTCAAAGCCCTTTATCCAAAAAACCCCAACTGTTTGGGCTACGAGAGTGGTAGTTTTCTGAGACAGATCTAGACTTTACTTGTCAACAGAAACATCCCTGAAGAATATTTCCAAATCAGTGAGACAGATTTCCATTAAACTAGACTAATCCTGGCTTCTCACTTTTCAAGATTATCCAGCAACACTGCTACCCACGCGTTACGCTGTCGACATTATCATTGTATTGATCTGTACACAAAGATTCCAGTACGCAAAGGTTACATCAGCAACAATATCCTTAAATCGTGTGTTTATTCGCGTGCTCTTCACAACAGTCCAATCTGTTAAGCCTAGGCCAGTGGTGCTCTGCACGCAAGGCAAAGTGAACTTTAAAGCTACCGCTCTGATAAAGTATACGAAACATAGGCGCTCTACTTCTTCAGACAGGGGCCGAGAAGGGGGAAGGGGGAATTATGTGCCATTTTGTCATAGGATAGCAGATCTATCAGACACGATGTTCAGTGTTTCAACATGATGCATGACAGACGCAGTAAAACATTCAACAACCTATAGTGACAACGCTGACCATATTTTTATGCCCGTCTCTGGCTATATTTCCTCCAGCTTGTCAATGTTGAAAAGGTGGGGGG
>JAWQUT010000112.1:1154264-1168604 GCA_033807755.1 Ellobium chinense
TATATATATATCGTTGGAGCCTATATATCCTATCAGTGCATAGAATGCTGAATGAATAGATTAGCATGAAACTGCTAAACCTGTTGTCCCTTCACTTTAAAGTTTCGAATAAAACGAAAACTCCACCCTGAGGTTGTAAAAATGTTCTCGAAATTACTGATAAGGAAACGCTGATGGCAATGTCAATCAAAGTCGTTCTAAATGAACACAGGAGCAGGATTTTACTTGCTATACTTCCACCACCATCCACCAGTCCACCCATTTTTCGGCATACACATTCGATTTCAACTGTCCAGACCCTTAAAGGGTGGACGACAAGGGGAGGAAAAGAAATAGTAAAATACTGTAGACTAGGCTAGTCTAGGACCAATAACAGGAGATTATCACGCTGTAAATATGGCTACTAATAAACTTAACAAGGCCAAGTGGTCCATTCTGACCTGAGGGTATTCGAGTGTCACTACAAAATGTTCCTCCGTCTTATCCACGGTGCTAGTCTAGTGAGTTTGAAGGTAAAGAGAGAGAGACAGAGAGAGACAGGGAGGGAGAGAAAGGGTTGGGTAGCCTGAACAAGGGAGAAGTGATGGAAGAAGGATTTGGATAAAATCATGATTAAGAATACTGTTATTATATTGCTCATTTACAACTAGACTAGTTGTCTGAGTTAAATAAAGTTATTGTTTTTGTTATGACTAGGGCCTAACAATCCGTAGAGGCCTCAGAAACTTTCAGAAAGAAAAAAACATGTTTTTTTCGCTTTCAAATTTCAGTATGTCCTTATATTGGTATCAATTTACCTGGCTTTTCAAATCATAATACACGCATTGTGTGTCTGCTTCTGGATAGGCTAAACACCAAATCCCGCAGTGGCAGTGTCTAGCAAAGTACAAAATATGCACAGTAAAGACACCAGACCATCGTAAGTTAACGAGCACTTTGCAAGGTTTCGTTCTGATAAAATTAGTAATTGTTCATGTGTGTGTGTGTGTGTGTGTGTGTGTGTGTGTGTGTGTGTGTGTGTGTGTGTGCATGTTTGTGTGTGTATATGTGTGTATGTGAGCGCATGTGCGTGTGTGTGTGTGTGTGTGTGAAAAACGTGACTGCGTAGCAGGGCAGGCATTGACAAGAATGAATATTCCCTTGGACAGTGCAGAGGTAGTATAACTAGTACAGTGTAATACAAGTAAGTGAGAATGCCAAATGCCCAACAACGCTTCCGGACCCTCGGAAAAGTCGCAAGATTGGATAACTGAGTCAACACTCAGGTCAGGGGAAAAGTACAGGACCGTCATAAATCACATCGTCACAAAAACAACAAGCATCAGAGCTCTTCGATGGATCCTTGGTTTGGGAGTTGAGTGGATATGTGTGTGTTCTCCAGTTCAACGAAGCCAGTTTGCTACCCTTGTAACCCAAGTAATCTATTTTGTAGTTGTAAGTGAGTTAAAGGGAGGCTTCCAGAGGTTTTCCTGGGGTTGTAATGCCATAACGTTGTGTGCAATTTATCAACATGAGTGCTCTGGATTTTTATGCAAAACTGCACAGCAAAGAGCTGAATGATACATTTTTCTCGCTTAAGGGTGATGATTATCGGACAATTTTCATTGGTGATGGCACCAGATATTTGACACCACATTTAACCTGTGTCTCACAGACACCTTTATGTGTAATCCTAAGGAGGCTTTCTTCGGATTTCCTATCTTGAAATAACGTTACTTCATTTTACATGAAAATGTGTTGCTAGTTCCCCATAAATATGTACCAACATAGAAATTTTGAAAAATACAAAAGAAAAAAAAACCAAAAAACCAGTAGGATCACGCATAAAGATATTTAAGAAGCAAGGACGAAATGAGACAATTGATTATGTCGCAAATGACAGTGTAGCCTAAGACCATCATCTGATGAAAGAAAAATGCACCTTTCAGCATTTTGGTGTGCAGTTTTGCATAGAAATGCACTGCACTCTTGAGGATAAGTTGCACACCACGTCATGTACATTCCGATCTCTGAATAAGGGGTGTTCCTCCCCTCAAACTTTCTCATTCAACTAGACTGCTCACCTTGCCAGCGCCATGCACATCATCTCGTTGTTATCCTTGGGTAGAACTTTGGTGGTCCACAGATGAAAATGGTAGATGATGACGGCGGTGAGAAAGACGACGATAATACTGATGCAAGCACGCCGTGGGAGGCAGTAGATCTTCACCTGGTGTGGACGAGCTATCCGCACGTAATTCTCGTGCGCGACCAAAACGATGAGCCAGACTGAGGTGTAGCTGAAGGCGTATGTGATGAAAACGGTCAGCTGAAAGAAAAACAATGAAAATTAAAACAACTTTTATTTACCCCATTGGCGAATTACAGTGTCATATAAGGTTATAATCCTCAGTCATATTACAAACACTATAGAACAGTGCACGTCATATATGTAATTAAATAATATTTAAAAAATAAAATACATCACAAAGTCATTGATGGTCGCCGCAGTGCAGCGTATTGTTACCCCCTAGCTCTAAAGCCAGGTACTCATTTACACCTGAGCTGAGTAGAGAAAGAGGAATAAAACTGAGGACATTAAAAAAACAAACAAACATAAAAACATAAAAAAACAGAAAACATTGATAAATAACAAGTTGGAACCTTTTCAGGATAGTCATGACTATTCTCAGAGGCTAAGCTTGAACCCCCGGTGGGCTACCGGAGGATGGTGCCTTTCTATCACCTCAAAAATTACACGTCAAATTAAAGTATTGCGTTAACTAAAGTGAGCATTACTAATGTATTTGGAGTTTCCCGTGGTAACCACAGTGCGTTAACTGACGTATGAATTATGCATACGGCCACAGGAGTCGCATACGGGTCAGTTCGCACCAATGAACAAGCACTCTACCTCTAGACCACTGTGCTGGCGATAAACGGTAATATCATTAGTGCAACTATTAATCCATCTGTAAGCTTTCTGAAGATACGTTGGTTTGATTACACACACCCCAAAATACAACGTACATCAAGTCTAGTAGGGCGAGGCTCCTCGGGTCCAGCCTCCCGCTGGCTGCGTGACCATTGTAACGGATATTGGCCGTTTCACGTGTTGTCTGCTGGCCGATCAACTGACACCGGGCTGCAAAATTCGACTGCCGCCTCACACGGTTGGCGCCGGCATGCGAATCTGTTTTACTGTTGCACCTAGTGTTGTAGAGTGAAGAAGAGAATTGGTTCTACCGTAGCATCATAAGGGTTCATTTTTACCATAGCTCGGGCCCAGCAATCTCCGCCAACTTAAAAGTTATTTTGTTAAACCTTCGGAGGCCATTTTATGAGATATGTCCTTTTGCTGTAGGAGACACGCAAAATATCAAATGTTACGCATTTCCAGTTTAAAATCCAGCTCAAGTTTTCCACAAAATTACATGCAAAATGTTCAGCAACTTTCTGGTATAGGATTACTGTTCACATCCAAACAAGCACAAGAGGATAACTTCTCTGACAGAGGAAAATTAGTTTTAAACTGTTTACGCATTCTTTGCCTTATATACGGTCGCATGGAAAAATCGGTGATCTAGGCAGCTAAACTCCAAGAATGCAAATGTGCATACTTTTCTCGAAATGCATTGGGACAAACAAAGCGTTTGACCTATCCATGATTGGAATTGATGCAGCAATAATGGGATAGCAAGGAGTAGAAGACCCAGCTTGAAGAAGCCGTGATTTTGAGTGATCTACTCGTATATTCAAGGTCTGAGTAATTAGCGGGTAGTTTTCTGTCTGTATCGATTGAATAATGGAAAATGGTTAGGCCGAAACCGAAAGAAACTGAAAGAAACTAGACAAATTGTTTCGTTTTTACCGAATGCAGAATCTCAAAAAGAATCTGCATAGGGATGACAGAATATGAAAAGAAGAGTAGAGCCTTGTAGTGGACTAGGACATTAATGTTATGAGGGTGAGTCAGAATGATAGCGATTTCACTAGGAAATCGCGTCAATTTGGGTAAAATGAATAATCAGTCTTCTACAGTGTCATTTATGATATTACACAAAATTTCCATACGATATCGATTTTCCTTTGTAAATGAACGCATCTTGTCATGCATTTCAAAAGATTGGTCCACCACTCTGCCTCTTTTCTCCTCTCTCTCTCTCTCTCATCTCTCTCTCTCTCTTTCTCTCTCTCTCTCTCTCTCTCTCTCTCTCTGTGTGCATCTCTCTCTCTCTATCTGTCCCTGTCTCTCTCTGTGACTTTCTCTGTTTTTCTGTCTCTCCCTCTCTATCTCTTTCTCTGTCTCTCTTTCTCTCTCGATGTGTATGTTTCTCTCTCGAACTCTCTCTTTTTGTCTCTCTCTGTGACTTTCTCTGTTTTCCTGTCTCTGCCTCTCTTTCTCTTTCTCTTTGTCTCTCTTTCTCTGTCTCTCTCTCTATCTATCTCTCTCTCTCTCTCGCTTTCTCTCGATGTGTATGTTTCTCTCTCGATCTCTCTTTATGTCTCTCTCTGTGACTTTCTCTGTTTTTCTGTCTCTGTCTCTCTCTCTGTCTCTCTGTCTCTCTCTCTCTCTCTCTCTCTCTCTCTCTCTCTCTCTCTCTCTCTCTTTCTCTCTCGCCATGAATAGAAATGAAACCTTTGCAATAAAGTGAACAGTCTACACCTACACAAATTCAGATAGAAATTTTCTCTCCGGGATGATTAGGTCGAATAAGTTACTGAACTTAGAAAAAAAGACAACAACAAACAAAGCCAGGGGTGTTCCAATGATTACAAACAGCTCTCATGGCTTTTTGAAATCCAAAACTGAAGCTTTAAAACAGCGGGTCATATTAACTCAATATCCCTCTTTTAAAATATTGTTTTCAAGAGATCAGTGAGTAGAGGGCAGCCACAATGTGTAATGACGCTTAGAAAACCTCATGGGACTATCTTAAATAGAAATGATAATTAATAATGATGAAAATAATGGGGTTTAGAAGTCTGGTATCCAGGCTAATGCCCGTTCACGTGACCTCACACTATTATTAACCCAACAGGCCTAATCACTTCTGGATTTTCTCACTTCTTGAGGATCATACGGTGTTGCTGCCATAATTTACAGACGCTGATTACTAGCATTTTAACAATATCTTCAACTGCCTATAGCCAGGTACTCATTTTAGAAGTTCAAGATCTTTATTGGGTATTACAGACTGGTGGACTGAGGAAGACATGAATGAAATGCTTTTTCAACGCACTTACAACATGACCATGGTCGGGAATTGAACCCACGACGTTTAGATCTTCAGCCCGTGCGTAAACATCTGGCCACGCTGAACAGTTGAACCCATTTATCATGGCCATATTGAAATGTCCTGACCACTCCGTTATAACCGAGATCTCTTGTAGAATGTATGGAAATGAGTTGTCATTGCATATAATAATATTTCTAAATATCATTTCCCAACTCACAAATCAAATTGAAAAAGCCTTTAATCTACATTATCATGATATTTTTGTGATTCCAAATTGTCTTATTTTTACGGAATGAGATGCGGTGTAGACATGGTGTATTCGTAGGCGAGCGCTATCGATTCTGCCATCTGGCAACTGCAATATTATCATTCATTCTATGGAGAAGTTGTTGTTTCTGGAGGTATCGATTCTACAAACCGATACTGTCGTATAAGTTATTGCATTCTGGTCAAGAGAAGTTTTTTTGAGACATTAGCATTGCTAATAGGCTTGTATGGTATGTTCAGAGAAGGAGTGAAACTCAATACAGAATGATGATATGGAATTCGAACATAAAGATTTCATTTGTAATCTGGCAGTTTGCATCAAGTGAATGTAATATTCATATTTCTAGAATGTATCGATTTGACATGGCGTCTCCAAGACTGGAACGGCAGGACCTAATGACTTCGTTTTCTGGGTGCTCCAAAACCCGCCAACTTGTCGCCAAGATCTTGTTCTAAATCCCGCTCTTTTCTCTCTCTCTCTCTCTCTCTCTCTCTCTCTCTCTCTCTCTCTCTCTCTCTCTCTCTCTCTTTCTTTCTCTCTCTCTCTCTTCCCTCTCTCTTATGAGCGGAAAAGAAACTTTAATAGTTAGTGAACAATCTCTACACCTACACAAATTCAAATAGAAAATTCTCCTTGAGATGATTAGGTCGAATAAGTTACTGAACTTGCAAAAAAAAATACACAAACAAATCTAGTGGTGTACCAGTAATCAACAACATTTCTGTGGCTTTCTGAGATCCAACAATGAAGCTTTAAAAAAGCGGGTCATATTAACTCAACATCACTCTTTTAAAATTGTTTCTAAGAGATCAGGAAGCACATTGAAGCCATGTTGTGGAATGAAGCTTAGAAAAGGTGATGGAGTTATCTTAGCTAGTAATAATGATAATAATATTAATGAGGTTTACAAGTCTCGCACCCAGCTCAATGCCCGCCCACGTGACCTCACACTATTATTACCCCCAGCAGGCCTAATCCCTATGGGACTTTCTTAGTTTCGTTGGGAGCATACATTATCACTACCATTTACCTGCGCTGACTACTAGCATTCTGACAAACCCTTTCATGCCTATAGCCAGGCACCTATTTACAGGTTAAAGTTCAAGCTCTTTATTAGGTGTTACATACTGGTGGACTGAGGAAGATGTGAATGAAATGCTTCCCAAGACACTTACAACATGGTCGTGGTCGGGAATTGAACCCACGACTTTATAATTTTTTTTTCAGGGTTCATAATATTAGTATGTTGCCTTTATGTGTCAATTTATTGTGCTGATGAATATTTACTTAGAGTTTTAGAACAATTTTGGCGGATGTATTTAAATAAATAAAATGTGTATGTGTGTGTGTGTGTGTGTGTGTGTGTGTGTGTGTGTGTGTGTGTGTGTGTGTGTGTGTGTGTTTGTGTGNAATAGTAAGTGAACAATCTACACCTACACAAATTCAAATAGAAAATTCTCTTCGAGATGATTAGGTCGAATAACTTACTGAACTGGCCAAAAAAAATACACAAACAAATCTAGGGGTGTACCAGTAAACAACAACATTTCTGTGGCTTTCTGAGATCCAACACTGAAGCTTTAAAAAAGCGGGTCATATTAACTCAACATCACTCTTTTAAAATTGTTTCCAAACTTAAGGGAGCACAAGGAAGCCATGTCGTGGAATGAAGCTTAGAAAAGGTGATGGAATTATCTTAGCTAGTAATAATGATAATAATAATGCGGTATACTACAAGTCTCGTACCCAGCTTAATGCCCGCCCACGTGACCTCACACTATCATTACCCCAGTAGGCCTAATCCCTTTAGGACTTTCTCAGCTTCGTTGGGAGCATACATTACCACTACCACCTACAGGCGCTGAATACTAGCATTCTGACAATACTTTTCATGCCTATAGCCAGGTACCTTTTTACAGGTTAAAGTTCATGATCTTTATTAGGTGTTACATACGGATGGACTGAGGAAGATGTGAATGAAATGCTCCCCAAGACACTTACAACATGGTCGTGGTTGGGAATTGAACCCACGACCTTACACATTTTTTTCAGGGCTCATAATATTAATATGTTGCCTTTATGTGTCAATTAATTGTGCTGATGAATATTTACTAAGAGTTCTACAACAATTTTGGCGGATGTATTTAAACAAATAAACTGTGTATGTGTGTGTGTTTGTGTGTGTGTGTGTGTGTGTGTGTATGTATATATAATAGTGTGCCATCATTCGGTGGATATGTTCAGCTACTTTTTGTGTTGGCTGTGTGACGGACCTCTGGGAGGTCATTGCTATCAGCAACACTTTAACTGATCTTTGCTTTGTCAGCTGCCGCGGACCTTTACAATCTTTAGATCTTGATTCCAATGTCTTAATCATTCGGTCTCGCACTCAATAGCACAGTGGACCCCAGCTGCCACTGCCAAATCTGGAAATTCCCAGCCACCCCATACTAAAGGAGGGCCCTTGTAGAATACATAGGAATGAAATTATCATTGCATAGAGTTTTAAATATCATTTCCCAACCCACAAATCAAGTCGAAAAAACACTTAATCAGGATTATCATGATATTCTTGTCATCCCAAAGTGTTATATTTTTGTGAAATGCGATACGGTGTAGACAGAGTATATTCCTGGACGAATACAATGGATTCTGCGATCTGGCTATCACAATATTATCACTGATTCTATGGAGAAGTGATTGTTGCTGGAGGTATCGATTCTGCAAAGCAATAACGTTGTAAAGGTTATCGTATTATGATCAAGAGAAGGTTTTTGAGACATTAGCATTGCTAACAGGTTTGAATAGCATGAGACAGGAATGCGTGAAACCCATTATAGAATGATGATATAGAATTCTAATGTCAAGAGTTCGCATGTAATTTGGAAGTTACACAAGACATTTACATCTCTTGAATGAAATTTTCATATTCAGAGAATGTACTGGGTCGACACTGAGCCGCCAAGACTAGAACGGAAGGACCTCACGACCTTGTTTTTCATGCGCTCCAAAACCCGTCAATTTGTCGCAAAGTTTAGGTTCTGACTCTCTCTCTCTCTCTTTCTCTCCTCTCTCTCGGTCTATTTCTCTCTCTCTCTCTCTCTCTCTCTCTCTCTCTCTCTCTCTCTCTCTCTCTCGCTCTCTCTTTTTCCATCTGTCAGTTTTGGATCAAAAACTCCCTGCAAACTCAAAATCTCTTGCAGCCAGACAAAATGTGTCTTTTTCCCCCTAGACTAGGAACAAAGATATCAGGTTATAAAGATGACTGGGTTCATCTAATACTGAGTTTGTGTGTCTCGTGGAAATTGCGAGTAAGATCATTATTTTTGCTACACAAAAGCATTACAAAAAAAAGGCGAGAATTTTAAAACACTCCTTCAATCTGACGATTTTTAATGAAAATATAATAAACAAAGAGTAAAATAGGCAACAGGCCTTCTTCAGTAGAGATACAATGGATGAATGAAATTTTAGTGAATACAACCATATAAAGTAGGTGAAAAGTTTAAAAAGGTGTATAGGTGGTGAACTAGGGGTTAGGCTAAAATTAGAGCGGTAATCATTAGAGCTGGTAATCATAAGAGTTAAAGGGAGACCATGAGGAAGGGGTTTAAAAAAAAAAATAGGTGTGCGCGTTCACCAGAGGAAGTAAAGAAAACGATTTATATCACAAGTGAAGGGGAGGTAGATGATCGATGATGATCGATGTTGATCGATGTTCAAGGTGAATAAAATTAAAAGCATTGATTTTCTGGGCAAATGGTCAATAACTGTGGATAAATTTGAATTTTATGAGAAATTTTTATGAGATGAATTAGTCTATAACATCTAAAATTGTTCTTCACCTGGGGTTTTCGCATACTGTTTTTCTATTGCATAGGATGACCCCATTCCATTCCTAAGAACTGTATCTCGGGCCGAAACAACGCTAGGTCAAAAATACTTTAACCGAATGAAAAGAGATACATTACGTTTACCTGTAATACTAACAACCTGAATTAGCCAAAAAAGCAAAATAGGAATTATTTTTAGTGGCCGCAAAACTAACTATGGGCTGTTCCTGGAATCTGAGTTTATGAGATTCTATTGAATTTCATAATGAGCATATTCTGGTAAACCAGTTAGCTGACAGCGATGGTCATTTGGTCTGGACAGTCCAATGGCGTTTTGAGTAATTATGGCTGAGTGTGTTAAGTTTCTACCATTGAAAGATTCATCACTTGAACTCTACAGGATGTGAGTTACAACGACGTCAGGAGTCACGTGACTCTCTACGAAGACAAATTACCTGATTTCATCCATTTCATCTCCACCCCCACCCCCAACAAAATTATTCCTCCCCCATCCCCCAACTTCCATCCTTACTCCTGCAACTAGTTACAAAATTACCAGCACGCGATTCTCCTGACCATAGCATGAATACTTTTTTAAAAGGGCTATTCCGCTGACGACTAGATTCGCTGATCTCCTTCCTATTCACAATATCATAGTCGATCCGTGTGCCGGAAAAGTGGAACGATGCTTATGCCTGCCTTGTATCGAGTGTCAGAATAGAGATAGGCATTATCCTATGGGACATGACACTTGCGTTTGGCCATATTTGGAAAGCTGGTAGGCTACAATGTGTTGCCCATCACATGAAGGTCCTAGGCTAGGGGTTAGCGTTGCCTGCAACTCAATACTATGATGGTTCCTTGACCTTTTGATTACGTCTCTTGGGAAACCAAAAACAGGGAAAAGAAAGGTTGGGAATGGGAACATTTCTCAACTGCCTTATTCTGAATACAGTGAAAAATGATTAACCCGAAACCTGATAAATTAGAATAAAAACGAAGTTTTAACATGAAGATTTCAGGAGTCATTAAAAAACGCATTCTTTTTCCTAAAATCCATATTAATGGTCATTTTAAGCGATCTTTCGATGTGGGAGATGCAAATGTATTAGAATATCGTTAGTTTCATATGCAGGATTTCATAATCTGCATGTCTGAGTTTTAGCATGTTTGCCTTTATTCTGTCACCTGAGAGAGCACAGGCCTGCTTTCAATGAATAATTTATACCAATGGCGTCATATTTGACGGAGCAGCCTGGCCAATGGTTACGGCGTTGGACTCAAGATCTAAAGGTTGTGTGTTCGAAGGCCGGTCACGGTTGTGTTGTAAGTGCCCTTGGAAAGTAGTTCATTCACGTTTTCTTAAGTATAATCTATTTGTAAAATGGATGCTTGGGTATAGGCAAAGGGAGGATATTATCAGAATGCTTGTGATCAGGGCTTGTAAGTGGCAGCTGAACTATGTGCTCCCCTAGGAGTGGAGCAAGTTCTAGAGTGAACAGATGGGCTCGGGTAATAAATAGTGTGAAGTCGCGTGAGCGGGCATTAGCCTGGATACGAGACTTATAAACTGCATCATTATTTAGGTGCACCGTAAGTACCTCTAAAACGAAGGGAGACAAGAAGCCCCATGTATTTTCCTACTTTTAGGCGTCTTTGTCTAAACCGAAACTCTGTTTATACCGAACATGTCTTTAGTTCGGTCCATTTCGTTTTAACCGATGTATTTAATTTTTTTTTTTGTATTGCTCGACAATCAAGCTGATTCCCCCCCCCCCCNCCCCCCCACGTCCCTCTGTGCACCCTCAGTTCCATCGGGATACGCCGATGCATTGGGTGGAAGCGGGGATATCAGGTGTCACCAGGATTACAAGAGGAGGGGGAGTTGGTCGTATAGAGGCCCCAGGGAATATTAAGATAGATTAATGTGTTCTTAATGGATAAATGGGAAGAGGTGAGAAGAGAGAGAAAGGATGACACGAACAACGAAAGAAAGAAAGAAAGAAAGAAAGAAAGAAAGAAAGAAAGAAAGAAAGAAAGAAAAAGAAAGAAAAAAACAAAGAAAGAAAGGAACCCGACAGAACAAATGCCGAGTTCCCTCCTCTTTCCTCTATCTCATGTAATGACAAAACCTTAAATGAAAGGCCACAGAATGACGGACAGAATCCTATGGCGAAGAGCGGAGTAATGAAGGTCGAACAACTGTTATTAGGTAACCTATAGATTTGTAAAACACCGTTAAAAGATAAGAAAGCAACAAGCCTGTTTATTTTCTAATTCTTCCACAATAGTCGCAGCCATTATTTTCTAACTCTTCCGCATTAGTCGCAGCCATCTTGGCTTGAATCTGATACTTCAGAAGGCGATGCTTAGAATCTCCGAGGAACCACCCACGGGCTAAAAGAACCGCCCCTTTCGCGTACCTGCGGGGACCCAATATAGGCTACCTAGCCTAGGTTGTTCTACACATCCTCTGTTTTGTACGCCCTGCGATCCCGATCCAGGTGTCCCCGACTACTCAGACAGGTCTACGATACCAAATAACCGCTCGTATCATTATTTACCATTATCTTGTGCTGCACATAAAAAGACTTGATTGCTCGAGCTGCGACTGGAACAGACTAGCATTACAGACCCTTATCATGTGACGACACAAAAATCGATACGTGTCAGACAAAAAAAGACGAATGCATCGCGCCACTGGAACTCGTTGAATTATTGAGTAGGTAAAAATAAGATACTCTAAAGACCCTGTCCAGACCCGAAGATGGCCCCTGTCCCCTGTTTCCTTCTTAGATTGGTATTTTACATCGGTTCGGTCGACATTTTCAAAGGCGCAGACATTGACTCGAAATCTTAAGGAATATTGTGTCGAGGGCGAAGATACATCGCAATCATTTCCTTGTCCTCCGTTCCTCCCCTGATTAATGTCTGATATTTACGTAGGCGTAAACGCTTAAGGAGCTTTGTGTCTGGAGAACGGGTGCATCATGATTTTTCCCTTGCCTCCCCCCTCCCCGTTTCTCCCGTGAGTAATGTCTGATATAAAATAAAGCTATAGACGTTGACTCGAAAAAGAGACTTGTGTCTCGGGAGAGGGTGAACATTACAGCCATTTAAAGAAAGAGGCGGTGGGATACTGGATACAGCATACTATTGTCCATAGACTGCCATTTCTATAGGGCACATGTGATGTTTTTTTCCACGAGCAAAACACTGGCCCCATAAGAATTAAACAAATTCATGTTAAGGAAAGCACACGGTCTACACCAGATCCTCATTGGGAGCACGCTGGAACCATGTGGGTGCCATGCGTGTTACCCCGTTCCCAAATGACAATGAGAAACCCAGATGCGGTCTATGATGAATATGAGTGCTATGTTTCTCATTTCAAGGTTCAAAATATTGAGGAAAGAGAGGGGGACGGGTCTTTGCTCTTCTCTCAAGGCAAATTTTGGTATCATCGCCTCTGCGCGTGACCTATCAAGAGAGTTCCTCAAGTTCAGAAATGTTGTTTAAGTGCTGTGTAGGGTGATGGACTGGCTGTGGCTTGATATAGACTTTAGCACTTCATTCCCATTAGTTTACATTTTCAACTGTTCAACATTAAATGCCACCCACGCATACATGCTTAGTTGCGTGGGTGTTTGCGTGTGCGTGCGTGTGTTGCATGTGTGGGTGTGTGTGTGTATTGGTGTGTGTGTGTGTGTGTGTTTGTGTGTGTGCGTTTGTGTGTATGTGTGTGTATTGGTGTGTGTGTGTGTGTTGGTATATGTGTGTGTGTGTGTGTTTGTGTGTGTGCGTTTGCGTGTATGTGTATGTGTTGGTGTGTGTGTATTGGTATGTGTGTGTGTGTGCGTTTGTGTGCGTTTGTGTGTATGTGTGTGTGTTGGTGTGTGTGTTGATATGTGTGTGTATGTGTGTGTGTGTGTGTGTGTGTGTGTGTGTGTGTGTGTGTGTGTGTGTGTGTGTGTGTGTGTGTGTGTGTGTGTTGATGTGTGTGAAAGAAAAGGAGATAGACAGAGAGAAGTTTTTTGTTTTAGTTTTTTTTTATAATACAGTAGACAACGATTAAAACAAAAACGTTTCGTTGTTCATTCTTCTCTTAACCTCACCAAGTTCACCGACCTGACCCCTTTCTCCAACCCCACGATGCCCCCGTCTTGTGCTCACTTAAACTGTCAGACATAATAAATAATTACGGCTTCGCATTCTTTGACATGTTCAATTCATGCTAAGACAGGCAGACGCCAATGATAAAAGGAAGATCTCTAATTACAGAACACAAGATTGCTTCGGAGCTAGATTATCGGAGTTAAGACAGGTCGTCGGGCTAGGGCACCAGCGGTCACTCATTTCGCTTACTTGTAACCTGATGTCGATCTTGCTGTGGAAAACAAAACAAACGGTTGTCATCTTCTGTAGGCACATGCAAGATAGGCATCAGGCTAATGACAAGCGAAATGAGTGATCCTTTTTACTCATCCACTTTTCAAGAGTTACATTATACCTCAAAGAAGTGGACGACTTCTGTCACTTAGATCACGCACAGAACGTTACAAAAAATCATTTCTCCCACACTCTGTGAGAATGGCTAGGGGGGAGTCCTCTTCATCTGACCTTTGAATCAAATTGTGCAAGCTATGTTTTTGACGAATGTTTTCCAGTCATATGTGTATGTGTGTGCGTGCGTGCATGCGTGTGTGTGTGTGTGTGTGTNTGTGTGTGTGTGTGTGTGTGTGTGTGTGTGTGTGTGTGTGTGTGTGTGTGTGTGTGTGTGTGTGTTTTGTTATATATTAATGTCATTACTGATTGATGCTGAATCAAAACAGTTTTCCAGAATATGGACCAATAAAGTTATCTTATCTGTCTTTTATCTTAGTAGAGCCCTGTCACAACGACCCAGACTACAGTCCTTAGGGTCTGAGACAAGAACACTTTGACCATCATCTAGACATGCCCATACTCAGAGGGGCGGGGAAGGAGGTTGGGGGAGACGGGAGAGGGGAGGAAAGAGTGA
>JAWQUT010000112.1:1173266-1193051 GCA_033807755.1 Ellobium chinense
TGTGTGTGTGTGTGTGTGTGTGTGTGTGTGTGTGTGTGTGTGTGTGTGTGTGTGTGTGTGTGTGTGTGTGGTGGGTGGGTGTGCTGGTCTAAGTTTAAGATATAAGGTTGTTAATCGGTGTATTATGAATAAAGGTAAAGAAGACAATATGGCATTAAGGACAATAAAAGTGTATCTTATCTCATCTTATCCTATCTTATCTTAATATCCCACATATTTGTAGACTATCACTTTCCCTCTCAGTTTAACCACTTTCTACACCACAGCCTAGTCAAGTTAATCAGATCTATCGTTTCAGTCTCAAGATTGTCGTATGCCCAAATCTGTGGTGTTTCTACAGTGAGTCGTATTTTTTATGATGCTGGTAAACTCACGTAAATTTGTACTGTGACAGTGCAATGGTACAAAGATGATTACTATTAGGTATCATGGCCCTATGTATAACTGTCCCAGTGGATCTAGTTTCATCTTTGACTTAAAAACAAAACTCGTGTAGAATCGCATCATCTTTTCTGATCGGCTATGTGTCATGTGCCAAGCTGCAAATTAAATGTCAAAGCCTGAAAGACAAGAGGCAGTTACTGCCACACCACCCCCTTCCCTGCATGAATTGTGCCATAAAAATGAATAGACTAAAAGATCAAACTTAGTCGTTTTGGAAGAAGAAATAATACAGACTTTATCGCGAAGTTGAAACCTGCGTCGTAAGCAAAGTCTTAGAGACTCCCACCGCTGAGTTTTGTTGGGTTTTTTTTTGGTTTTGTTTTGTGACTCGTTGTGCAGGCATGCTTTTGCCAGCCAGATAAACCTGTTTAGTTTGCAGACAAGAATTGCCAAGTTGGCTTTATAATACCAAATTACTTTATCACAATGAATTTGCTATAAGAAGGGCAGTTATGATTGTGCGTAGATGGATCACGAGTCTGGATGCCCCCTTCCTTTCCCTCGTTTCAGGACGGCTCCATGACACCTTAGCTATACATAAAGAAAAAAACTATCTCGTTAATACTTGGCAAGCGCTCTTTGTTTCTATAAAAAGAATCCTCTGAACTTCTTCATCTTCTTAAGAAATCAGAACGTCACAGTGATCTACGGTGACACTATTTTAAGCAAACCCTTGACATTCCTGAAGACACGCCGGGTAAAAAGGTTTTTAGATTTAGGCCCTAATGGACTAGACTGGTTTTTGTTTGTCTTGTCAAGAGGATGAAGGACAAAACAACGTAGGATAAAAAAAAAAACCTTGAAGACTGATGTTGGAATAATGGCGATGATTTGCACGAGTCCCTAACATCTCCATTTAATTTGTCAGGAGGCAAGACAGTAACGTTGGACTAATTTCAACGTGCTCTTATGACTAAGAAACTACCCGTGTCAGAGTTGTTTGTTTTCTTTGTTTTCTTTTCCAATTTTAGCAACTCGAAGAGGACAAGGGCACCGCAAAACGCAGAAGTTCTGCAACTGTATCGGCTAATGGTGTTGGGCACTGCTGTTGCAGTCCTGGCTGGTTTGTTTGATATTGGTGCAAGCGGTTACATACCACACCTGGCATAAACTTTTCAAACAAATTGCTTAGGCCTGCACGAAGATTTTCAGAGTTTGGGCATATTTCTAACGATAACTGAAATAGTTCTCAGTTGCGTTCTAAAAGATAACTTTATAGTTTAATACAAGTCCTGAGAACTCCACATCAAAGTAAAAGAATGTGATGAGTAATAAAAATTATTCATCACATTCAAAAGAAGTGCAAAATCCAGTGGATGCTCCATGTACTTCAAATTACAATGTATATGCTCAGAGCCTTCACACTGCACTGAAAACGGCAAAAGTAAAGTAAACGTATAGAAATACTAAAACTTTAATTCCAACTTTCGAAGGACGTTTATTTTTTCATCGCTCACTAAGACTAAACTGTTTATGTCCGTAGACTTCGAGCATCTAACCAGTACACTGATCTTGACCTGCTTACCTTATACACTTTAATAAATAAGTCATGAATTCTGAATTCTAATTTATTACTCTTAGTGCCTGAAGAAGAGGGCTTCGTCTTTCGAAAATTTTTGATGAAGTTTTAGTATCTCTTAAGTTTTAGTTTACTATTACCATTTTAAGTCCAGCTTGAAGGACTTTGATCTACTTACCTAAGATAATGATGATGGGTTCTAAGATGGTTTGAACTCTGAGCACCCAGCGGTAGGCAGGAGATCTGTTAGGGTCCCACAGTTCAAAGCCCAAGTCCACAGCACCGCCACTCACATTGATATAGAGTGCTGCTGATGACGATGCTGACGACAGCGATGAAAAAGACGACGACACAGCAGATGCAGGTAAAGGCGATGGCAAAGAGGCTGGTTCCTCCATGCTGTCTCCTCCTTAACTCTCTTGTAAATGTTGTCTAACACGTCTGGTAAGCTTTACGTCTTCCGCACGATGAAAATAGCAAAACTGTCCACTACTCTTCTAAAACACTTGCACCAGACTAATTTCACTTTCACTTCACTTATTCACGCTGAAGACACTTCTTCGTCTTGTCTCCTTGGGGATCCAAGTAAAAAATGTCCTAGATCTAGATGTATGTGTCCATTATCTCTTTACTTCGTCTCTGGAAAATGCTTCACCTATCAAGCTGACTTCATTCCAAAGTTCTCTGTTTTCGCCATGATACAAGTATAAATGTTAAACATTCACGTAATGTCACATGTCTCCTGCCTACAAAAATAAACTGTTTCGGTGATATATATTAGCATTAAGTCCTTAATTAAAACACATTGGAGATTTCTCTGTCTCTCACTGCTTTAGACTGCAGATCTTTTAGCGAGCTTAGACATATCCAGCAGACTGTTCTTACAACTCCAAGCACTTTGTAAGATTCAGCTGGGCTGTAGATTGCATACTTGGCACCGCTGTCTCCTGCAAATATAAAACAAATAACTCTCAACACAAGTGATAACTTCTTCGTTTTAAATTCATCATTGTTGGAATGAGAAGAATAATACATTGTAGCGTAGCTGTATAGATCATACATAAAAACAGGTGTTTGTTTGATAGATTTAAGAAATGAGTTATACATTTGTCGTGCGAGCGAAGACGATAGACGTATAATGAATTTCATAAATGTGATATTAAACAAACACGAGTTTCAGTCCTTTTTCATCACACAAACTCTACCTAGTAAAATAAAAATAAGCTTTTAATCCTGAAATCGACACTAAAGTGGCCCTCACCCTGCTTGAGACACACCAGTCACAACTGAACTGAATGAACCACATAGTTTCGCGACACAAAGTAAATCCAAACGACTGACAATCATCGATGAAACTTTAGACCACATGAATAATTTGGTATTCAAGTACTTTTAATTCAAATGTTTAACTGAGCTGAAACTGAAACATAAAGAGAACAATGACGTGTGATAAGACAGGCAGACTCATTTTTATCTTTTTTTTAAACTCTAGACTCAGGGAAACCCCATGGCAGTGAAAATAATTACAAAAGACACGACGTCACATATTCATACGCCTAGAGGTTTCCCAAGGCTTCCGATCAAAGTATTCGTAGGCAGGTCAAAGGTCAAATTTAAGTAACCTGTGACATACAAAAAAATGATTACACACTTTCATGTCACCGGAAATAGGCTCTGTTTATATGATAAAAGACACTTCAAAATAGTCGCATGGATGCGAAATGCAAGTTTCGACGCCTTTGAACTGCCAGCAATGCCACACATTATTGTGTCAAAACCTCAGACCTCTGTCGTCTGTTGTTTTGAGGCACGATAGGAAAAAGTGAATTAAGTGGCGGCTCGTGACCCTGAAAACTGTCTGCGCAACTCTCCCCGCCCACTTTCTCTACATTTTTTTGTTCCAAAAAACATCATAAACAGGAATCTAGACTATGTCTCTCTTTCAGAATAGTTAACACAAAGATACATGACCAAATTATGAGGATAAGGCAAGGCAGAGAGACAAAAGAAATGTACTGAACACAAAGGGTCTGTTTTTTGCTTGACTTCTGTATTTTAGGAAATCAATCATACTTTCTTTATATTCTGAGCTAAATTTTACGCGGCACTGTGTGGATTGCATTTAATGACCAACCACCACTGGGCGAAATGGTTTTTATACATATTTCATCAACCGGAACACGTATAGAAATATTGCACACGAAATATTAATGACAAAGCCAATGCTTTTTCCTGACACAAGTTAATGTCACCGCGCAACGTCCGCAACAAAAACCGATAGAGCTACTTTTTTTTTTGGCTGTCTCTCAGTAAGTTCTAACTGAACACACTGAATTTTATATTTCACATTACATCGCATTCACCAACAGACCTATTTCTAAGGAATTGCTTTGCTAAATGCACATTTACGAAAATGAAAGAGTTTTTGTTTCGTCAGTAAAATTTGGATTTTAGCGTTTATCATTTTGGCGTCCTCGAAGCCACAAAATGGACAAAGCCAGGATAGAACTGGAATCCACTGAATGTCATTTCCTTCTTCCGATTCCACCAATGAATCCCTGTTTCTGCCATGGGGCACTGACTTATTCTGAGCGGCTGGAGGTGATTTACATAATGTATTCAATCCGCAGTCTTCCCCAAGCAGACGGCCATTATATCAATGAATGTATAATTTGCCACGGCGTCGTTTTGTCACTTTTCAGCTTCCATGGCCCGTTATTTTGTCTTTCCTGGAGACTTCCTGGCTTAATATCTCTGTCCCAGACTTAATCAATTTTGCGCGCCAAATTCCACCAGCTGCCGCAAAAGTATTGGGACAACGGGCTTAGGGTGATTCCATCGTTCTCTGGGGAACCCTTCAAGGCGCCATTTTCATCTTAATACAGTATTAAAGGGAGCAGTCATTGTTTGATTTAATAGTGTGTCGATGGGCACAATGTATCTGTCTCTGTGCAGACTAGGCGCCAATTCATAACTCACAAGGGATCGTTTTGGGTATTTGAAGAGAAAACACACATATACACAAACACACACACACACACACACACACACACACACACACACACACACATAAACATACACACACACACACACATATACATATATATTATACTACACTGTTTTACACGCGCGCGCAAGCATACACACACACGCGTGCACGGTGCACATTCTCACTTAATATGTATATAATAATATATAATATACTAGACTAGGTAATGTGTCCCATCGATGGCCGGAAATGGCAATAGGAAGGGGGCAACCAAACTCATGTTATATCTATACGCAATCATACTATCCTTCTTATAGCAAAATCATTGTAATCAGACCTATCAAGAAGTTTGGTTTAAAGACGTCAACTTGGCAACCCTTGTCTGCAAACTTCACAGGTTTATCTGCCCAGTAGGTGACATGCATGCACAGCGAACCGCAAGAGTGATTTTTAAAAATGGAATGAAGCGGTGGGCGTTTCCCCTGGCTTGGTTTTAGGACACAAACCAATTTTTGAAAAAAAAAATAGTTGAAGGTTACCGGGGGTAACAAAACTTGAAAAGGAACCATTTTGGGGACAAAAGGAGATTGCATACAAAATGTCACGCAGTTTGGGGGTGAAACAGCCACGGATTGGCTCTTTAAAATCGAATGAACTTGTTTTGGTGGGTTGTTGTTTTTTTTTCCAGATTAAGCGGTTCAAGGTGGGAACTCAATGTTATGTTCATGTGCCGCCCTCACATTGCCCACTTACCTAATTTAAGAACGAAGACGTATCTACATGTTTTCATAGCAACAGTAGCACTTAGACAATGCCAGAAAGTGACGCCCACAGGAGCAGGAGGGTAAATGAACTTCTCTCTGAAAATTGGAAATGGCTGATGCAAACATTTACTATTTTCCACACAATTATCTGTATAATTATCTAGACTCGTTGGAACTACCCCTCTCTCGCCAAGGCGATGTATTTGTGTTTTACTCTTTCGCTATTTCTTGATGTGTCTTTAATTGAAGACCTCAAACTTCTGTAATGGAGAAGCAAATCTTTGGCCTCGATATTGTCCATTGTGGTGGGTCGTGAGAATTCTGACATTTGGTTAATACTACTGAATAAATGCAGTTGTTGTCGTTATTATTGTTCATATCGTTGTTGTTTAAAATGAGTTGGTCGTAGAAATTCATTTCTAATTCCAGCTGCTATAGCATAATATTAAACTATGGGTCATGAAACCCTGCACCTTTATCGTGCCCAAGGCCCCGTAGACCCAAAATCCGCCCCTGGTTCTAATCTTTCATCCACCCACTATATTATTATCTTTTACGCAAACGAACATGTGCGTTCATGTGTCATAAGGTTCATCGTCTCCAAAGCCATGGATTCAACAATTGCATGGGCCTATTTATTTCTATGATTTCTTGAGATGAGCTATTCGTGCTCCAAAATGTGTGTGAATGAAGTGGAAGGGATGTCGTATGAGAGTTAAGGACGCTCACCCACATAATAATAAGATATAGATGATTAGGTCTATTACCATAATATTATCGAGGCAAAATGCCTTAAGAAGATATCACAATACTACCTTGTCAAGCCAGATCACTCACTAAATCTATCAGCTCCGATTTACAGATGAACTGAATTTTAGAAGTCGTTAAAGGATGTATTTAAGGTCTTCAGACGGGCCCTTCACGGTTAGGGAAAAAAATAAAGGGGTGGCGCAAATAAAGAACATTTTCAGTGAGGGAAAAAAACACGAGTCATGTGGAGAAATCCACAGGAACGCTAATATAGCTGAATCATTTCGTTTCATTTACTTGTATTTGTCTCTGGAAATTCCATGGTATCTTTTAGTGTGTTATGCTCATACGTTTTAATTGTACTTGAGCTAAACATGTTATTGTCATTGCCAAATGTTCAGATGAACAGACTGATTTACTCATCGCCTCATTTGCTCCCCGACGGCTTGAATAAAAAAAAAACTGCGATTCTTGTCCAAGATTGTACTAATGTAATACATCCTGGAAAACGTAATTATATTGTTATTGACAGCTAACATCAAGGTTTTCTCCCATTGTCGTCATTATGATTCGGATAAAGAAGAATGTCAGAACCGGAAGTGATTTGTGGGCTTCGTTGGACTCGTGACGTCAGGCTTCTGGAAGGAAGGAGTCTCGCGAGTCAATGTCGCAGTACTCATTATCGAGACTGCCCGAGGGAAACAATCCTTGTGTTGTGCTACAGGTTCGCATGCCCTGACACCCCGAAAATCGCAATAACGGAGAGTTTGCCCATTTACGATGGGAACATTTACAATCGTAAGAAGTACATGAGTGCATCGGTGCTGAATGCATCCTTAGGCGTTCAACATGCAGAGGTATTGTAATTCTTATGATGGTAAGAGATCCCATCGTTAATGCGCTAGCTCACAATTATCTGTGTCGACTACAGCCGCAGGGTCTATCGAAAAAATGACAGACGTTTTGAGCCTCTTACAACAATTGTTTCATTTTAACAAGATTTAACTTGTCTAACGAATTTTTCCTTTCACTTGTATAAGGGATTTAAAGTCACGAGAAATGTGTTTTACTTATTTTTTTTTTAAATCGATTTTTTTTTCTCTGTTCATTATTAAATTTATGACACAAAGCCTAGTCTGACAAACTCGAATGAGGCCAGAGAATTTTCAGTGTTCAGAATTTTATGCGAGAGTAGGTATAATTATGTTAGCTAGCCTATTCTGTTCTAAGTTCAGTAGCAAATCAGAAGCTAAGGCAGAAACTAATGACAGAAGGAAGGAAGGGAGGAAGGAAGGAAGGAAGGAAGGAAGGAAGGAAGGAAGGAAGGAAGGAAAGAGTGATGGAAGGAAAGTAAGGAAAGATTAACTAATGAGCCAAAGGCATAGACTGGGTTGCAAAGGGAAAAAAGCCAACTAAATATAAAGTCTAATTACTTCAAAAATTGAACAAAAACTGGATGAAAGTTTTGGACCACAAACAGAGAGGATCTATAACTGTTGTTAATGCTATACTTTCGTCATAGCGAGAGGAAAAAATTAATCGAAGATGTGAAAAAAAATGAGTACCAGCGCAAATAATGATGTCAGACGCACATCGGGGCCTGCCATAGCAAGACATGTCTTTCAATTTTTAAAAAAAAATCAGTTTGTAACACAGCTTTCATTTTCCTTGGCCACTCTGCATGAATATTCGTTCAGTTCAGCATTAGAAACACCAAAATCCAAATCTACAACATGCTTGTCCTTGTATTTAACCGCTTACAACGAACTGCACATAAAGAGGTAAATTTTGACCCATTACGATCAATCTGTAAGTGCTTTCACCTTAAGAGTTGGTTACACTGAGTGGCAACATTTGCTTGTAGTAGGACCTCAAAATTTCGAGCTTTACTAACTTTTATAACCTTCTAACCCACTACACGTCTAGTCCCGAGTTCCTTATTATCAATATCCGATTTTTATTCACTTTCTCGATCATGTTACAGATTTACAGTACTGGACTGTTCCCTTGGAATTTGAGTTCGTGAGATTTTTTGATATTCGCAAAACTCTAGTTCGCTACCGTTACAAACAGAGCCTACATTTTGGTCAATGGTGTCAAAAACACGGTGTCATCTGTTGTAGGTGATCGCGTTTGTGAGACAAGAGCAACATCAAAGATTTTAGAGTAACAAAACAGGACAACATGACACTTTATAGGATCACCCTATTAAAAAAGTGTTATTTTGTAGTGTGTGGGAACATCCCAAGATATTTTAACGAGGGATGTGGTCGCAGTTTCCCTTCTTAGTGAAACTGGGTCACCTGAATTTTTTTCTCGTCCTCGTTGAGAGGCTAAAAACCCCAGACACGTTATTTTTCTTCAGTCACAGGGGATTCTAATCTTTAATGATTTCTGGCGGTACATTTACTGATGTCAGGTCAAATTTTCTGAAAAAGCCAAACTAAATTTGATGAAGAGTCAAAAAAAGCGTCAGCGAAACCTTCAAAAGTAGCCCATCCCATGCGTAGCCAACTTTTTAAACGTTAGAGGTGATGTAAAATTAAAAGCAGTCTCTCATTCATTCGAGGAGCCTGCATTCGAACGTCTTTTGGGCCAGTTCTCAATGATAATTACGTGATGCTTTTACTTGGAAATGGTGAGGAAATGTACAGAAATTAAACAAAAATTCAACAACAACAACAACAAAAAAAAAACGAAAACAAAATTTAAAAAAACGAAAAAAAAAAAAAAAGGCGAAAAGTAGCCGAGATGCCTTGGCATACAACAAAAAAAGGAAATGAGCGAAGAAACTGGAACAACAGCCAGATTTGGCGCATTCGAAGTCTAGCTGGCAACACTGGACATACTACTTTGCTTGATGATGATAACTGGCTTTATATAATACTTCATGGTCAATATCTGGCAAGAAATAACAAAACGTCAATCCTTTCACTTCTTGCAGTCACATCAATAAACTACCAAGAATGAATGAATGAATGAATGAATGAATGAATGAATGAATGAATGAATGAATGATTGAATGAATGAATGAATGAATGCACGTATGACGAAGAATAAATCAACAGATGAGTAAAAGAACTAGTATATCAATAAAGTGATGAATATAATTGAGCAGATAGAAAGTTGCTAAATGCTATAGGATAGCAAACATGAGCAAAACAAAAGTGAAAATTCTTACATCACAGTCACCAGTTTTCCGAAACCTTGTACTGGTCAACATTCAACTCCTCAACATAATAGCACAAACAATAACAACGCGTTCAACTGTCCCGTGTCTTAATTTAATTTAAAACCTTCGCCGTACGTCGTGGCTCTAGGAGACAGAGAAGCTGTTAAAAAAGATAATTAAGTTATCTTATTTTGCAAAATGTTTGCTTGAGATTCCAAGTATTCCTCAATTACATCACTCCTAATCTTTTAACAGTTTCAAAATTTTAAAATGTGCATGCATGTGCTCACAAATAAACATGCATTTCTACTATATTACAGTTTACTTCCAAAGTAGTCTATTCACCACGATTTAACTTTAAAATGGCTGTATCTAAAATACTGTAGATCTACGAGAGTGACTTTCCACAGAGCATCTTTTAACGCCGTAACTTGCATCCGGCTAGACGAAGTCTTCATTCCGGAAATCACTGATCCAAAATGAGGCGACGGTTTATATACGTAACCTACAGACTCACACTTGTCTTTATTTTTTTCTGAAAGGGCTAAACACCAGTGACGTAAGTCAGAGAGTTCAGTGGCCAGCCTCTTCCGCATTCTTCTCTACCATCTCAATTCCACTCAACAAAAAAAAATGCCGCATTCAAAATCTAAAGGGAATAATTAACATGAGAATACCTACCTACCTACCTACCTACCTACCTACCTACCTACCTACCTATCTACCTACCAACCTATCTATCTATCTATCTATCTATCTATCTATCTATCTATCTATCTATCTATAGACCCACCCACCGCTTGTCTGCCTGCCTCCTTGCCTCCACATTTCCTTATTTTCAGCTCCCAACTCGTATGAAAAGTCGGTACACAAGCACTAAGAGAAACCATCTAAACGACCAATATTCGGTGTTTTTGTAAGCCAACAGACCTAGACTAACCCAGCTATAGCCGAATCCCTACATTACAAAACATCAGCAAACACAGCAACACGAAGATCTAATAATGTGGTATTGGAGGCGGAATGCCCTAGCCTCTTGTTAGACCACAGTCCAATACAGCCACATTGAATCCGACTGGAAACCTTAGGGCACTTGTGATCAAAGCCTATTTATTTGATGGGGGAGAGCGAAACCGCATCACCAAATAACTGATCAAGAGCGAAATGTGTTTTTCTTTTTCTCTGAGACTAAACAATTACCTAAGATGATTTGTGCCTTCAGAGTCTGCAATTTCCAACTTCAGAATGTGACAAAAGTTCAGGGTTTACTGCTACAATAGCGATAGACGTCATGGATTTTTTTTATTTTTGTCATTCCCGATGAACGTGACATGGAATTACCATTTCACGTCATTTTTCTCATAAATGTTGGGAAACAAAAATGCATCATGTTTTCCTCATTACTGCCGTCTTATGACAGAAAGACACATACGAGGGATGATCAATTATAAATATCCCTGACAAGGAAATATGCTTATGCAGAATCTGTGAAAAATATATTTAATTCCGCACATTCCCTCTCAGTCAGGGAGGTTTATAATTGATCACCCCTCGTAATTATGCGCTATGATTTATAGTGTATAATATGTGCCTCTTTGTTGTAAGATGGCAGATCAGAAGGCCAGGGAACTTTGACGTGGAATTAAATCCATAGTAATATCCGTATTCGTGCACATCTATTAGTAATATACTGAGTCTCAAAAGTTCTGTCACACCTAAAGATAAAGTGAAATATTTTCGTTCATAGTAAATGTTAGTGCATGGCATCTGGCATACAGATACTCTGTTTATTTACGCACATGGCACCGAAAAGATAAAACAATTTGAGTTCAATGGTTTAAAGAAGGAGTGGTTTATTTGGACATACCCTCAGAATTTCCGTGTCCATGTTTAGTCAATATCTCGTGTGTCCGCCTCTGGCTTGAATCACAGCTATCTGCTTCTTCGAGCCGACGGAAGGGAAAGAGTGTATCGACGACGAGGTGAAAGGTTCAGCCCAGAGTGCATCCGCCAAGTGGATAGGTTTGGTGGTGGAAGTGTGATGGTATGGGGTGGAATTTCAGCTCATGGCCGAACTGATCTGGTGACTGTTCAAGGCAACCTCACAGGGCAACGCTATTGTGATGAAATTCTTCGTCCTCATGTACTGCCTTTCATGGCACGCCACGGCGGACTTTTTCAACATGATAATGCCCGTCCCCATGTGGCCAGACTTTGTCGAAACTTTCTTAACAACCATCAAGTCAATGTTTTGGACTGGCCTTCACGTTCGCCGGACTTAAATCCAATAGAACATCTATGGGATTACCTTGATCGACGCATCAGGAATAACGTACGCCCCCCACAAAATCTGCAGGAACTTGAGGTAGCACTGCATCAAGATTGGCTGAGAATCCCCCAGAGAACCACCACAACTCTGATCCGGTCCATGAATAGACGTTGTGATGCTGTGATTCAAGCCAGAGGCGGACACACGAGATATTGACTAAACATGGACACGGAAATTCTGAGGGTATGTCCAAATAAACCACTCCTTCTTTAAACCATTGAACTCAAATTGTTTTATCTTTTCGGTGCCATGTGCGTAAATAAACAGAGTATCTGTATGCCAGATGCCATGCACTAACATTTACTATGAACGAAAATATTTCACTTTATCTTTAGGTGTGACAGAACTTTTGAGACTCAGTATATATAAAAAATTCAGTCAAAATAGTGTTTGTGTACGGTGTTGGTTTTTTTTTTTTTGCCTTGTTTTAAAGCCAAGCTTATGTCCGATGTTCTTCAAGGTGCCGACGTATTTTGGGCTTTTTGGACATTTAAATATGGTGTAACCAACCAATCTACCAACCAACCAACCAACCAACCAACCAACCAACCAACCAACCAACCAACAAACAAACAAACAAACAAAAAAACAAACAAACAAACAAACAAACAAACTCATCCCGCCAAAAGAACCGCCTTACAGTTAAAAAAAATAGTTTTTAAAAAGCAGTTAAAAACTACAGCCATCATTTTTCGGATTCCAAAGGAGCCACCAAGTATAGAAACTCGTCCATATTTTTGTCATGGCCTTAGAAAATGTTCTCTTGAACGAAAAAAAACTTTATTGTCCTGGACTTAAGTTTATTGCTTAGGTCAGACTGGGCAAAAATTATTGGTAGTTCAAAATCTATAGGTTTTCAGTTGGTGAGCGCCACATTTCCAGGATCATCACCCGGGCTGAGAATGTAAAGGAAATGACCTGGCGAAATCAGACTGTCTTCATTTATTCGTGGAGCTGTGACAGATTAATTTCCACCGTCCGCTTGCTACGCTTGAATGCGGCAATAGAACATATATATTTGCGTCTCCTTGCTGGACGCAGCGGTCGAATTTGGCAGCCCAGTGTCAGCTGATCGGCCAGCAGACTATAGGTGCACTGGTCCTCTCAAACTGGTCATGCAGCCAGCGGGTGGCTGGGCCCAAGGAGTTATTGTGGCTAAAGGGACGTGCCCAGTAATATCTATGCACTTCATTATATAGAGAATCTGTAATGAGTGTTTGTTTATCAGATATATGAAATTTGTTACACATTTATCTGGCGAGCGAATACGATCAATGTATAACGAATTTCGTATATCGGATATCAAACCCATGCGAGTTTCAGATCCTTTTTATCATACAAACTCTAACACATCTTAAAAAATGAACTTTTAATCCTGAAATCGACCCTGTAGTGGCCCTCACCCTGTTTGAGACACATCAATCACTTCTGAACTGAATGAACCACACAGTTACGCGACATAAAGCAGATCCAAACAGCTCACAATCATCGATGAAACTTTAGATCACAGAAACACTGTGACATTTCAAGTACTTTAATTCAAATGTTTAACGGAACTGAAACTGAAAGAGACAGAGGGAAACCCCATTGTAATGATAATAGTTACAAAAGAAATGACGTCACATATTAATGACGTCACAAAAGAAATGACCTCATATATTCATACGCTTAAAGGTCTTACCAAAAAAGCTTCCAACCAAAATATTCGTAAGCAGGTCAAAGGTCAAATTTATGTAACGTGTGACATACCAAAAATTTATTACACAATTTAATGTCACCGGAAATAGGTCCTGCTTATATGATAAATACCAATCTGTTATTGCCTAAATGAGGAAAACTGGACATCTCAATAGAACCCAATTTGTAGAAGTTCAAAGGCTGATACCAGATACCCTTGAGTATCGAAGCCTTAGTAATTTCCGGAATCTACCTCATGTGATATGAACCTCGAAACTGGAACCTCCGCCCAAGACCGGAGATTTCCTGCGACTAATTCAGTGTTAAAGACAGGTTTACCTTTGTAGCTTGACAGCCTGGAAAAGCTAATTTGCTTCGGGCCTTACACGTGGATTATGCCCGATTTAGGAAAACCATCTGCTTGTCCATTAAGAGAAATGACCACACATCCCCCGGTTATTGACACCGTTGTTCTTTCATTAGGTCTCATGTAAAACTCTAATTTGATTCCGGATTTTTTTTTGTCAGTGATGGTTAACGTACATCCATTTCCCAATCTCTTAGTAGACAGAAAAAAAGGAAGGGGGTGGGTGGAGGGGGGAGGGGGGTCAATGCTCCATATTTTTCACAAATCTCTTCCAAAAACGATCAACTCTCCTTCTTGGTTAGCCCCTCAATTTTTCATTAGGCTGGCTTTGACCGCGTGCTAACACATAAGCCTAACAAGTCTACTTTTATATATATAAATATAAGGTTCAGACTGGACCTGAAACTTAAACACTGGGTGTCTTATCTAGATCACAGGTCTTTTTACATGTACATATTTCTACACGCCGACTTTGCCTGGCTGGGACCCAACGAAAGGGATTTTATATATAAACTGATTAGGAATGTACATAATCAGCGATTTCACCTATTAGTAGATATCAGAAATCTTAAGCCCTCCTTGTATTTAATTATTTCCTAGACTATTCATCTTTAGAGTGGTCAGTGTTGATGAATTCTCCACTGTTAAAGTGTCTCTTCCTTGCTTTTTCAATGACACCGAGTGATGCCCCTATTGTAAGGTATATTTTCAGAGGGTGACAACTTGTGATAAACATTCTGACTGACTGGATCGAAGTGGATGTACAAATTACTCCAAACAGTCATATTCACAATTCTCACAAAAAGTTTCAGAGAAGAATGACTTATCTTCCCTACTAATATTATCTGATAACTGCACATCCTCTTAACCGCAACATTCTCCTTGCTCCCATGGGATTTGCTACAAGGCGGGGTCAGATTCTACGTAAGTATATCAGTAGCGATTAGTGCATGGATTAAAAAGAGGTAACCTCTTGGAAAACCACCCCCTGTCTGGTTATTCGGCGATTTTACTTTTTATCCCCTATTCGGAGGCTTCTAAACAATCTAAAACTAAATTTTTCAGGTGAAAAACATCACTGTCCACCGAAGAAGCTGCTTATTCGGTCTCAGCTAAAGTATCCACCACCGACCCCCTTCATTTACGTAAGCATAGGTTGAATAGATGTAGTCTAAATGCTCTTATAGCCATGAAATCTGTTGAGTGTTCTGATTCCAAAATGTCTGAATACGAAACTATGCAAATACCGGGCCAGATTTCTGATTCAACAGATTGATCTCCCTTTATTCACATATTTGATTACAATGTTACCTATCTGACTACAACGTTACATATTTGATTACAATGCTAAAAACGGAGATGTAAGCTCAGAGAAAAGGGGGGTATTAAACATTTGAATGTTTCACATAAGGAAAAAAATGGATATCAAGGATACGGACGCTCTAACAAAGCAGTGCAGGGCGGTGAAAATACTTTGCAGAGAAAACGATGAAAGTCTCTTAAAACACCGGATAAAGATGAAAAGAATAATCAATTATTTAAGAAAATTGCAAGACGAAACCCTACATAGTGAAGATGTTTGATGTTGGTGGGATAGCAATAACAAGGTTTTCAAATCATTGGCGCTGGAGTTTATCGTTCTATATTAGTGGTGGGCCGATACCTGACATTTTAAGAATCGCGAAAGTCAGCCTTTCAGCTCACAATATCGATAAGTATATATTCTAATTCTATTCAGGCACTTAGTGCCAGGTAAATATTTCGATATTGTTGAAACCTTTCCATACTTGCGATACTGGTAACAAGCTTTGCACTGATGAGACCGGTAGCTGGATTGGAATAGGATCGGAATTAAATCTGATCCTGCCGATCATTCCTAAATCTTTTGACACCGCTTTGCACTAAGGGGAAAGGAAGCTGGGCGCCTGGGGATGGGAATAAGATCGAAACTTAAGTTCGATAATGTTGATACAGTTTTGATAGCAGATCTTAGTAGGCTCTTTTGCAGGGCATCATGACACTTTTAATAAAGTGCCAGGGATGACGCAAAAAAAAATGTTTAAACTGAAGCATAAAATTTAAGAGCGGTAAATCTTAAAACACAGTATCTTTATGTGTCTGACAACATTGTGTCAGCAAACACGTAAAATGTAATGATAAAGTAGATTTTTCCATTTCTTTCCACTTAAAACTATGATATTATAGGCCCATCAAATTCTCGGGCATAATGGTTAAGGCTCTCACTAAAGATTGGATGGGGATCAAAATCTTTTGATACTGTGTCACTGGAACCAAGTTGCGTGGGGCAAGAAACGAAACAATATTATTTCAAAGAATTAGACAAAACAAAACAAAACCCTGTTCGGTCAGAAAAAAATGTCATATCCCCTATAGAAATTATCGAAATTGTGTCGGAAATCCACAGCTTGAATTTCGATATTGAATCGAAATTTCTTGTTTCAAAAGTGTCGATTCTCAGAAACGATACTACCCACTACTACCCTATGTCACAATACTGAGATGGCGATCATAAGCAAATTATGCAAATCACAGACACATGCAACCTCATTTTTAACATAATTATGATAAAACAATTGCTCATAAAAGTCTTATGTCCATTTGAGGTATCGAGCAGCAGCATTATGTTGTAATTAAAGACACACTTCACAGAAAACAAACAATATTTACAAACAAAAAGCGAGCTTCACTACTCAAGAATCAATATCAGAGGCAAGAAAACAAGTCAATAACATCAAGAAAAGATACCACTGATTGTATCTAAACTGGGACAAGGATGACAGAGTTTCTTTCGTACTTAATCCATTTGTTATGACTTGATTATCTCCTGTCCATTAACGAGGTCTCATTTTCCACTTAGCAGTGAGTACCGCAATTCCTCGTTTTCGCCTTGGATTCGATTCATGTGTTTAGGCTGGGGTGGAATGGGAAAGAGACCTTACCCTATTTAAACCCACGTCTTTATAAGCAACGGAACACAGCCGGAGAGATAGAGATGGATAAACAGAGGAGAGAGAGAGAAAGGATGGAGTGTGCGTCGATGATAAACGTTGAGAGAAGACTGTGATTATGTGGCCTTCCACACTCCCTCACACACACACACACACACACACACACACANACACACACACACACACACACACACACACACACACACACACACACACACACACTAAACAAATTGTTTTCAAATCACACCAGAGATGGGCTGTAATAATCAATAATCATGTCTTTCAAAAAGTTTGACAAGATGTGGCAAAATTGAAAAGATTTGATTTCCAACAAAAAATATGAACGTAAATTTGTTCTGGCCCACACTTCCGTCATCTCGTCCCATTCATTTTCACATCCCATCTCTGACAAAACGGTTTATCTTTGTCGCAACTATTTTTTAGCGATTCTGTCCGAGGACAGCTCTTCAACGAAATTCTTCTCTCACTTTCTGTTCCAATCTTAAGGACATTCAGTATTTTATACTTTGTTGGTAGATCAGTATCTACATCCAGACCACGATGATTTAAAAAAAAATATATGATTTTATGGGGGAAAATCAACTTAAGACCTTTCGCCAGGAGACATTAGATTTTCTGAGCTGCAGACGATTTTGACANACGTAAATTTGTTCTGGCTCACACTTCCGTCATCTCGTCCCATTCATTTTTACATCTCATCTCTGACAAAACGGTTTATCTTTGTCGCAACGATTTTTTAGCGATTCTGTTCGAGGACAGCTCTTCAACGAAATTCTTCTCTCACTTTCTGTTCCAATCTTAAGGACATTCAGTATTTTGGAAATATACTTTGTTGGTAGATCAGTATCTACATCCAGACCACGATGATTTTAAAAGAAATATATGATTTTTGCGGGAAAAATCAACTTAAGACCTTTCGCCAGGAGACATTAGATTTTTCTGAGCTGCAGACGATTTTGACATCAAGATCAAGGGGTTTATGTCAGACAGAGGAACTGGACGCAGCCAAGACCATCAACTATGTGGTGAAGATGTTCAGAAGTAGCTTCTCCACCAACTCCCACGAGGAGATCAGAGAACCATCTTTAGACTGAGGTCAGGGCATTGTATGTTCAAGGCCAGCCTACACCGTATGGGCAAAGTAGAGGTCCGAATACACCTGCTGTCAGGAGCAAAAGACATTCCTGCATGTCCTGCAAACCTGCCCTGAATCTCAAACTCTTCGAAAGGAGATTTTTGACAGAAGTATTTGAAGTTCGTACCAAGCTGTGGGGGTTTCTCCTGAGCCTTCAGAGGACCATTAGTATTACAAACAGAACAAACTTGATGGTATGATATGGGATGAGGAAGAAGAAGCTCCCACAACAATGCTAACGGGATGGGACAGTTTATTTCCTATGTTTACGTCTTTATGGACGCGTGGAATACGTCTCGTGAAGAGATTCCCTGGAAAATGTAACGATAGGTTGGAACTTTGATAACGAAACACAGCGAATGTAGAATACCAAGTTCATTTGCAATGCCTCCCGGGAGATGAGCTTTAAAGTCATTTATTTTACTAATACGATGCACGGAAAATGGAGCATTTCGTCGTGTTTGACATTAATCGTCATGTCTGACCCCTGCACTTCGTCACGCCTTTTAAAAATATATTTTCCTCAACATTGCGTCGCGTTTCTTTCTTTTTGCTTTAAGCTTAAACTTGGTCTTCTGAAATTTATCTGCAAGAAATATGTCAGTGAGAAAATGGATTAAAACCAGTTCGTGAATACAGTGAAAATATATGTAAGTATGTGAACATTTATTAAAATCTGCTTTTACACAAAATGAAAATAATAATATATAATGAGCTTTTTAATGTGGTCACATCGTGCAGTATGCTGTAAATGAACGTTCCAAACCCGTACAAACGCAGAAGCAAAGGTTGAACTAATTATAAGAAAGAGAAAGAAAGAGACAAAGGGAGGTGGGGAAGATGGGAGAGTTGCTCGCTCCCCTCCATTCCCCCTCCCCTTCCCCTTCCCCCACACACACACATACAGAGAGACATACACACACACATGCACACAACAGCGGCCTTGATAGAAACTGAAAAACATTGTCTGTTAAGTACGCATATTGCATGGCATAATAATAATAATAATAATGTAATGTGCGCATATTCCATGGCATAACTAGCCAAACTGCGATCCAAGTCGAACAATAGCAGATGGATAAGTTTGGGCTGATTACAAAATTAATTAGACTTAATTAATATCTTGGCTTGCATCGAATCCTAGGCGATGAAGCGTATGCAGGTTTTGAATCTCCTACCTGAAGAAAACGCAGGTGAAAGAAGACTGACGACATGGATTATGTAATCAGTCTGGTGTTGGTCCTCTGCTGGCCTGGCAGCAATATGGTGATAATGGGGTCATGAAGTGCATAAGGCAAACAGAGAGGCTGTAGACAGGTAACTAGGCAGGTAGATATATCGGAAATCAGCGCTCGGCAACAATGGCGGCCACTATCTTTGGTTTGAAATTTGTTCATGGAACTTTTTTCAGTGGCCTTGTCACCCTTGTGTCGGATGAGCTTGTGGCAAGTGTCAACGGCGGTGTGTATGCTAATAAATGAGGCGAAGAGATGAGTATGACAAACACCTCTCCCAAGTCAATGCACTTTTTTCTAGCTCTTCCGCGTCAGTAACAGCCATCTTGGCTTGTTTAGCGGCTCATACTTACGAAGCATAGAATCTTATATGAGAATAATCACATAATAAAAGGACTAACCCTGTTTGTGCAC
>JAWQUT010000112.1:1215605-1231733 GCA_033807755.1 Ellobium chinense
GTGTGTGTGTGTGTGTGTGTGTGTGTGTGTGTGTCTCGTTGTGGCTGTCTCTCCTCAGTCTAATCGTTTAAGAGAGAAAATCTTCAGTTTTTTTGTTGTTGTTGTTGCTTTTTTTTAAGACAGGTTTTACTCGCCGTGTGACAAGGTTTTTACTAAATACTGATTTTATACATGAATAGAAACGCTCTTTTCTTGTAAAGAATGGGAACTTCAAGGCCAGAAAAGATCGATGAATGTTTGCCAGTCTCAAGATTGGCAGTCTCAGCTCATCTCGTGGTCTGATAGGACGATTACAGTACTAAAGCCGTAGGTTACGTTGTGAGTGGTGTTGACAAGTCCTGCAGAGCGTCACTAATGCAGTATGAGGTTCCAGGAGCTTAGATGAGGTTTTCCGGAATTTTCCAGTATGGCACCCATATCTACTTGTAGTTGCCAGTTTATTGTGTAGTGGATTTATAATCGATGTAGTTGTCGTTGTTGTCGATACCAGAAGTTTTGTAGAATTGCCCTAGTTGTTGTTAATGTTGTTTTTGTTGTTGTTGTTGTTGTTGTTGTTGTTGTTGTCTATGGTGATGGCGGTTTTGTTTGAAGATGGCGCTGATATAGCAGTCGAGAATAATGTGTTTAGTCTAGACCGATGGTGGTGGTCATGGTGGCAGTGGTGATGGTGATGGTGGAGGTATTTGTGATGTTGGTAGTGCCGGTGGTCACAGTAGTTATAATTAATAATAATAATAATAATAATGATAATAGCTCTTGCTATGCTGCACTCGATACCCTCATCTTTTTGGAAGATTTCTATTGTTGTTTTGCGACCATGGCTGGTACACTGTAAATAGAAGACGTGCAGCGGGTGTCGCTGGTATTACCAGAGGCACTTCAACTTCGTCGTCATCGTCTTCTATCTCTTCCATTCCCACCTGCTCTTCTTTTGTCTTCACCTCACCTTCTTTTGTTCTTGCTTACTACTCTCTCTGCCCCCCCCCCCCCCCCCCCCCCCCCNTTTCATCTGTTCCTTTTCCCTTTCATTTGTTCTTCTTCCTTTTTTCATTACTTATATATCTCGTCTTCCTTCCCTTTGTCTTCCCCTCCCACTGTCTGTCATGATTAATGATATACTCCATGAGTTCTCGTTCATGACATCAGTTTTATTCCCACCACCAATTATGTTCTCACTAGGGTTGGGAAGATTCAACTCCTGCAATACTCGAATCCGAATTTGAATCCAAGCTAGGATTCGATGAATTCGAATAAGGAATCGAACCACGAGGGAAGGGGAATAATTATGGGATTTGCGGTCATACATTTTAGAGTGACAAGAAAATCGCTGCTAGATTCTGCATGGGGTCTTTTATAATGTAGGCCTATTTTAAATGTAAGGTATGGTAAAGGGATATACCTCTACATCTGGACCGAGCATATAGACCCAAATTTTAATATGACAGGGGGATTGTTTGTAAACTGAACCTAGACCCGAAGGATTCGAATCCAGTTCAATTTTAGTATTCGAAGCCAGACTCGAACCCTGTTAAGCGGATCCGACGGATTCGAATCCGGATTTGAATCGTGCCCATCATTATGGGCCACATTCCCCCATGTGAGACAGATCAGGATCTATTCTTCGCAACTAGTAGTAGTGCCGGATATAGCTCATGGGTCTGATGAACGCTGGCCAGGGCAGATTATCATAGTAGCGAAAGTGGTATAATATTCTACGGCCCCCGCATTTTCGAAGACTGCGCTGTCTGGTAAAACGGCGAATCCTTAGAAATAACTTTAGTTTACGGACATTTCCATGCGAGTCATTTGTGATTATGCTACAGAGAGCGAGCGTCCAGAGAGTTTTTGTTGTTTTTTTTTTTAAATATTAATTTAATATACAAATTAACAATATTTAGGAGAGGCGGTTCACAGAAGAAAAAAATTCACCTTAATTGCATCCAAGTCAACCACATTGTTTATCCTTTCATCTACTGTAGAAATGACGGTCGTATCTGGCGACTGACCTCTGCAATCTTAACACATAACCGAAAATTAGTGTTCTCATATAAAGCAGAAATAACGATTTGGAACTTCTGGAAAATATCGACTTGTTCTGCTGTAGATTTTCTGTCCTGTGATTAGCAGGGGGCAAGAGTAGAGGCCTGCCAGGCATTTTTGGTGACCTAGTTTCCACCATCAAATTTTGAAAAGAAGTCATATTTCGTTGACATTGTCAAGTTTCTTCGCCGGAAGGGATTGATGAAGATGGGAGGGGAAGAAGAGATTAAAAACTGGATAAGAATGGTGCCATTTTGTTTTTACTATACTATAAAGTATGCCAGTGAAATCCATATTATCTTGTCTTTTATTCTTAACCAGGCTACAATGAATTTACGTTGCCAAAGTCAATAGCATCAGAAGCACTGTGTTGGCCTAAGATGTCAGCCTGGCGCATTGAAGCCACAGTCATTCTTACACAAAAACTCGGACATCTACAAACCAATGTATAATATCACTATGGTTATGAGCGGGCGGAATTATCTGGGATGAAGGTAGCTACCGTCCTGAAGGCTGTATGGTAGAGTATGGACCGATAAACTGGGTCCGTTACCCCACTGCCTAATCACCGGAAGTAAGAACCACGCAAGGGAAGCAATCATTTTCGAACTCTTCGATGAACTCGGCTTTTATAGGGCAAAGAACTAACCACACCGTCATATCTCACCGGAAGAGAGAGAGTTACGTATGGCAAATTGATCATTTTTTGAACAGTGACTCTGCTATCCACCAATCTTTCGAATTATCGCCAGGCGTACAGAATGAGGGTTCTAACAGTCATCTCGTTTTGTTGTTGTTGTTTTTCTTAAAAAAAGAGGTAAGAGTGTCGTAAGACGATGGGAAGTCGGCGTCTCAGCCTCTTTCGTGAGTTCTTTGTACCCAAGCTGCCTCTGAAAACTCTTACCATTTATGGAAGCTTTCTTTGGAGTTCTGTGTATATAATATACTGGGAGAGAGACAGAGACAGAGACAGAGAGAGACTACTTGGGATCAGTCCCCGAACACTGCAATCACATGTTGCAGCCTTGTCTGTTCAACAAGCTGGTCAGAGACATGCACTCGCAAGCAAAAATAGTCATGAAGGAAAATCTCAGCGGAACGCAAGCATATCAGTGGTTCAGTGTCTGTGCATGATTTGTGTTTGCGCTTCTAGGCAATTTTTCGGTTGGTAATCCATATTTTTATTTTTCAAATACAGTTCTAGAAGGAAAACACCTTCATTTTTATTTAAGGCATTTATTTTTACTTCATCTTCGAAATAGGATGCTGAGAGATCCGTCAAAGCTCGGGCTTACATGCGCAGACACTGCTTGTACCATGCTAATACCCAGAGAAGTCTTGACATGAACACTAGAATCCTTCGAGCGAAGAATGTGGTAGGAGAAGGAATAAAAAGATAGTTCTCTCGTTTTACGGGAAAAGACAGCAAGTGCAAGAATCACAACGTATCCTATCCTATCCTAGCCTATCCTGTCCTATCCTATCCTATCCTATCCTATCCTATCCTATCCTGTCCTATCGTATCCTATACTATCCTTTAATTCTCTGGGATCCTTGGGTTATCACACATGATCTGTTGGCCAGCTCATCAGGTGACAGCGTGACAGTAAACGCAAATGAGATAGTTTGGCTATCTTGGACACCATGAGAGTTGCAAAAAATAAACCGGATGGAAAGAATGAGCACATTAAGTACTATTCAAAGTCATCAAAATGTGAAATCGATTTCATTTGGCGTTTACAGTCTTTTCCGGTATTTTCCGGTCTTTTCCTTAAAATGACACAGGCCATCCTTTGTAAATTACCCAACCAAGATAAAAATCAATTGCCGCCACATTAACCTCAGTGATCCACATTTCACTAATTCTCAAGAAAGACAGGACTTCCTCCTCCAGACTAGCACTAATGACCACGGCGATGCCTTGTCACTGCACTGATAGCATGGCCTGAAATCCCTGGAAAAGGAGGGGGGAAACGATTTGGTTTCGTCGACCAAAATCACCCGGAAGCACTGTCACTTACGTACCTGACCCGACCCACTTTTCACAAACCCTCAAGACAGAAAGCACTTCCTTCCATCATCTAGGTGATAAAGTGTAAGAACCAGTGCGACGTTATACCATTGTACGGAGTCTGGATCAATAGCCGCTCGCTTAAAGAAAAAGGAGAAAACATGTTGGTTTTTTTTTCCATTTGTTGAAAATTACCAAGGCTCGATCACTTGCCAGTCCTGCTGATAAATCGTGCACTTTTAACAGACTCCCTGGCCATAGCTTTATGTCGACCTGAAAGTGGTATTCATTCAATAGAAATGCCATGACCTTTCGAGAAAATTAGGATTGCATGTCATTTGTTTTTTAGTATGAAGAAACTAAACTAATCTTTCCGAATCAGCAAGCAAGGAAAGACGTCATTTGCAGTACCTTAAGAGTGTGGTAAGAAAACTTGAATGACTGAATAATACTGAAATGTATACGTATTGGTAAAGAAGCATTAAGACTGGAAAACAAAGCTGAGAAGTAGGTTAAAAGTGGGCGGTACTGGCCTATTTTAGCCATAATTATGGGGGGTCTCGAATGACATTGTTAAGCCTCGTGAAAAGCTTTGATTTTAGCGTTTCTTTCGGAAAGGTCAGCTTCTTCTGAAACATTGCAACCGCATGTTGCTGTACTCAAAGACGAGTTTTACGACGCAATCAGACGCCAGTGCATAATCCTTACTTTTGTTAACGTATTACGTTTACTGCAGCGAACATTACTACTATTTTAGGGGTTTCTCATAGTGACTGTGGTGCGTTAACTAAAGTATGGGATTATGCATACGGTCACAGCAGCTTATAATTCTGAACAAAATGATACCATTTGGATTTGACGTAGTTTTTGGAATACCAGTATCACATTTAGCGTCCTCACAAGCAATATAAAACACAAGAACTTCCATACATAGTACGTATGACCTCGGCTATGTCTCGACACTGCACTAAGAATATCCTATTAGCAACACGTCGATAAAAGGAGGTCTGTTCCAGACAGAAAAGACACTGATCCCTAGAGAAGACACCCTTTTAAGAGCAGACAAGTCATTTACTGGTTAAAAACAGTTGGGTCATGTGTACCTTACTAGTTAGTAGTGATTTCTCTCAAAAACTTAAAACAAAGTTCCTGGATGTCTGAACCTCCCAGTGGAAGATGGAGACGTTTTGTCACTTGGCTGGCTTGCCGTGGCTTTTCCTCATTGCCCACCCGTTTCTTATATTTATCAGGAAATACCCAGGTTTACAGGTTGTCAACTTAAAAAGACATCGATTTCTACATTTAAACGGAGGGCTGGGGGAGCGGAGAGAAATTCTTTGTGGTACGTTACACATATTCAGTGGTACATTTTTCTTTAGTTTGAAAGAATTCTCTTGATAGCTTTAGCTTGAGTAACGGAGCGAACTGTTCATCTCAAAGTATTAACTCCAAACTAAAGACTTTTCTATGAAAACATGCAAATCTTCAAAGTAGAACTCTGGATAATGAACAAAATGCAAGATGCTAATAATTTCCTACGCACAGGCATAACTACCAAATGAGTCCACAGAGAAACTTTGCAAGGACTGTAACCTGAAAGCTGCTCCATCTAATCGGGAAGACAAGACTAGACTCAGATGAATGTGCTTTTATATTTCGAATGCTACATAATGTAATATTATGTATTTACATGTATGATGTGTATTGTTATATGTGTTTGTATTATGAATGAGATGTATAACATAGCATGACACTGTAAAACAATTTCCCTACGGGGTAAATAAAGTCGTATTTTTTTATATTAATTTTCGTTATTGTAACTTTCGGAAAGACAGTAAACTAGCTATTTGCAGAGTTTCTGTGCGATATGAAATCCCTTTATGGTGAAATCCTGAAAAATAGCTCTCCGATGTGAAGGGTGGCAGTGAAGTCAAATTTGGGATGTTTTATTTCCATTCTGCCCCTCCTCTCCTTTTAAACCCCTTGCGGACCTGGTCCAAAGTGAAGGAATTTGCAATGGGCCCATTACACTGGTATCGACGTTTCAGCCTGTAATAACCCGAATACATCGATATCGCTTCAGCGCTTAATAATTAATAATCATTCTATATTCCATGTGCTTAGTGGCACTGGTATATCGGTGTAAGCAAACGCGTAGTTTTCATTTTGCAGGAGCCTAACTGACCAAAAAAATTGGACTAACAGAGTCAATAGTAGCAGAATATAACATCTCTCCTCTGGACAGATTGTGTAGGAATAATCATATAACGTGAAGCCATACCGTGAAAGTGGTAAAATTCAGTCTTGAATTTGTAAAAAAAGAAAATTGTTGCAGGTAGTGTTTCCTAATGGCTTCAGCCGATTTCATTTGTGTGGGCCTGTGAACTGCAAAAGAAGGCTACATTTTTAAGTCCCTTTCAACTAACTTAAAATTGTGAAAAAGAGAAATGAAGGACCCTGACTGTAACTGTTTATAATGGTGGCACCAGACCTGCAGACTAGCCTTGGCCATCTCGGAACATTCCTGTGATTCGAGAAGAAATTTTTATTAAATGGCTCAAAGAGGCTTTTACAGTTCGGCTCTTGCAGCCTCAAGAGCCCGGGATTAACACGACGTTAATGGTTTTACATCTCAGACTTCAAAGGATTAATAAGATAACCTTCTGCTCTTTTCAAGATACAAATGAATCATCCTGGGTTCAAGAGGATCTTGTGTATCAAATCTCATACATGCAGAAACAGATGAGCTCAACGTTCTAAAAATCAACAAAAACGTATTCTGTTCTCTTTTTATAGCCGATCAAGATCTTGTCATCAAAAATAAATGAAGTGAAAAAAAAAAAAAAGCTGCTAGAATTGCCCTTTCTTTACCCCTTGACTAGTAGTTGAACTTAAAGAGAAAATTCTTTCCTGTAGGGCTCCATTATTGTTGTTATCTTCAGCAATGTGGAGTATTTGCGTCTTAGAATTTGATATCTCTTTAGATCTACTTCCTGATTTGCTTTCCGAGCAGTTATGTAGGCCAAACTTTTGCCATTTTCAAAGCCTTTCTGTTAACAGCTTCATTTCCACCTGTACATATATGGGTCTGCACAGATTAGATTGTTGTGACAAATCTGAAGAATCTATGACCAGATCTAAATCCAAATTTTATTTGTTTCGCAGAATATCGTACCACTCTAAATACTGAGATTTCGTAGACAATAAAATGCTTTTTTTTTCACCTGTGCAGATGGGTCCGCAGATACTTGGAATGAGAATTTTTGTTTTAACCAATAGTTATATCTACATTTTATCAGTTTGTTAGACTTATGCAAGTCTCACTTTTAAGACAATTCTTTGACTCAAAGAGCCTTACGTTTCACCCTTTGCACATGTTTTGGTCAAGAACTTTTAGTTTTGCGGACTCTGCAAGAGCCTGCATATTAACGATGTATCTCTTACCATGTGTTGATATTTTGGAGTCTTCAAATAAGTTCCGATTTCAGGACTGGTGCTTGAGTCCGATATTGTAAGCTTGTACAATCAGTGAACTTTACAGTGAAGGTACAACAGTGTCTAACAATATAGGGGACCAGGTAGCCGGTCCAAAGAGCAACTCAAATAGCTTGCAAAGCCCATAGCCTACAGTAACAAAGAGCAAACGTATTTACCCGTCCGTAACCTCAGGTCACGTCAATGACCTCAGAAACTTCCGGGCACTCATTGATGTTTCTCTCTAATATACGCTGCGCACTTTAGGGTGTGCTTATGAATCTATCTGCTTTGAAAGGTAATATAATGCCAAAGAATAAAATGGGCGATGGAAGACAGAAGCCATGATGCAAACTTGCATGGGATTTGGGCAGTGTGGTTCTTTGAAAAAGAAAAATATATTCTAAGAAAGAAACCGTTCTCCGACAGAGTAATTAGGCCCTGAGGGATTTCATACGTAGATCTAGCCAACGAAATTAACGAACATTGAAGGCAGCACAAAAGGAGTAGAAGGTGAAGGGTTTTTTTTCCGCTGGTGATAAAAACTAATTTCTATTTTCTTTGAAACTTTGGCTTATGAACTTGCCAAGAACACCAGCTCTCATGCCTTTTTTTTTTGTCGTAACAAAATTAAAGGTCAATTTGGCTCCTTAGGCATATTCATCGATCGTTGGCTTCGACGCAAAATATCATAGAAAGTTTGTAAGCCGCCAATAGTTCCATCACGAGAATTTGTCCTGTGACTAAACTATAGGGTTAAAGATAAGGCTCGAGGGGGAGGGCGAGGACGAGAAAGGTATGGCCACTTGAAGCGAAACAAAGAATGGAATCCAATCAGCAAAACTAGTTCTAAATAGTTTAGTGACACTATGTGGTGCAGACAAATTTTGGTAACACCACGCACTTCACATCAATACTAGACTTAGTTTCCTGATAATACGATCGCTTCCCAGTACAATGACTGCAATGATGATATCAACAAAAGTATGAAGACTATATTTATATCTAAAGCTTGCAGGAGCCAAATTCTGAAAAATAAAAAAAAATTCTCCTCGAACCACATGAACCTTCTCTGATGGCCAAGACTAGCCCGCAGGCCTGGTACCACTACTGTGCTCAAATTATAGACAGTTTACAGTGGGGATCCTTCTTTTAGATTTTTCACAATTTTAATTTATATTAAAAGGGGTTGAAATTTTGCCCTCTTTTGCAGATCACAGGCCCACAAAAATGAAATCCGCTAAAGCCATTGGGAAACATTGCCTTCAACAATTATTTTTTCACAAATTCAAGACTGAATTTCACCACTTTTGTGGTCTGATTTGGTACTATACTATACTTCTAAAGTAAACGTCCAAAGGACAGATATTCTGCTACTTTTGACTCTGATAGTCCATTTTTTTCCCGTCAATTAGGTTTCTGCAACCTAAAGAGACATTTCTAAAACAAAAGAATGATACGGGCCATTAAAGGTTCCACTAATATTAAAAGGCTTAGGACTCAAGAATATTTATTTAGCTTCTGTCATAAGGACATATTCGCATCCAAAATTGGTTACGACATAACTAATAATGAACATCAACATAAAGTAACGATAATAACAAATTTATATAACGCTTTATCATACAAAACCCTCAAGGCGTTGTACAGTATTATATAATTTTTTGAACTTTCGCAACCGTTCAATCACACAGGCCCACAAGCAAACACGTCATAGAATTACCACTTCATTCACACAGTATGTATATTGGAAACTATGAAAGGCTACCATCACACACTTACATAACACGCTTACCAACTGTACTGTGAGGACCAGGAAGATTGCTGGGTGAAAATGTGAGTCTACTGCTGTCGTTTAAATGAACTGAGAAGCAGACCGGTCTAACCCAACAATATTCTAAACAACTGAGATATTTTGCGTGCGGGCTAGGCTAAAAAGAGGTGGGGGAGGAGGGAGACATTGTCCATCGATATTTTGTTACAATGGAAGCTCTACGACAAATGGATACCTAAGAAGCAGATCGGTGTAACACACAGTTCTTGAAAATTCTGAAGTGCACAAAATAAAACTTCAAATGCAATTTCATTGAAAGCTAATCTATGTGGGTTAGATGGGTCTGCATATCAGGTATTCTAATAAACATGCTAATAAAAGACCACCATTTTGCTAAGTGGAGTATTATTACGAAACATGCACAGTCGTGTCACCGAAGAAGAGATAATATGTTGTACTCTTCTCCCCAGGGCATCTCCATTAGCAAGTCCCCCTCACATAATGACGATACTAGTGAAGTGATAACTACGTATTGATCTTATGGTGAGTATGAGGCTCTTGGTGACCCGGCTTATGACTGCTTTACAGGCGTGCTGAGATAATTATGTTCGTGTGCTACTCTTAATGGCTAGGGTCCGATTTCGTTTCTGGGTATCCATGCATGCTTTCCAGACTGATTTGTTTGAGAGTTAGGTTTTAATGTCCCTGTTCAGCTCAGTTATGGATACATCAGAGCTTGAATCACCTGTCAGACCGCCGACAAATAGGTATATTTGAAACCCCGCACACACACACAAACACGAAAAATAGGCAGAAAACCGGTGTTAGTGAGATTCTTAAAAGAAATATATATTCTATCTCTCGGTCATTTTGCAAGGCCTGACGAGAATAATGTCATTTTTATGACACGTATCTCTTTGGACGGTAAAATGGACCTATATATGTATGGCTATCACAACTTAGAGAAGATCATAGAAATATTAATAAGGAGTGGAAATAACCTGAGACTCCTGTCCGTTGTGTGATTTTTATATAATATATGCTTCCTTGAAATACTTCTACTTTGGCTTTGTCTCCCGGGAATTGTGTGTGTGTGTGTGTGTATGTGTGTGTGTGTGTGTGTGTGTGTGTGTGTGTGTGTGTGTGTGTCTGTCTGTCTGTCTGTTCATGCGACTGCATGCCGTCTGTATAAGGGATTACGTTTATGACTGTTATTTACTGTTGAATGTACTCTCCGTTCTGCATTTGTTCAAGACCAAAATTCCAAATAGATGATTACAATTTATCTTATCTTATCTCATCTTATCTTGTGTTATCATAATTATCTTAACTTAGTATTAAACAATAATATTAAAAAAAGAGAGAAAAACGCAGCCAGAGATAATGTATTGATAACCTCAAGGTGCTAGTTCAAATAAGTACATCTATCCACAATATGTTTGACTCATACAGTCTATAAAAATAAAAATGGCCCATCATTGGCTGAGTCACCTCCTGGTATCTGAAGTAAAACAAACAAACACACACACACACACACACACACACACACACACACACACACACACACACACACAAATCCCGGGAGACAAAATCAAAGAAGAAGTATATTAAGGCAGAAGTATATCAAGGCAGCTGTCTGAGTGCTCCCATTTTAAACCACAACTTTCGTGCAAAGACTCCGGTGTCTTATTTCTGGGTCTAGTAACAGATGGCCCACACTTCCGACACTGGCTGACTCTGTGTCATGTCAAAGACTAAAGCGCTGCAATCATCCTATCGCAAAGATCTTTGTGAAACAACTTACACTGTAAGCTTGAAGTTAGATAGTATCTTATTTTTCAAGAATGAGGTTGGGGGAGTAGGGGTGGGGNGGGTGGGGAGGGGGTGGGGAGGGGGTCTTGTTACATGTCGTGTGAATGTTTCATTTAAATTTGCTGTGTGAGTTCCAAATTCAGTATTGACTGTCCTTTTTGGATCAGCAGCAGTGTGTCTTCTGTCTCCGGATTTATAGAAAATTCATTGTCCCACATTCGAATGGTCTACTCCATTTAAAAAAGAAATAATAAAAGGCCGTCCATGTGCATGACATCACAACTGTTGTGTGTCTGCAGCTAAATTGGCTGTACGAGGCTAAATCACGGATTTTTAAAAGGGAGCTGCGTCAAGTAAAATCGTTTGATGTTTGGTTTATATCAGCAAAACCATTATATCTACATACAATGACGTGTTTCAACATAATGTTTACTTAAAGGTGAGCATTGCAAATGCGCGTATGGATGTAGATTGGTTTGCTTCACACAAATACTTCTGCAAATTTGCAGGTGTTTCGACTGGTGTATTTAAGGGAATGTAATAGGCTTTTTTTTTATTTTTCAGTTGGAAACCATTTTCAAAGTTATTTCTAGATAGTCATCCAAACCAATGACAATAGTGGCAGCATAACAGCTCGGTAATTATTGATGTGATCAAATGTTTCAAAATTATGTTTCTTCAACAAAACAGAAAACGCAGCAGAACTCCGCATACAAGTTACATGAATCGTCATCATTACCAGTATTAAGTCAATGCTTTTGAAAGGTTGCACAATAAAAATGATCTTTTAGGTCACATCTCTATTGCCCTCCCTCCCTCCCTCCTTCTTAATCGCAAAACTCTCCAAATCTAGGGCGAATCGTTTTAAGGAAATAAATGGAAACGTTCTGTAATCTCTAAAACAAAGAATGTTTGATTTATCATTTTCCAGCAGCTGATAACAACGTATTTTGAGTTTTAGAAAACGCATTTCTATGTTTTCGCAAGAAAGGACACCATTTCCTTTGTCATTTGAGTGTGTCAAGGAAATGCATAATTATGCGCTGTGTAAAAAAAAGTTGGAAAGAAGATACTTAGGGATATAGTCTGCAAATTTCATTTTGTCCACTCTGTTTTGTAGTGTGCTTTCAGCAGGCAACATCTTGCATGTCATGGTTCCCAGGTAAGCTTGTGTGATGAATTTTAAATAGAAAAAAAAATGAGCATAACTATCAACAATAATATAATATATGCACAGCGAACATTATCGCTAATATCATTGTGTACTTATTAGATTTAGAAAGGCCCTTTTCTATTATTTAGTAATCACTCTCATATTACAACAACTATTAGCTTCATTGAACTCTCTTTTCGTTTAGTTTAAGTTATATCTGATAGCTCACTGCAATGAAATAATTAGTTTCTCATAATATGCACAACGAATACCACCTCCAGAATTATGATGTAATGATTATAATTAAGCAGACTCCCTTTTTCTTGTCATATAATAATCACATCCGTGGCATTATCAAATTCCCTTTTCGTTAAATCTACTCAAATACGATAGCTCACTGCAATGAAATAATTAGTTTCTTCTGATCACATTCCTTTCCCAGGGTAAGCTCTCTAGATTCAAAGGATACCAATACCATCATAATCGCATCTGCCCATCATGCTTTGATCTGATTAGCTGCGGGACTAGAGCTATTCTTAATAAGATGACACCGGAAATGACGTGCGTTGTGTTCATTCAGGTTAGAGAACCCCGTCGTCAAAATAGTGTCCGCCTTTGACAATGCAATACATTAAGCGCTGAAATTTTGTTTTGTTCTTGAAAACGGACTATTGTTTTTGGTTTTTTTAATGAAGACTATGATCTCCATCTATCTTGAGGGTCACATCGTCCCGGCGTACTTTAATCAGATCAATATAATATCATAAACAAGGCGGCAATGTAAGTTACCCAAGCTATATGGTGCACTTTTACGTAAGAACAGAGCGGAATTAGGTATTTTCAGCTCCATCACGTGACCTAGGAAATCTTGCTCACACGTTGCTTTGTTTACATGCTCTGCTTATGTATGATTACTCGTCATTTATCAAAATAGCCTAGCAATCCCTAGATCACGTGGTGTAACTGACCCGTCTGAAAATACCTCATTACATTCCCAGACTTTGACAAATGGGTCAAACATGATATATTTACAACAATGGAATGAATAGAATAGGGCGAGACAAATTATTTCAGATGGTCAAAATAAAACTTAAAATAGTTTAAATTTATTTTCACAAATCGAGAGAGAACATGAAGTGTGTAATTTCGGCTTTCATTGCAATGTAATTTTGTTTTTCAGTAAGTTGTCGGGATTAGTGGGGCTGAATTTCAGTAGAATACTTGTTCCTGTCTGCTCTGACGCCAGGAAATTCATATATATGTAGTGAAATTCATCGCCCAAAACGTGTATGTGACAAAAAAGATATAATCTGTCTTCTTTTGAGATTCTCTTTCACATTCCAGTTTCTGCTGTTAATTCATGAATTTTTAAGATTGAAAGAAAAGACATCGATCTAAGACGCCTACTGGAACCGGTTCTTAATGTTCTATGTATCTATTTACTGGATGTGAGGATGTCAGTTAACTATGTTCGAATCGATTAATTTTAACTTTTTGTTTGATACTGTGCGAAAAGTGTCTTAAATAACCCTCACATTACTACGTCAGTTTCTAAGGAGCTACTGCTAGAAGTTACAAAGCTTAATCCGATTTGCCTATATTATTATGAGCAAGTAAAACTATATTCCCGCTATCGTCTCTTTCAAGAAGTTCTACGATCACCAAGTTTTCTTCAACAGTTTGCAGCATTCAATGGGCTTATTTGAAGTGCTGATTAAAAAAGTATTTTATGTTGTTATAGAGCTAAGAAGCGAAACATCGAAAGGCGCAATCATGCTAACTAATTTTGAATTCGGATGACCAAAACTTTCATTGAAAGCTGAATAATACAATATCAGACAGAGGTGTCTGTAGTTGCTGGAACTTTAGTGACCTCGTCATTTTTGCCACAAGCTGCTGCTGTTCGGGGAAAGAGAATACATCTAGACGCAAGGACAAATCCAGGTCACTCCAGCTGTTTTATTGCGTCATATTACGCAGTAACAGAATGATGTTCTTTTTTCTCCAGATTGTCTCGATATGCACCATAGACATTTTCAGATGCAAAAAGTATTGGAAAACAGAAAATTATTTTGGACGTGCATGTCCACGTTTAAGGACAATTTAGTGTTCTGCAAAGAAGGTCATGATGCTCAATCCCGAGTCACTAACCGAAACATCAGGTTTACTTAACAAAATCAGGAGGGAATGCAAACTCATTTCGCAATCTGGTTAACAAAATTAGGACCCATACTGCATGATCTGTCCTAAAGACACATTATTTTTTAGTGTCTTCTGAATGCATATTATATCACCCTATTTTCGTCCAATTAGGAATCTGTAACTTAAAAAACTTAAAACATAAGCTCTGTGTCCTGTCCCAAAGTTTTTTTGGTTTTTTTACCCGGCTAGGAAGCACTGATAAATTAATCAGAGAGTAAAAGCCAATGAAGACGAATATTGCAAGTCTTTAGTCTCTGCAGTCAAGCAAATTTCTTGATGATAATAACAACAATGCGGGTTAGGGTTACAGTTCTCTTTTTCAGGCTAATTCCCGGTTTCACTTCACACTATTATCACCCTAACAGGCCTGGTCACGCTCGGACTTTCTCAGCTTCCTGGGGACCACACAGTGCCGCTGCTATTTATAGGTTGATTGGTTGCTGGCTTGTTTGCATGCTTGCTTAGTTCTTCGTCCATCCACTCACCAGCCCTTTTCACAGGTTAAGTTTTGCCTTGGCGTACGTATGCCCTCTAACATGTGCCTTTCTAGCTGATATTTGTATACTTTACGAAACATATGATATGGCTAATCTGGGGCGTTCATCAGACGAGAGTCGGGTCGTCAGCAATCAGAGCTGATATTCCTTTTAAGTTAATGAACGGTACCTCGTGATGACGTCATTTGAGAGTATAACCTCTGTCCTTTCTAACACGAAGAGCTCCATTAGGTAACACTGTAATTACAGGTAATACGCGACGGGGCATTAACTATTCCATTCTCTGTTATTATCCACAATCACCTTCATTAGCAATGGGTGGGAAACCTTCGACGATCCTTCATTCAAATAGAAGGGCAATCAGTAGAGTTCTGACATCCGCCAAGGAAAAATGGCCCAGGAGGGGGGAGGTGGCAGGGGAGAGGTACAACCACCAGGGACCAATCAGTAAACACGCAAACAAGCAAACAAAAATACGCGAACTACCTTCTTTTATTGGGCTGTACATGTTTCAGGCAAAATTGTAACTGTTAAAGCTATCTTCGTGACATAGCATTGTAAAAGTGAACTTTGCGAGATGCCTTTAACCAAAAGTAGATGACCTTTATATTAATATGTGCAACATGAAAAGGATATAACCAAGTTTTGAATTATTTTTGAAACCTTAACATATATCAATAACATTGTGAAAACGGTCGAAGTAAATACATAATTTAGAACTCCAACCAAGTCCAACCTTTCCAATACATTTTGTGTAAACTAGCTGGTATAATTTTGAGTTAAGGTGTTCAAATCACATCAGAAAACATACCAAGAAACATGCACACACGCAAACAAACAAACATTCAGCTAAACAACCAAAACAGAAATAAAAAAACTAACGGCAAGCAAACAGAATTCCTCAAGGCGAAAACGAAACCTCCTTAGCTGAAGCAATAAGAGAATGACTCTTTGATAAGACAAAACGCTTTGTCCACCATCTGGACTGTTTAGCTTATATTTTGCCTACTTTAGGTAGCACTAGGAGTATTTTTGTATGCACGCACATTTCCATTTTATGGAACGATATATCTCCTGCTGTTTTTCATCATTATATTTAACCTTTCGTTAAAAACATATCGCTTATCAGGTCTCTTTTGTCACGACCCCTCCTCCTCCTCCTCCC
>JAWQUT010000112.1:1238935-1255119 GCA_033807755.1 Ellobium chinense
AGATAGATAGATAGATAGATAGATAGATAGATAGATAGATAGATAGATAGATAGATAGATAGATAGATAGATAGATAGATAGATAGATAGATAGATAGAATAAACAATTCACTGACATAAACTATATTTAGAACCGTTGAGATTCCTTTGTGAATGAACGCCCGTTTGATAGTAAGAATAAGAATACTGGGGTTTATAAGTCTCGGACTCAGGGTAATGCCCGCTCGAGCAATTTCACGCTATTATTACCCCAGCAGGTCTGATCACTCTAGGACGTTCTCAGCTTCATGAGGAGCATACAGTGCCGCTTCCATTTACAGGCGCTGACCATCAGATTTCTCACAATATCCTCCCCTGCTATAGCCAGGTACCCATTTTACAAGCGGGTGAGCTAAAGAAAATGTAAATGAATTTTTCAACCAAAGCACTTGCAACACGACAATGGTCGGGAATCGAACCCAAGAGCATTAGATCTTGATTCCAATGCCTCAATCTTTGGCCACGACGCTTCACATAAATGAGTTGAAATTTTTTATAAATACTGTAAACATCAAGTGAAACTAACTTAATAATTAGTGCAGCATGGACAATATCGAATGGGTCAGATTTTGAAAGTGAGTAATCGAGCTGAAGGCCAGTAATGAAGGTACTCGTTAAACTGATATCGACCAAGGCACAGTTTGAGGCTAATAGAATGAATAAGGGTGTTCTCAAGCACATTAGAATCAATTTTGGTAGAGCATGGGTTGATGAGAGACGGAGAGAGAGAGATCGCGAAAGAGAAAGAGAGCGGAGTCAGAGAGAAAACGGGGGAGGAAAGAAGGAAAAAGAAGACAGGGAGAAAGAGAGAGAGAGAGAGAGAGGAAATGGAATGGGAGAAAGAGCAGATTTAACAGGATAAAAGATAGTGAGAAAGAGTGACTCATAGATGAGCGTGAGAAAGACACACTCACACACACACACACACACACACACACACACACACACACACACACACACACACATACAGCGAGAGAGTACGGATCAAAAACGCTTAATTTACAACATAAGCACGATTGAGAAACAGAGAAATGAGAGTCTGAGAGGACTTAGTAATCACCCAGTGTGAACGAAGAGCCACTTGACCGCTGTCCAAACCATGTGCTTGAACCCCCAGGGCGTCTGGTTTTAAACTATTTTCAGTGATTTAGGCAATCACGAGGAATCTCAATCAAAGTATGGTAGCTCTGTATCAGACAAATGAAGGTGACAGCTTACTGCAATAGTGCTGTAACTGGCATTTCCCGGTTCCTTAAGAGGCAATAAGTGAATAATTATAGCTCGTGATATAAAAGGCACTGAGACCCGGCATTTCGCGGAAGTTGCCAAAAAAAGCAAAAAACATTGAAACAATTGCCATCATTTTGCCTTTCAACTTAGCATTACATTTGGTGTCCATTTCCATCTTGGCCGGAAATACTACTATGCATTCATTAAAACATCAGTGTCAGTTCATCTTTATGTATAAATATACATTACCTAAAGGCGAATAATCTGATGGAATTGCCTAAACATTAAGGCACACGCATAAACTAAATTTTGCTAGCAGATGGACACCGTCTTTCTTTATATTATATTTGTAATTTTCGAAAGCTAGACTAATTTTTAAATAATTCCTAATTACTTTTGTTAATTGCTTTTTAGTCAACCACACTGTATCCTCGTTGTCTGGTTACCGGAAATGCACTTCTTGAAGATGATTTGCGTGTATCCAATGGTTCCTTCAGAAATAGGCTACGCCAGCCGCTTGGTTTTTCTCTTGTAGATTTAATTACTTTTGGGTTTTCCTTATTTGCATTCTATTGTTCCACCAATTTTGCCACTGCATCCAGAGTTGTTGCTGCGAAAGTGAATTTATTTGGAAGCCGGCACTTTAGTCATCAAGTGTCCATTTCAAAAGCGAGAGCGGTTAATTTTTCATTTTCATTATTAAATTGTTAACTTTTGATAAGGGGTGATTGATACACGCAATTAACTCTTCACGTTTTGGTCCTTTCACAAAATCATGATTGTAAAATTAGATTTCTAGTTTGTAAAAGACGTATCCGTTTATGCTAAATGTAACTTCCCATGCCAAAATTGCTGCGCCGTGCTTTTAATCGGAAACTGACATTCGAAAAACATCTGAGATAAAGTTGCCAGATTTGGCTCTTTCGGAGCCAGGTGTCAAATTTCAACTATTTCTGAAAGCCTTGCGTCCAAAGAAACTGATCGGCCACTTAGCACTTTTATGCATAAACAGACGCTAGATAAAACTGAATATATTTGATGTATAAAATTATATGAACTTGTTTCGAATTATGCTTTCCACCACCTAGGCATCATAGTCTGTGATTCACATATTTCAACTTTTTTTTGGCATCCCTGAGATCAAAGTGAGAAAGACACAAAGGCAGAAGGAAGAATGATGGATAAGACCGCAAATGGCGGGTGGGTAAGTCAGACCTGAAAAGTTTGACCTGGGGCGCTGAACGACCTGTCACTCGGACCTAGGAGAGGTTTCTCGAGATAAGACGAGATTTCTTCTCACGCTAAGTCCGATCTTGTTCCCAGCATGCCCCCCCGTGGGAAGCTGTGGGATTTCTCTGAAAAATTAATGTGACCGGCGTACTGAGTGCGGAAGTTCTGGGATGTGAGTACATGTCTGGGGTGCTCACGTACCGACTGAATCTTAGAAGTTTGGAACAAGATAATGTATTCAGTTCATTTGAGCATTTTTGGTAAAGCGATACTGAAGGTGATTCAGGTTATAGTAGGCTATACCTAATCCCTTCGCTTTTTCATGTTTTTCTTTCCAAGTGCTGAAATCACCAAATTACCATAAGCTTATTTGCCTGTAAGTAGGTTTGTTTAAGGCTTCATTGTGCTTCAGCGTGATTAAGGCTATATTGCGCCTTTGTCCGTATCAATAGTTCATTACATAGAAGACATGACGCAAGGGTACGTGTCTTATCCAACACGGAAGTGATACTTTCGGGATGTTCTTGTTAGTTCAAGCGCTGTCTGGACCAAAGGTTAGGACGTACATTACCTCATACGTAGCGAAAGGGTTAATACAAAAAGCGGGGTCTCTCCACTGATGAAAATTATCACTGCACTCCGTCCACTTCTACAGGGAACGAGTATTAATGAGCCACCTGACGTCATGTGATTTTGCACGCTAGTGTCCACAAGGGACACAACCGTCTGTATTTTCAATGTACTGAGAGACGGGTTTGGGGATTTTTTTAAGGCGGAATCCGTACGCAATGGCATATTCAGTCAATACATAACACTTACTGTTTCAAGCTTGAATACACATTTCTTTATACCTGCATGCTTACCATCGTAAGAATTACATTTAAGAGCTTGCGCATTAACAAGTGAATCTCTTACCATCTTAAGAACTATATTAGCGCAGTGGTGCTGAATGCGCCATGAGTTACGCTCAACATGCAGGATTAATATAATTCTTACAATGATAAGCGATCCTATCGTTAATCATGCTCAAGCACTCAGTTACCTCTGCGTGTATATTTAATATTTGTATAATCGTCCGTCTTGACGTAAAATGTTATGATAAAGACTGAAGAAAGACAGATTCGGTTGCAATCGTAATGTTTATTAGCCTGAAGATAGCCGGGAACGCAGCAACAATGATATCTTTCTACTTTGATCGCTGAAACTATGTGGAACCTCCAACATGAGTTGTTTTCCGTAATTACCATTACCATGCAAAATTAGACAGTGTTGTGCATACGCCCCACTAATTCCTCTTTATGTCCCCAAATCGTTTAACTCGAACAAAAAGATATTTACCGTCGTTAGAACTGGCCTAAAAAAGCTTAACAAACCAATACCAAATTTCGTAAATATGTATATCATAATGTCATTGTTAGTGAAATACGACATTATACCTCAACACGAAAGATAACATGTTGTTGGGAATCTGAATGTGTTTCTGGAGTTTCGTAATGGCCTCCATCATTAGCACAAGGCAGTGTTCCTGTCATTAGCTAACGATATACCGCCATCTTGAACAGCGATAATAATGTGAGAAGGGGAGGCTATCACGTTAGCATTTGTCTAACTACCAGCGTGCCCCTGTCAATGTCCTCTGAGCTATGGGGACGATGGCAACTGGTATACTGTCGTTACACGGGAAGAGAGCAAATACGCCAAATAACCTGTGAGTCACATCACGATCTGGACCCTTTATATCGACCGTAATATTCTCTATTCTTCCATCTGGATCATTTTCTCATAGATGGCATAGTTTCTGAGATAGATGATCGTATGCATCATTGCAGAATACTGTAGATGGAAAGAGGCGAGACGCGAACGGTTTTGTGTCTCCTGTAAACTTACGATTCTAGTGTTTACGGTGTTTTACCGTAACATGGCAGGCTGTTACCGTTGACTTCGCATAATCACAAACCGCATAATCGTAGCTACGGACTTCAACACTACATTCATCTACATTGGTTACATCTGGCATCCTGCAGAACGTGGCCTCATATCTAAATATTGATGCTGATGTAAGAATCGCGTAACCTTTTAACACAATGACGCCATAAGTTTGCGTAATATGGCCCGATGACATTATAACAAGTTTATTCGAAAGCTTAGGTACAAAAATAAATACAATAAAGCATTCAACAGGAGGACATAACAACTCGAATTATATAGCTCATGTAAATGATTACCTCTGCGGCTACTCGGTAATTGCAGGTTTGCCTGATCTCAAAATTTGTATGCTCCCGCGGAGTTGCGATAAATCTGAGTTGATCTTATCAGTTTTCCAAGACTTTGGGGTCCCCAATGTTGCTCTGAACAATAAGCTTTAAGATTCATTTAGGGATGTTTACATGTATAAGTTATGACACTTGGGTGTAGGTCTACGTGATAATGGAACCTTTCATAAAACGCAGAGCGATGTATAATTCTAAAAAAAAAAAAATGTGACTGTTATTTACCCCGTAAGGAAATTGTATTACAATGCCAGGTATCAGAGCATTTCGTGTGGTCAATTCCACGCCAAGTCACCCCTCCAAAGAACTCAGGAGGGGGAACCCGAGAGTTGCAAAGCGGCATAAAGTAAACTCCTGGGGCCGGACGGATGGCTTCCTCCGGGCAGATGAAATGGGGGCGTGGAGTCGTAGCTTATCCCCGCTTAGGATCACCGTGCCGGCAGGCCAGTGATACTGACAGGGCCTACTTTTGGGCCTCTAGGTGAAATGATGTCCTAGCTGGCTACCCCGACTCGCCACTCCACGGGGGTAGTCTGCGTTTANCGTGCCGGCAGGCCAGTGACACAGACAGGGCCTACTTTTGGGCCTCTAGGTGAAATGATGTCCTAGCTGACTACCCCGACTCGTTACTCTACGGGGGTAGTCTGCGTTCAAGGCGACGTGGGATGGAGGACCACCCGCCCTAAAATCGGTGGCTCTGCGGAAAGCCCCCGTTCCTCCGAAGGGTCCAAGGCTACGAGCGAGCACAATCACAAAGCTGAAATTACAAAGGAATCCATGACGTATTAGAAGTTGCCATGCTGTCACCAGAAGTATCGTTTCCAATGGTATGGGGCCTGAGTGCGGCAGTTGTGTCTCGATCGGTCCACAGGGTAAAGAAAAAAGATAAAGATCCCGGACCGGTTTGCTGTTGCAAGAGAGCGGGGTGGCGGAAGTATCACAATGCCAAACAGTATTATACATATTCATAATATACATAGACCAGTATACATTATACATATAAATACACACTATTACAAAGTAATCAGTAGTTGCCGTGGTACAGCGTCCTTGTTCCCTTAGCACTAAAGCCAAGTATTCATTAACACTTGGGCAAGCAGGAAAAAGGGGAATCTAGGAAAAGTATTTTTCGCAAGGACACTGCCGCTCAAACCGTCCAACTAGGGAATCGAACACAAAGATCTTAGATTTGACATTCTTGGAATGTGAGATCAACTAGAAACCAAATATGTTATTCAGCTTGCCTTTAAACCGACACTCTGCGACATGGCACGAGTCTAGCCATTAAAATGTATGTGGTTGAGTTTTGTCTAGAATGACTGCGCGAGTGCGAATGAACTGATAAAAACAGGATGAAACGATAATAAGGATAATGGCGGCAGAACAGAGAAAAGCGTCGAAGACATTCAATAGTATGACAATAACATTAATATAGCGTCCATTCCCCATTATGTGGGCGCTTGGCGCTTTACAAATAGACAAAAAACCTGCATACCTGATGTTCCCTAAAATATTTATGCATGAGAGGTAATAACAGAAAACATGTAGACTCACATTATTTACCTACATAGTAGGTACATTTTATTCTCACACATTAATACATTTCTACAGAGGCAGGACTATATATGAATCACAACTAAAAAGTATTCATGGAACAGGTGTGATTTAAACTTTCTTTTGAAACTTTCAAAGTTGCTTATTGTTCTTAATTCATCTGATAAGGCTTCCCAGATAGAGGGACCTAAGAAAATGTTTGCATTTAAGTGATCTTTGCCCATTCTAACATCGACAGAATAAGCTCATGACTGACAATATGATGCTTATTTATTCCATTCAGTCATAGTATCAGCTTCTAGTCTAATGAACCTACGGCATTGGAGAATGATGAATACAGAGTAGTAATCAACCAGTATGTAAACAAGTAAGGGCTCTGTTATCATTATTACGGTCCTCTATCTATTCGTTTAGCCATGTTATAGTCTATTATCTGGGGGGACTAATTTTGCCTTGTGAGAGTCTGATTTCTGACAGAATAACGTCAGTTTCACTAGAGGCTAGAGCGTTATTGACATAACGTGGAACCTCTTATCGCACCGTCCACTGGCATAACGTCTCTTCGTTTAGTTTCTACTGGCCTAAAATACGTTGGCACACTGTCTACTGGACTCTCTATTGGATTACGGTCTTTGGTACTTATATTTGTTCTTCTTTGGCTACAGCATTCTATAAAGTCTGCAATGACCTGGGAATCTCTTTTCCTGGGGAGATGAAAGAACCTCCACTGCCCTGTCAATGTCCTAATTTTTAGTGCAAATAAAAATGGATGGGAGCGCGGGNGGGGGGGGGGGGTGGACATTGCCCTTTTTGTTGTCCCAAGTTGCCTCAAAGGCAGACACCTCTCCTTCTAATTAGGTCATCTTTTTTTTTTATTTGGCCGTTTTTACCGTTTTCTAAAATTTACGCATAAAACACTTTATTTTGATATTTTTGCCGCACAATCTGGGCTTGAAAGGTTTAATTTAGATACTTTTTCTAGATCAAAGCTCATTTGATATATTTACGTCCTGACATTAGCCGGCAGGGCTCAACATAGGCGGACTTTTATATATAAACGGGTGAATAGAGTCTGGCATAATAAGTAAATTTGTCCAATGAAAGAGGGTCAGACAGCTATAATATTTCCTGGCGTAACATCTGTGGCCATGGCGTCTTCAATGTCTATGTCTCGCACAAATAATTTAGTTAAATTTTTTATGAGCTTTGTTGTCGTTGTTTTGCTGCTGCTGCTGCTGCTGTTGTTGTTGTTGTTGTTGTTGTTGTTTAGTGGAAGTAAAGTCTATTGAAGTGGCACATGTTGGGTAAAAGAATGAAAGCATGAGGAGAAAACAAAAGCCTGTATAAGCGAACCAATCAATAACGTGCTACCCTGCTGGCTAGCCCGATCTCAGATAATGTGAATGAGAAACATGATGGTCCAAAATAGATTCCGGATACTGAGTTGGGAGTGTAAGAGAATGAGAGACAATGAGGCAACACAGAAATCAAGGTTTGGGTAATGTTGTAGCATCAAGTGAATATGAAACAGAGTGTCCATTAAAAGAGCGAGAGAGAAAAAGAGAGAGAGAGAAAGAGAGAGAGAGAGAGAGAGAGAGAGAGAGAGAGAAGAGAGAGAGAACGCTAATGAGAGATATATGACAAAGCCAGCGCCACTTTTGGCTCTTTTATTAGCCATTTGGCCCATCTTTGGCATCTCATAACCTGACGAAAGAAATCAAACTTGTTGGAGTCCTGGTGCGAGGTGGCCTTCCAATTAGGACAATTCCAACAGGGTGCCACGTCAGTTACACAAATTTCTGAAAAGCTTTGACTTTACATAAATTAGATCTAGTTTATATTGTTTCTAACATGAGCTAGGTTATTCTAAAAAAATAAGCCTAAACTCATTGCCATAAAGTCGCTTTTCAGACATTAGCGTAATGAGAGGAACATTCTGTGGAATTGCCCCTTATTGTTCTCAACTACAGAATGTGTTATAATCCCAGCTAGGACCAGAATCATTCTAAAATGACAGGTAACACTGCTGGGTATCACGCTACTTTCCCATTCAAGATCTATCGGTGGAAGACGAGGGCGTTGTCTTGGGTTTAGGTATCGATGCTGGAGTCGATAAATTTAAATTGCAAGTGGTATATGATGTCAGTATCCATATCTTTAAAACCTATGTGTATTGCATTTTTATGTGTACTTCTTCTCTGAGTAAATGATGTGTAGACAGACAGACAGACAGACAGACAGACAGACAGACAGACAGACAGACAGACAGACAGACAGACAGACAGACAGACAGGCAGTTGATCTGTCCCGTTCCTTTTATATCACCTTCCCCATTCGTTCTTTCTATCTTCTCTTTTATCCAAATGGCACTTTTTCGCTTTGTACCAGACGTTCTATTTTCTACGATAGTGCTTAAGGTCCATTTTAAGGGTCATCATTCACTGTCAGGAGAGACAACTCCATCACAGAATAGCCATCATTAAACCTCTGTTGTTTGTCTTAATAGAGTCTAATGTACCCGTAGAACATCATCGTATATCGTCCTGCATGGTCTAATAAAAGCATCACAAATTAGGCCTTGTCTAGACCACATAACATAATACAGATTGATGGTCGAACAACATCAGTTGCAAAGCAATAGAAAAATAAATGAAAAAACAAATAAATAAAGGAGTACGACTAAGCTGTTATTTGAAAGCGCTCGCATTAACGATGGTATCTTACTATGGTAAGAGATACATTAATGCATCGGTACTGAATGCATCCTTAGTAGCGTTCAACATGTCGAGTTAATGTAAATTTTACGGTGGTAAGAGATCCCATCGATAATGCGCAAGTTCTCATTTATTATTGTTGTTGTTTTTGTTGTTGTTGTTGTTGTTGTTGTTGTTGTTGTTGTTAGTGAAAGAGCAGCCACTTCACATATCCGAGCAGGGCAATCACTCACAGGGCACAGGAAATTGGACCACCGAACAGCCACTACATACCGATCCCTATTTCATAACATCAGACTTATTCCTGAAGGTCTTCAATATAAAAGGGAAAATATTTTTTCAGTTGTTCGGAAATCTCCATACAGGGCAATCACCGTACTAGGGGACTATGAGCAAAAGGGAGACAACGCTTAAACACAGTGCTTTGTTCATTATAGGATGATCTTTCTTTTTCTGACCCCAAACCGTGATAATATTATTGAATATTTCGTGCTACGACCTAGTTAGAAAAAGTACATTATCTTCAGTGTCAGGACCATCTCTGCAACGGAATATCCTGCTGGGATTTGGATCACTAATCACACAACGAACAATTTCATCGGCACATCGGGCTTTGTTGACGCATAACCTTGTATTTCACATAAATAAAGGTTGGAAGAATAGGGGCTCGAACATTAAATTATTTTTGTTACATGGAAATGTTGGGATTAAGAAGGGTTGCAGTTATCTGGATTGCAATTACAGGAGTTGCCCATTCTTTATAAGGGGTCTGTGAAGTGACAAGAGAGAAAGCAAAATCCAGGTTGCCATTTTAGGGAAAAATACCATATAAGCCAAATTAAGTCAAAATTATCTTGAGCAGAATCTACTGTTTTCAATCTTTCGATCAGCGTGTTGGAGAATGTCTGCATTTTATGGGATCTCTTATCATTGTCATTGTAAGAATTACATTAACCCTGCATGTTGAACGCTGGGGTGCTTTCAGCACCGATGCATTAATGTAATTCTTACGTTCGCAAGAGATCCTATCGTTAATGTGCAAGCTCTCAATTCGCTCGTAGCTCTTATGGTTTCCAATGCGTCATTGATTTACTGAAGAAGTGAGGCGCTACGCGAAATTTTTTGGCGTGTTCTGTAAAATGTTGATTGTGGCGAATACGTCCTGTTTTTTCCCCCGTAAAACGGCAGTATAAGATATTATTTCATAAAAAGCTACAAGTGGACCATCGAGTGGTCATTAATGATCATCCATTGAGCAAGGTCTTAAATGACCAACAATAGAGTACGATAGAAATGGGAGAACGCTTTTGCTCCTAAGTCTAAATCGCTTTTCACATTGTCACCGTGACTGTTTACCGCACTAAATGAGATAATTGCAGCGCATCCACATAGTCACGTTCAAAGGGTAATACATCACTATTACTGCTGCACCATTTTGCACAGGTGTGCAAGTTCATGTATAATCCAAATAGAGCTGCATTAGAGTTGCACATTGAAGGCATAATGTATATGGCAAACTGATCCACAATATAGATTTTAGATCACTCTGCCTTGAGTATGCCTTGGCACGCAACCCTTCTACATCTCTCTTTCGATATGAAATGGAAGGTTGCACAGCTAAGTGCAGAATGATACATTACTTAAGGTTGATGTATAAATCTTGGCATCTGTCCAAGGGGGACTGCGAGTGGAAATATTGGATAGGCCTTCATACAATATCCAATTTCCTCTTTTCTCTCCGTTGTATGGCTATTCACTCCACCAAACATTATATAACATACAATTTTTCTTGTTCAAGTTGAATGAGAAACTCTGAACGAAAACAAGGACACCATTGGATTTTTTTATAAACATGGAAGAATGTCACTATGATATTTATATGAACTGCTGCGTGAGAGGGTTCAGGCAGAAAATGGGAAAGCGAGACTGCGTGACAGAGTGAGATTACGAAATGTTAAAATACTCACTTGCTTTAAGAGTGCAATTACGTGCGTGGATGTGTTATGTCATTGTGTGTTCTTGGATGTGCTAAGTCTATATGAAACAGAGACAATGATGTATGAAGACACGGATTATCATTTGTACTGGCATACATCATAATAAATACATGATACTGCATGAACACGCTCCATATCACCCAAACAGGGACAAGCCCTACCCTTTTCCGCAAACCAGATACATCTCTATAGGATAACTGGCATATTTCTATGTCACATTTAGGGTGCAAACTCTCGACCAGGATTTATACCACACAATTACCCCCTCGTTCCCGCCNACATTATAATAAATTGGATGGAATTGTTTTATCTCATATTTCGTACAAACTCCCGATAGAAATGTGTTTAAGTGATGTACCACCCTCTGGTATTTATCAGCACTTCCTACATCAAAACTATCGGAACATCGATAACACAGTCACCTTCTGAAGTACATATTGTTATTGTAACACATGGAGAAGGAAACACAGTTAATAGTCCAAAGCCAGATTTTCATGGGAGCTAACTAAGTTACCGCTACAGGCCTCAAATCCCTGGGAGCCTCGGTTAAGAACAAAATTAGATTCTTGTTTGTTTGCTTTTTCCTCTTTTTTTTTGACATTCTGTTGGTATCTTATTTACTATTTCATCCTTATTAGCCCTTACCAGCCAACAAAAAACAACGAACAAAAAAAAAAACCAACGTCTGTCTGGTAGTTTGACCGGTAGCATGGCCAGTGATAATAAATCTTCTTCAAGGCATCTAACTTAAACGGAAGTTTTGAACTGAATTAAAGACCTTCACCAAGAGAGGGCATCACTATGCCTATAGCCGGCACTGCTTAGGCCACGAAAAATGAAAAGTCAAATGGCTGCAACGAAATATAACACACCATCCTCCTCATGCTCACAGAGCTTTTAAGATGAAGTCCACACTGAGCTGTGGTCAGCGCGTATCTGGGCAGAGCAACTGATGATCTCTCAGCAAACTATTCCCAAATATTATCTGCTCAGACCTTTTCCTGCTACCTGCTCGTGCACAACGGCTAAACGATTGGTATATTATCATTGCTAGCTTAACTATAATCAATCAATCAATTAATCAATCAATCAATCAATCAATCAATCAATCAATCAATCAATTTATCAATCAACCAATCAATCGGTCAGACACTCAATCAATCGGTCAGACACTCAATCAATCAATCCATAGTCAATCAACAACTCAATCAATCATTCAATCAATCATTCAATCAAAGCCGATCTGCCAACTCACAGTGAGTGATTGCATCAATCAAATAAACCAATCACAACATTGACTTACCTGTTTTGTCCAGATATCGTTATATCGTCTTCCTCGCACAAGTAAAAACACCTCTCAGTGTTACATACAATGTTCCACTGTCAGAGCCTTACCACAGAATTTTATACACAAACGTCCAGCTGCGCTGTCTTTTACATAAACTGTTCACTTTATCGGGAACTCCGAACTTTGTCCGTACAATGCGTGCGAGAGACAAGATCACTATAATGAGACAATTTTTGCGAGAGTTAGCGCCTGTGTGAGTGCATGCGTATATATATTTTTTTTCTCCCTTGGGACGGTATTGTCAATATGAATGTAGCCAAGAGAGCGTCAACATAATGTGCGTTCGGTGCACATTCAGCAGACAACGAGCATGCGTTTCAACATTTGTGACCCTGAATTCAGTTGTTCTCTTATTTACTACTCACATAGGCCATAGGAAAAAGGCGCTTTGGACTAATTATTATTTTTTTTACAAAGTCGCAGTAATATTGTCACCGAGTGTATTAAATTGTCCACCTCAACACCTAAAACTGGACACTTAAGCAAGGTCCACTAACAGTGAGCAGCAAAGTAAGTGATTAGTGATTACAATATATACTGGAAGCGTCTGAGGAATGTGAACTGTTTCACTGTCTCTGTAAGGCCCTATCTATAGTTGACATGAGGATGTGGCGAGGGCGTCAGGTGCCTGCAGGGCGACATCACACCCTGGATCCACCGACCTTTACTTCAGACATTGGCGCGAGGATGAGTGTGAGACGTACGTGAGACTGGCTGCCCTCGCCAAATTCTGGTAAACGAACGAATCTTAAGATTTTACAATTTCGAGGCTTCGTAGATTATTTCTTTTGCGTTAGGTTTTAACGTTCCTCTTCGACAGACTACTGGTTGTAATAGAGATGAGGCCTGAAGCCCCGTCAGACGTTAAACACTGCGAAGGATACCCAAAAAAGAAACTTGCCATTAGCAGCGTTTGGGGCCAGGGCGTTTCACACCAAAAGACTAAAACTCTACCTTTCAGTCATCTTCCCTTAGTTTATCGTTTAGAGCATTTCCTTTTCTCGCCACCCTAAGACTCTGAAAGCAAGTATAGAGGATATTATAGCATTCAACGCTGCTTATAATGGTCACATATCTGCTGTTGAACCATAATAGAAAAGCAAAAGCATAATGATGACTTTTTTTTTTTTTTTACTAGAACAGGATTAATTTTTGAGATTTTTTTATATGATTTTTCGCTTAAATTTCTCGTTAGGGATAATAATGGCAAAGCTACAAGCGAAAATTTGTGACATCGCTAACGTCGCCAAGAAGCCATAGCGCTCAGTCAAAAATTCACAAAATAAATGAGTTATTGTTTGTAAACTGCTTGTGATTTTAGGGTATTTGACAAGTGACTTCTTCAACAGTTTATATGATCATTTCCCTTTATGTGGCTTTTGAACCCCCACAGAGCTGCATTCAACACCAGGGTTAATGGGTTAAATTCATTGCAAAATTGTCGAATAATCATTTTAAATGGTTAAACTTTTGGATCGAGAATGTGACATTGCGTCTGGAGGATCAATTCCTACAATTTAAACAATGTTCAAGTAAAGAAAAAAGCTTGACATAAAAAAGTATGTTGTTTAGAAATAAATAAGGAATACATATACTGTACAATAATATTCTGAACATAATCTGATCAATGTGAAGGATGTTCTTGGATCGACATACAAGTTACCTATTATGTCCACTTCGGAGTGTGGACCCAATAGATCCTGTAAATCCTATTTAACTTTGATTCAAAATAATGTGGGTATTCATAAATTCGGTGAGCGCTATACTCTCCACATAGTCTAGTGTAATCCCTTCAGAATTTATGATTAAATTTCTTGTCTCAATTAGATAAGATCAACATATAGGTCAAAACAGCAGCATCTCAGGTTTTTCCGCAAGAATAATTCTGTTTGAACTTAAAAAATGTCGGTCAGAATGACGTTATCTTTTTGCCCTTTTGTTATTAATCTGCTAAGAAACTGGCAGATGCTCTGGATCAGTCTACAGGGCTGCGTTTCTTAGGTCTTCTGTTAGTCATCTTGGGAATGAAGGGCCCGTCTCCTAGGAGAGCGGAAGTTGCTATCAATAGGCAGGCCAAGATGGTGCGACTAATGCAAAAGCGACAGGAGACATGTATTGACTTGCGCGTGCTCTTTGCTTTACTTGTATCTCTGCTTCATTCATTAGCATTCAAATCACCATTAATTCTTGCCACATCTTTTTCCGACACAAGGAGGACCGCTCGGAGATCGCATGTAACAGATAGTTCATTTGTGCCAACGTCAAATTTGAAACCACAAATAAATGCCGTCATTGTGTGAGCTTCCTATCAAGGTGGCGTAATTTTTTTTCGAGCGGAGCCAAATCACACATCCAAAAAAGAGCTAAAAAAGAACTAAATCACGTGTAGAGAGTTACAGAGAAGTGCAAGCACTTTTTGTATAGGAAAGTCAATTTCAACCTGAAGTCTGGTGGGGCCAGTTATTTAGGAGCCAAGGGCTTTTAAAAAGAGCCAAAAATCCAAAAGAGCCAAGTCAAATCTGGCAACCCATGGATTGGAACTTGTACATTGTCTAACTCTAAAACAATGCCAATGCCACATCTAAGTTCCACCCACAAATCGCCTGGACTCTGTTCATGCTCACAGGCTTTCTGAGACTAGCAAGAGGAATATGAAGGAAATAGAAACGCAGCCCAGAAAGCTGTCATCCGGAAATGTACAAGCCCAGTGCCGTGTTGTTTTCCAATTATTATTGAAGATGACAGGGCTGATTTACGTGATTTTGACGTTTAATGGAGACATAAAACCCCTCATTTACTTTTCCATTCAATATCCATCGAACCAATATGGCTTTGGGATGTACTAAACTTTCTTCATGGGCATATGTAAATTTAGCTTTAAGCATACGGACCAGTGTTAAAAAGAAGAAAAGTGTGTATGGTTCTGTTTGTTCTTGTGGAAGTATACAATTTAATAACTGGATCAGAATCTCTCAGAGACATAAAATTAAATGTAACTTGAGGTTATAATCAGACAAGCTGTCCACGGCTAGAGCACCCTTACCCTTGTGACATGACATCATGACTAGGAGGTAGGCTAGGAGCGCAATAACCAACTAGCGCCAGTCACTGGGCTCATAACCACTATTCTGATCACAGACAGAAAAGCCCAGATGGCGGAGACATAGAGTAATTGCTTCAGTGTATATTTCCCGATGGTTAAAACCCACACGTCTGTGCTTTCAATCGTGCAGACAGATTCTGAGTCAGGAAATTCCATCCTAATTGTTTTCGGTCAAGATTCAATCTCATTTAGATTAGCGGCTTTAAAAAAATGTACCACCGACTCTTGCCGAATACACTTCTACTTCCATATACAAACAGGATATGAGATATTGTTAATGACTACTAAACATATGAACCCTCTTACTGCCACCATTATGAATCGGAAAACAAGATGTCTGCACCAGGAATGGGGAAGAGGGAGGGGAAATCCCGTGACGTAATATGTGACGCACATAACCGTTGAAAGATGCCATCTCTTCCTTGTTTTTAAAGATATTCTATTTCTAATATATGAAGTTTAGCCTGTTCGTTTGAGATCTTAATCATGGACTACAAAGGAAAACAAGTCACGACTTACAGCCTAAGCCTACAAGGGTGACACTTTTAAGTATCGAAAGTTCACTCTCAGACGAATGCACGCGGTTGGGGATTCTGGATTTTCCAGCCATTAGCTAGATCTATACAAAAAGGTAATGGGCAAGGAGCATTTTTCCAAATCGATAGTGTCTAGATAGGTACTTTCGCGTGCTCGCACTTG
>JAWQUT010000112.1:1255140-1279467 GCA_033807755.1 Ellobium chinense
CACACACACACACACATACATACTGAGACAGAGAGAGAGAAAAAGGGAGGGACAGAGAGAAAGAGGAAAGCACATATATAAAGACAGAGACAGAGTTAGAAGGAAACAGAGCAGAAGGAACGTGAAGAGGGGAGGGGCAAAATGGAAGGAAAGGCGGTGGTGGNAGGATAGAAAAAGTGCATGTTGGACCATTCCAAGAGAATGTCGCCTCAGTTACTCTAATTTCTGAAAAAGCGCAGACTTTACACCAACCACTTTCGCTTTCTATATAAACAATAAATTTAGCCCCGTGACCAAATTTACCAAAATTAATTGCGATATAGGCAACGTTTTTCAGAAATCAGCTAACCTACGTTGCATTCTGATGGAATTGTCCTCTTATAAATTAGAATCAGAATAAATTTATTAGATCAAAAGCCTAAAAAAAATGATATTAGTCCAAGGTAAAACCATAACTCACAAGGACAAAACTTACATGATATTATTTCTATGCAATATGTACACTCATCAAATTTAGATATCTCCCATTTATGGGCATAGTGTCCATGTAATCTACAAATCCAGATTACCAATATATTGCACTTTTCTAATTAATTTTGTAGATGATTTCTCAATCCAAGGCCTGTTTTCGGAGAACAACATTGACTATTCTGATGGAGTAACAATATTCAGCAAAGGCGATCCGAAAATTTTTGACAGAAATCGATTTTCTAGGAAATCACACACTACTACTCCTTTCTTGAAATTGTAAAGATTGAACTAACCGAAGTCTGCAAGTATGCTGGTATTTTTATTGCCAGTAACTTCAATTAGCACATTCATTTGGAAAAGAGACAATTATGGGTTTACTTTGAAATGAAAGGATAGTAACTTTGTTGGAATAACCTGCATCTGACAATTTTTAAATTTACAGGAGACTTTAAAAATGATTAAATTAATTTGTCAACGCGCACGCACACACACACACACACACACACACACACACACACACACACACACACACACACACAGGATTTCGATAACATGGGATTCCAGAGTAGTAGACTAGTAGAGAGATTTGGGTGGGCGGATGGATGGATGGATGGATGGATGGATGGATGGATGGATGGAGGGATGGATGGATGGATGGATGGATGGATGGATTGATGGATGGATGGATGGATGGATGGATGGATGGATGGATGGATGGAACGACCGACCTCTCCCATCCCAAATCTGAATTCAGCCTTGTAACTCCGGTGGTTACGTGGTTATATCACATTAGCCTGATCTTACAATGTAGCACTCAGTAGCTATACAGAGAAATTCAATCTGAAAATAACACGACACGTAGAGTGTGAACTACATTCTAAATGTCAACCTTTTAATGGCAAAGAAAGAGAGGCGGCCGCACGAGGACGTGAAAGAAAGTGGAGAATTTGTTGGACAAGGGAAACGTGCCGTTTACCAGAGGTAAATGTTAATAAAAGGTCATGAGATGGACTTTTCTCATTTATATATTGTTTTGTGTACCATCTTGGTTTATCTCAATCGTCTCGCATACCCCCCCCCCCNTTCCGCCTCTCTGCCCATCCCATCCATCCATCCATCCATCCATCCATCCATCCAGCCAGCCAGCCTGCACATCTGCCTGCCTCCTTGTCTGTAAACTTTGCCTGCCGGTCTACATGCCTGCTTATCTGTTTATCTTTGCCTGTCTATCTGCCTGCTTGTCTGTCTATCTGTCTGTATATCTGTTGCAAAGACTGATCTTTTGAAGTGATTTTACAAAGAAAGAAAACTGTGATTGAGACTACCATATTTAACTATAAAATGACCAATCTGGCAGCACCAGACATCAATTTCTACGCGTTCGTACCAGATCTTGATTGATTTCTTTCATGTCAGTTGTTGATTGTGCGTTCAATCTCTGTTCAATTTGGAGCGACATATCGGTCTTGCTTAAGGCTATAATCGAGGGCGTAGCGTCCATGTAATCTATGAATCTGAGATTATCAACATTTTATCAATTCGTCTAATACATTTGAATTAATCTGCAATGTTTTCTAACGATTATAAACATCACCTCCATCCTATTTCACCTATGAGCCATTTACAAGCATTGACAATACGAGTTTTTCAACCTTAGCGAGTTTACTTCGCCGATAACCTAAAGGCCAGTACACTGTCTCAAAGATTCAAAGTTCTCATATCCTCAGTGCAAAGCGCCCATAGGAACGTAAAGAGAGAACCTTTTTTTTAAAAAGTGGCCAGTACGGTGGTTTGTTGTTTCATTAGACACAAGATCTTTACGAGTACGAGAAGTTAACGATCTAGATCGTATCAGTGTTGCCATATTTGGCTATTTCGGGGCCAAATACCTGATTTTTGACTCTTTAAAGCGACTCCCACCAAGGGAAAAATAAAAAAGGTCAGATATAAATGCTAGATTCCCCCTCCCCCTCTACTCTCCTNTGATTATTCAGTTTTCCTCAATTTCTAACTTAAAGACTTTAAAAAATAAATATTATAAAAATTTGCCCCCAACCCCCCCCTACCCCCCGATATTGAGCAGTAGCTTGCTTTAGTATAATCAGTGTTCTGCTCAACAATGGACCGCAATACATGACACTATAGCCTACAATCAAACTGAAGTTCTAGTTCTATAAAAACATTTCACCTCCCATTCTCTCAGTAGTAGCCTCGGTCACTCCGTTATCTTGCTCTATTGGCGTGTTAAGTTTCTCTCTATATCTTTCCTTCCTCATCAGGGGGCAGTGATTGAAAATGAGGGGTGTTGGGTTCCGAAAGAGCCTGACATGGAGCAAAATGTCATGACCAAACTGTGGCCCTCGCATCTCTAAATAAGGACGTGGTTCGTCGAGAAAAAATTTCGACTCGTTATTAGTGTTGATTTTATTATATAGACTCTTCGCCCCTGATCAGTTTGTCTGTCTGTCGGTCTGTCTATGTGTCAGTCTGATACAAAAGCTAATGCATCAACACGCATGCACGCATTTGACGAATACAGCCATTTCGCCCTAGGCGATGTTTAATAAAGTCAAAAAGAGACAGACACGTCACGCAGCATGGGCTTAGGAAGGGGAACAGGGCAGATGGAATTTGTGACACAAAGTGGCTCCGTTCCCCAATCTCTTCCGCGTTTCACCCAGTGGTTTTCATGTTCTGTTACTCTTTTCTCAGTGATTTTCAAGTTTTGTGGCGCTTTTCTCCGAGGGGCCTCTATGTCTACTATTCTGCTTAAGGTTTAATTATAAAATAAACCGAAAAAACAAACGCAACATGGTTACTTAATAAAGGTATACAACACAGTATGCTCTGCTGTGCAACTGTATTATGTATTATAGTATTCTTCACACTGGAGAGCTTTTGATTTTTCATTTCCGATTTCGTAATCCTCACACGTATGCCGTCATTTTTTTTTTGTTTTTGTACGCTGTTTGTGACAATAGAGAGCTTTTATTTTCAGTTTCCATCGTTCACCGACCATTACGCAGACGAAGGCATGCGCAATATGCCATCTCCTGTTGTTGTAATCATATTTGTTGCATGCAATGGAAGTGATTTCACAGTTAGTTTATAACGTGCAATGTGATTATAAGTTCACCACGACATGTCATATTGTGCGCTTTCCTACATCTGCCATAACGAGCCGTAAGAGATTCGGCTTGAAAATAAAAGCCCTCAACTATCACATACAGTGTATAAATAATATAGACTAACGTCATGAGATTCACACAGAATGATCTCAGCGATCAAAATAAGGAGCTGAAAACACTAAATGTACGACCCAAATTATGAGATTTTCTTCCCGTTCATGTACCACCGATTTTAATCACGCCAAGCCGGCAACTACACATTCTGAGAAACACAAAGTTCCCTCTTAGCACTGGTGATTTTTATATTTTATTTGCGGAATACCGACGACCTTTGCTGACCCACGTACGGTGACCCACAGAAGGGAGCACTGACATCAATGTGCCATCACCGTAGCACCAAATGTATGTTCTATCGATTTTATAGTTCCACTGTGAATAGTATGCATGCCGTTAATTTTCATTATCAACTGACAGGCTGGTTGATTGGGGCAGCTGCCTCAGGCAATGATTTTTATCCTGGTTGAATCGAATGCCACTCAGAACAGCAAGATAGTCCATTCCTATGTTTTGCTGGTAGCAGTAATCTTGGCCGCACATTGATTTCATAGCATGGCCGTGCGGCTTTGTGATTCGGTCTTGTAAACGAAAGATTGTGAAGTCTGGAATTGTGGATTCGACTCCTGGGGCGGGCGCCTTGCGTGGTGGTGTCCTTGAGACAGGCACTTCACTCCTATTCCCACATTCGCCCAAAGTATGAATTATGAATAAGTATTTGACTAGAGCTGGAGACTAGGGCGCTGCAATATGGCGACTAGCAATGACTTTGTGATGGATGTCATTTGCAATATGGTATATCTATAATATGTAGATGGTAAACATGTACTACTCTACAGTATTATGAATGAGATGTACAACATTTTATGGCAGTGTGAAATATGTTCATTCCATTATAGGTAGATATGTTGAGCTTTCTGAAATTTATATTCTACTTTTTCTACACTAAAAAGGCATAATTATATCTGTCCTTGCCTATAAACGCACAATACAATTTTATGGAGCAAACCCGCACATCTATGTGTGAAACAGTGATTTTCTCTCTGTTGCGGGTGATTTAGGACAATATTAGAGAACTTTCGCTTAAACGATGGGATCTCATACCATCATAAGCACTATATTAGTGTATCTTTGCTGAATGCACTTTTAGTAGTGTTCAAAATACAGAGTTAATGTCATCATTACGATGTTAAAATATCCCATCATTGATGTACAAGCTCTCAGTTATCTCAAAATACATTAAATTGTTACTTCGTCATCTGATTTCCCACATAAATAAGCCACATTAATGCATGAATGTACAATATGTAGGCTATCAAGATTAGGCTTTGTGAAACTAAGGGAAAGGGCTAATTCTCAAAGAGATATAATATAACGAATTAAAGTTAGAAAAATAAAATGCCTCTGTAAATCCATGCATTATTGTGTCTCAGGTATAAAACCTGATACTGAAATAATGACTGTAATCTTAGAATTAGTTTTTCTAATATCACTACCCACAAGTTACATAGAACTGTTAAGTGCACTGGTGCTCAGTCCTGCATGCAATATGTGCTGACTTCCAAAGGGGCAGTGCGCACCCCCACAATGTACTATAACCTGCAACGGACGTGCTGCGCCTCCCCTTAACACAAAAAGACGCCACACACTCGAAAGCGATTCGTTTGCGCAAATGGATCGAAGGCATTTTCGCGCATGTTAATAAAAAAATCGCGCATGTTGATCGTCGTCGAGGGCATCAAATACGACATTCGTGCAAATGAAGACCGATGATTAGAAAACCTCAACCCTACAGACTGTGAGCATGATCGATTTAAACGTATCGTATCCTGACAGGGTGTAACAAACTGTATCCAATATTCCTATTCTCTCACGCTATTAGCGTGCAGAAATTCGGGAATGTATCAGCTTTTTGACTCCATTTGCGAAATCTGTCGAACTTCCGGGATAAGATCCCGACCCCAAGCCATCAGCACAGTGGCTTTGAAGAGCCTTATGGTCCTGCTCTTATAAATCATGCGTAATGCTAAACATACTCATTCTGCCCGATACTGGAATCGCGTACATCTCACTGTTTGACGTCATTCATGATAAGCAATATAACGGAACATCCCCGTCTAGGCCTTCATCTGGGATAAGGGACGAGATTGGATAAGAGAATGTGCGATTGAGAGAATTCCCAGACAATGAAAAAATGTCTGGGAACTGTTCCAGATTTGCATCTTCTTCCCCTAACCTTGCTCCCTACCCTAAATCAAGCACTAGGGGGAAGCTGCCTATGAATTTACCGACTTCTCGGGGGTCAGCAAGAGTGTACTGCAGTGCCATGTGCAAATGTATTCCCCTATATAACGTAAAGTTCAGCATGTGCACTCCATATAAGACAGTGATTAGTTTGCATTTATTCTGATGAGTTTTAAGTAGGCCTATCTCCTTTTTTTTTGTTTTACTGACGGTGTGAATTATAATTTATATGTAGAAGGTGTCAGTGGTACTTTTATGGCTGGGAGTAATTCTGATCTAGAAATGCTGTTCAAAATCCCAAAGTTTCTACTGTTACAGGTTTTGAATTCTTTCAGTTATTGTATAAATAAATGTGCATGTTTTAAAGCTCTCAAAGAAGTGACAAACTTTAGATTGCAATGAAATCTCACATTTGTGCTTTTTGTTTTTCTTCCTGCAGACATTATGCTACTTTTACTGAAGAAAGAATTTCTTTTAATACCAGTCTGTTTGTCTAGATATCAGTTAAACCATTACCTACTGTAACAAGTATATGGGTCCTATAATTTTTTTTTAATTGGCAGATTTAGTGCTTACAGTAATACAAAATCTTCACATGTGGAACTATAATTAGATCTTTAGAACTAGACCTAGACAGTCAACGTACTATGTAGGCCTAACGATTGACCAGACTGGGCCTCAAACAGACTAGATCTAGATCTAAAGCGACAGATTTGTCAAGTGATGAGAAGAATTCTGACTGAGATCATAACTCATGCTCCTGTCTCGAAGAGTCAGGGACTAGTCGATTAATGGGCATTAGGGTTAGATTTAGGGTTGGATATGATAAGGGGTAGAGTTAGGATTGTTGTAGTTGGCATAAGTTTCGGTGGGGGTGGGGATCTCACTCGGAATCTGTTGTCAAGTTACAATCCTGACTCCAGATCTAGATCTAAGCTACAACCTAACATATCTAATATGCTTTTATCTGACAATAAAAATGAAACAGATCTAGACTAGTAAAATAACACAGCCATGTTGCCTACCCGTGAATGCTCACTCTTTCTAAATTCTCTTTCCTCGACTCTGCTTTCTTTGTTGGTGTCGAAGTTGCCTGAGGGAGAGTACCACATCTTCGTGCAATCTCAGGCCTGGACTTGGTGTGTCCCGGGAAAAATTAAATTTGATCGCACCGCAGTTCACCAACAAATTTCAAATGCTTGTTGCTTGACATACCAAATTTTACCTTTACATAAACGTCTGCCTGGAAGTCATCAGGATGCCTGATATGCTCGCTGCAGACCGACACACTATCGGTCCAACAACTAGCAAATTATTCCGCTGTCAAATCCGAGTGGGTCCTCCGCATGTGTGATATTCATAGCTGTCTCGGCGCTGGATCGGACGAAATCTCGTTAAAACCTTGTTAATCCAGGCTCACTGTTCTTGGTGTTGCTACAGCCACCAACAATGCACCGTCTTAGCATGATGTTACTCTACCACTTGTGCGCTTTGTTCGAGAGCTATGAACTGCAACGACTCATTAGTCATAACGAGGATACTTATGGTTCAAGGCATCCGGTCTAACTGGCGTCTTTAGTGACTAGCCAGATGGTTTCAAATGTTTTAAGGCCAGAAAAATAGGCCAAATTTAATTTTGATATGGATGAGAGAGCAAGCATGATGAAATCATTGTAATTTTTGTCCTGGCAATGCAGTTCAAGCAATAGCCACCATGCATTCAATTTTATTCTGAAGATGATCAGTGAGTTTGTATATCTTTATGCCAATTACTCATACAGTGTTTATAGCAGATGTTCGTTTTTAACACGAATCATGTGACATAACATGTACGCCTGTCGAAAGTGCATTCTTTGGAGTGCTGAATTAAAGGAATGTATCATGTTTTGATTAATAAACAAACTTTGATTCAATATGAAGCCACTACTACGAATAATCCAAATTTCAGTTAAACTTTCCTGTGGACACCTTTTATCGTGCACGAGCCCACGCAAAGGATAATGAAAAAAAAAAGTTGTTTGATGGAAGTTCACGTGCACGTGGGAAAAGCATATAAAAATGTTACTGAAATTTGGACTAGTCTATACTGTAATAGTAGTGGCTTCATATTAATTCAAAGTTTGTATATTATCTTAAACATCGAAATATTCCTTTCATTCAGTGTTGCAAATAATGCAGTTTCTCTCAATCAAACTCGCATTCCAGTGTTGCCATCTAAAATGTGATTTGTGCAGTCGAAGTAGTAGGACAGGACAAATAATTTGAAGGAATGTGCTATTCGCAACATATACCATTTAAAGAATACTCATACTCCAACATTCTGAAAGACCGTCGGCTCAATACATGCCAGCTCTTTTCATTTTCACTTGATTTCTTTATGACAGCATACGTGGCGCTCAGCTGAGATTGACTTTTATATTAACAGCCTCAGCTGCGACCCTTTTAAAATTGCTGAAGACTCCTGATACAATCTCTTTGCACGAACGGGCTGAGTGGCACAGCTTCAAGGCAAGACATTAAAAGAGAAAAGAAAGGGTGAAGAGTGCTGGATTTCTAATGAATGACAACTGCATAAGACCCCGGGTGAGTCGAAGACGAAGAGAGATATGTCACTTCCGGTGGTGATTAATGTAAAAGCCTCACAGATAGAATAGGAAGAATAGAAAAGAGAATTATTGTGGAAAAGCACAAAAAGACTGAGAGAAAAAAAAAAGTACGACTAGGTCTGTGTAGCGAGCAAGGTGTCAATCAGTATTGGCGTGTAGTGAAGAGGCACTGAATACAATAGCTTCTCCTTAGAAACGCCACTGACGTTGCCACTTTAATTCACGAACCAAGTCCGCTGTGCAGGAAACAGAATACTTCTTTATTGGTAACAAGGTGTAACCAGCAAATAATTCACAATGCACAGACCATAACAGCCAACTCTCTCAACTCTTCACTCTCGTGCCTTTTATAATAATTTCTGTAGAAATTCTGGAATAAATGACGTCATCGTCATATGATGCGCCCAAACAAACATGCTAGTCTAGAAGGTACGAACAGCAACTTCTAGAATCAAAACATGTTGATCGCGGCCCCACTCGAACCCTCGGGAAGGCTAATACTGCGTTCACTCAAAGCATCCTACCCGAACATCGGGAAGGCTAATACTGCGTTTACTCAAAGCACTATACGGTCGGCCTGACCTTGACACTAGACAGTCTTAATACTAGCGGGCGCAACGGGCCCTAGTTAAACGAGAGAAAAAACAAACTGATCCCAACAAGGTCAGACACTACTAACTGCAACATTCTCGAATCGTGGAGAACCGGAGCCGCGGTCCAGAACCGTCGCGTAGAGCAGAGNGGGGGGGGGGGGGCACTAGCCCAAACAAACAACAAGCATCACAAATGTTACAGTCTGTTTGAAAGCATTTTCTTCATTTCTGTTTCAGAGAGAGCAAGAGGAATTTGAAACTGAATTATCATTGTTCTATGTCGTCGAAATAGCATAAAGCCACATCAGACACAATTGCAAGCATTGAGACTGACTGACTAACTGAATGACTGACTGACTGACTGACCGACCGACCGACTGATTGGCTGGCTAACAGATGACTGACAGCCTCACTCACTCACTCACTCACTCACTCACTCACTCACTATAAAACCCTGTTTGCCACGTCCTTCTCTGCCTGCCTCCATCTTGTCACCCCCCCCCCTCCCCTCACTCGTCCACCTCTCCTCTTACTAACACAAACTGGGAAACGCCAGAACAAGATAAAAAAAAAAACAAAAACGTCAAACTCCATTAACTCCATTCTGGTACCGCTAATGAACGTAAACTCCTTTGACTAAGAAGAGTCTCATCAAAACCCCATAATGTCCTTTCAGCTTCCAAACTAAATGAAGCTGTTATACCATTCCATTAGCCATTAATAGTCTAATAATAGTCTTTAGTTTCCTATCAAACTGAAAACATCCTAGACTATGACTTCATAATATCGTCCTAACACATGAAACAGAACATTTATGAGATATTACATTGTGACATAGCCACGCACCGATGACATGCATTGCTGACAAACTCCGCCCTCATGGAGGGGCTGTCTTTCTGAGTGAAGCCCGCCCAGAAGGTTACAGGCCTGTAATTCTACTTTCACTATTGGGTCCTAAAAAACTTAGGAGTTATATTTCGTCTTCCCTTTTCCCTCCTATGGCAGGTCCTGCTTCCAGTTTTAAGGGCTTTGGGGGGCAAATTTTTATTTAATGGGAAACTGTGTCCATTTTACTTTATTTTGCCAGACACTATTTAGCCCTGGGCTGGAACTGTAAGGTCAAAGGTGTGCTCAGGCGTTGACTAGTGAAAAAGTTTGGGTGTAGCAACCAAGCCCAAATTTCAGTGTGCTTGCTAGGTTTGGGTCAGTCTTAAAATTTGGGTCACACAATGAGCTTAACTCTGATATGTGTCTGAGTGAAAAGCTAAAACTTTGGGTTCAGACGGCAGCTCAAAATGATAATATAGCCTACAGAGGAAAAAAGGCTCCAATTACATTACAGGCCTGCAGCCAGAAGTGGCTGTTACTCTGACGGTTAACTTCGCCTAGACTAGAAAGCAGTGCGCGCCGAAGAACATTCTCTGGTGCAGTTTATCCACGGTAGTGGAATCTCACAGGAAAGTTTCGATCTAGGTCACAGTATTTTTAGTAAACGGTGGGAGGGTGGGAGACTAGAATAATGAGGAAAATGATGATATTGAATTTGTATCATATAAAAACCACTTTAAGTGGTGTACTAGAAGATCGTCCCTCTGCTATTTTTACGGCATCTTATTTTTTTAACAAATTTTTACAGATTTTGTCTCAAGCTTTCCAAATCAGAATGGTGGCAACCTACGCTGAATGAAAAATTATACACATGAGATTTTTAAGATGGGAAGCTATAACTGGAAGTAGATCTATAACAAACTAAGACGCAAAGAAACATATCAATAAAATAATGAATAAATTCATAAGTGAGACTGACATCGTGTGTTGCTTTTACTCATTTGATCATCACTGTGTATGCAGTGAAATGCAGTTTTATTAATAAGATACTGTGTGTGAAAAACCAACAGGTAGCAGTGTAATCGACTCAGGTCACAGCAGTTCAGCGAGGAAGACAATGATACTGTTCGCAGGCTCCGCCCACATGGACAGGCTGTTCAATAGAATGAAGTCATTCCAGGCGCGACCGCAGCTCTGATGTCATGTATGGCACGAAAATCCGTGAGCGCTGATTGGGCAGTTCCATCGCATTGAGTGTTATTGTCTTATACTAGTAGCGACAGTGGTAGATATTTGCTTCATTCTTAAAAAAAAAAAAATCATATATTTTGTCATAAACTTTAAACCGCGTACATTTTCCTTCCGCCTGACTATTTCTGAGAAAACAGCCTGGAAATCGGATGTTTCATCCTGAGTAGGCCGCCATTACCCCTGCTGTTTAACGTCATAAAGCAAGAAAAGCTAACACAATAAAGGGACAGGAGTAGCTATTCGCCTCACAGTCTAATAAGTCAACATTGTTTTTTCACAAAATTCAAGCTGCGTGTATTTTTTATTCCTTTCGTCATTCGGTCAAGGGCCCTCCAGACTCTAAATCAGTGCCTGCTCTCTCCAAGTTTAAATTTAATTTCTTCTATGACATTTTACAAGAAAATAAGAGCATAATACGCTGGAGTTATACTGTCTACACAATAGGCTACAGACATTTATCAAATTGAGCTAAAGTGAATTATTCCTACTGCTATGCTAGTCAGGATCCAAAACCAAGGTAAGCGATAACTATAACATAGCATTATTGCCACGAGAAATTTGGTGTTTCTCCCTAGTGTACAGGTAAAATCGAGTATCAGCGAAAGTAGAAAGCCCTCTATGTCTCGAAAGTTCGGTCACTCTACGGTCTGGACTTATTCCAAATAAACTTGTTAAATTTGTCAAACGTGTTGTTTAATAGCTTAGCCGTAAGGGACTTGACAGAGGGGCATGGCTAGATTTCATCACGTTTAGAAGAGCATTTTTATCTGTGTTGATTGATGGTTGAGTGGGTGGGTGGGTGAGTGAGTGAATATTTTTGTTTCTTTCTCTTGTTTTCTCTCTTTAGATCTGCATGCTTCAATATCTGTTTTTACTACTAGTCTACCTTTTTTTTCCCCTCAGTTTGTATTCCTGCACATGTTTTTGAACTGCCAAAATGCAACAGGCCATAGTGCTTATTTTGCTCCGTTACCAAATATCGTTCAATCAATCAATCAGTCAATCAATCAATCAATCAATCAATCAATCCTCACACTCTTTTTCTCTGTTTAAACGTGTTGTCTGATGATTTCTAGCCCGGGGTCCCATAAAAACGCGAGGCCTCGAGTCCATAGGCCATTCGGTCTTCCCTAAAACAGCACTGTGATTGCTCAGCCTGTTTCCGTGTACATGTAGATCTATCGTCTCCTCCTCCCCACGCCTCCAAACCTTTTTTTCTTCAATGGTCCAACCACTCCATATTTTATGTGTAATAAGTGATTCTATTGCCAGTCGCATAATCTCAGAATGAAGCGTGTATATTGTGAATTGTGTTCACTCATTCAGTAACCAATCAAACCGCGCTCTCCTGAGCGTTTAAAAGCTGGGTAGTGAGTGGAAGTGAATCATTTCCACTGCTAGTCATGAACGCAAACTAAGGTAAGCGATAGCTATAACATAGCATTATTGCCACCAGAAATCTGGTTTCGTAAATGTGTTCTCTATTGTCTAGACAGCATCTCTCCGTAGTATTATGCTCTTATTTTCTTGTTAAAATGTCATTAGAAGAGACGAAATTTAAGATTGGAGAGAGCAGGCGCTGATTTAAAGCCTGCAGGACCCAAGACCGAAAGAAACGGTGCGCATCTTCATAATCAAATTAGTCAAGGAATTTATTTGGGGTCGTTCTACAAGATAGGCAACTTGGGAAGAATTTCCATAATTTATGATGCATTTTGAATACAAAATAGTGGTATTGATTTTTTTTTCTCTTACCTGTACAGTTTTGCCGGGAAAAGAAAGGATTTTTGAAGAAAATTACTTAATCTCCAGAAAATCAATGTCTATAGTCTAGTCTCGATAAAATGAAGTCAGGCTTGCTCAGGTTTTCACGAGTGAGAAGTCCTAGTTTGCTTTCTCCCTGTAAATGAGGTATGTGGACATGCAATGTATATATATTTCACTTTTCATTTCACAGGTTATTTTCACTCAGTCCAGAACAAGGTCTAGTGAAGCTTCCGCATTCCATTTCCAGGATGGGAAACCTAATCACTTCTCTTCGGAAGAAAATGGGTATGTAATAGCTTGCTTTTTATCCATGGTGGTCATGTTAGGGTTGCCACAGAATAAGAAAACCTAAAAATATCAAAAAAGTTATCGCCTTTTAAAGGTCTGAACAATAACTGCAATCAGCAAAAATAGGCAGTTCTCATTACATGGAAAACATTGGATGCTGTGATTCATCATCTTGTTTGGAACTGTTATACATTAGTGTGCTTTCAACCAGAATGAAAAACCTGTTGAAAACCTGAAATTTCACACAACTGAAACTTGGTGTTATTTTAATTACATCAAGATTTTCAATGAAAAAAAGATAACCTGGAAATATCACAAAAAAGACAAAATTTAAGATTCTATGGCAACCATGGATACTTATTTAGAAAGGATTTCCATATGTGGGCCATCCTACAAAATGCTTTTGACCCGCGAAAGGATTATTTTGACGGGGCTGGAATAAAGAAGAGGGGCCTGGTTTTATTGTAACTGATACACAAGAAAGAAAAGTGGTCTCTTCAGATTTTACAATCTGGTTTCTACCTGCATGTTGTAAGACGGCCCACATACCGAAATCCTTCCCTCCTTTATTCATCTCCGCCTACCTCAACCACTAAAACGTATCAAATGTTTCTATTATTCAAAGATAAAGCCATCATGAGCACATAGTATGAAAACCCGTATTGTAAATGGTCCACTCTCACATTAATGAACTCTCTGTCGTTAGATTTTCAGTGTAATGAATTATTGGTGATTTGCCAGGCCAGACTGAGCTGATGCAGGGTTGCAGCATAATGTTATAAAGATGTTTGAATTTAAATATGAACATAAATATTAAACAAAAATTGCATTTGAAGCCTGTGTATATATTTATTAACCGTTTCCTGTTTAGCATACTCCCACTTAACATCTTCAAAGCTTTGTTCCTCATGAAAAATACTCTGGATAATACATCTTCTGGAAATGTCACTAGGCAAGAAATCCGGCCCAAGAATCCCCATTTTGCCCGACAGCTTTAGGGGAACCGTGTAGGGCCTCCCAATATGCGGGCCCTGTAGCATTTGCTACTGGGTTAATCTGGGCCTTGGTGATTTGGCTTTCTACATCATTATCCATATATCGTGACGCCCATAAACAATTGACAAAACAAGAATGCATATTTTTTTTTTTAAAAATCATTATTTGGTTTTGTTTTTTTTAAAGAAATATTAATATTGCTGAACTTTAAGGCCTTCTTTACGTCAGAATAATTTCTTGACTCTTGCCATGAAAACAATAACTTATCAAACTGTTTCTAATCCTATGTAATTTTGTTCACGTAGGCCTATTCGAAAACTGAGCAGAGCCACTTGTATTGGTAGGGGAAGACCAGCAAATGAATTGTTGACTTAATGAATTGGACAGTTTTCTGACAGATGAATTACTGTTTCTAGCATAGACGTCCCATTAGTATTAATAATTTTTCAGATTAAAGTGCTCGATATAATATGTCCAGCTGAGTAGGGTCAGTAACTTAAAAAAAATAGTCATCGCCAGTGGTACAGGTACTGTACTGTCACTTAACAAGTCCAATATTATGATTTGCAACCTTCGCCTCATGCACTTTTCAAAGGTAGGCTACGGACCACTCCGGAATTGACTCCAGGGAAGTCACCCTGGATTGTTTGCAAGTTACAAGATGTCTGCTGACGCTGGTTCAGTGTGTCTAGACCTAGACTAGATCTAGAACTAAGCCAAACATGATAAATTTATGAAGATATCGGCAGGGTTTTTTTCTGGTCCTGAGAGCTTTCATGTGTGCCTATTTTATTATAAATCATGTTGAAATTGAGCAATACTAGCGAATGATGCTAAGTAGGACTGACTAGAGTCTAGACTAGGAGCAGATATTAGAATCCAGTTTCTCTTCTCAAGAACCGACATGTAGAACGAACTGTTTGTCACACACTGCCAGCAATAAAACATGTCATTCCAGATATGGCATTGAGACGAATAGCAGACGTGAGTAAAGAAAGCAAGCCTAAATCTAATGATTTTCTTCTGCTTACATTTGATTTGACATCCTAAGCCCAAGTCTTAAGTTCTAAACTGAAAAAGATTCCTCTTTCTGTTATCCTTCAATTGTTTGGGTACAAACTGTTTTTCGATGTTAGGAAGCAGAGGGTGTGCATTATATTTGTATGTTCACTATATTCCCACATCAGTTTGGAAATTCTGTCCCATTTACTATTAATTAGACTAGAGAATAAATTGCTTGACTGCACCTCCAGGCTAGACATCTGTTTCTTGTACCCACTTTGGACAGATGGAGGCCCAAGTTTATCTTAAAAATAACCTTCACCATACTACATATGTGTGCAAGTCTCCAAAATAATTACATACCACCCTCAAAATGTCCCTACACAATATTGATATGTACACTAAACTAGTAATTTCCTGTATCAGTGACTTTGCCTCTATTCTTGTGATTCTTGAATATATGGTAACCAAAGCAGTAATCACAAAAGATAATGTTGCTGCCTTTAAAAGGATCACAATTAACGCTAACGAGTCAGCCAATGTCCATGGGATATTTTGAGTGCACACGCACAAAAAAAAAATGACCGCGTGCAAAAAAGAAATTAATGGTGCTGCACTACAAGGTTTTTAAGAAATCGTATGGTCACGACACATTTGCCAAATGAACAGTAAAAATCTGCAGCTTACTTAGGATTTCATGGTCAGGAACTTGGTAGATTTCTTAGGAACTAAGATGGCCACCATTCTCTCATGAAATTTTTTCTATACCAAACACTGACCACTTCCTTCTCCTCTCACCGTCGATAAAATTGGTTCAACTTCTGCGAGTTTTGTAGAACTTCAGGAAACAGACTGGCAGTGGTATAGTCATTGTTATTTCTTAGAGGTGGCCCAAAAGTAGAAACAAATGAATACAGTAGCAAGGGCACACAAAAATTTCATGGGATAATTCTATTTTACATGCCTTCCTACATCAAATAGACCACACAAGCTACAAAAAATATTTTTTCTTGCTTCCCTATGTATCTATGCTAGATCTAACGTAGTTTTATATTAGTCTTTATTTTCCTGGCACTACAGAAGTATTATTTCAGTGTATTTTGCCAGATCCATAAGGTTACTTTCAAACAGGGGAGGGGGGTGGGGTAGGGAAGAATCTCTCCCTCAACCCATGTGACCTGGAGAAAACACTGCAGCCTCGCTGTCATAGACAATTGCCAAATTTTGCGGAGACCAAAGTTGTTGAATTTATCTTACACTTTTTGTGAGCTATGCAAACTTACAGCAGTAATTGTTATGGTAGTAATAAAGAACATGAGACATGAATTTTTAGAATTTCGTATTTTCACTGTAACTTGTTTCAACCAGAGAGTAATCATCATTTTATCAATGCCATACTTAAACCAATACCATCCCCCATTTCATACAAGACGAGGGAATTGGTAGGGAGTATATATACTTGGTGGCTTGATGAGACTCCAGGCTTTATAACTGAACTCCGAAGTGCTGAAGAGGGACCTAAAAACTTAACACAGCTAAATCTGTGGCAATACAGTAGTAAATGAATTTGAGAGTTAACTTGCCTTAATGACTTGTGACTTTGGATATCCTGGTTAAGCAATATGAATTGCCATTTTGGTTATGTTTGTTTTGCTACTTGGTGTTTTTCGTTTTATTTTTTTTTTTGTGAGGATCCAGTTGGTCAAAATAAGTGGTTTTTGTGAAGATCCAGTTTTCAAACTTCCTGCTTGATGGTTTTCTTAGGTATATATGAGCAGAGATGTGTAGAGTATTACAAGTGATGTTACAAGAATGCTGATAAAATATCTTGCATGTATTAAGATTGGCAACTGGCAACTCTTCTTCACTCTGATGGAAAACATATCAAAATTGGTTTTTGAAAAGGGGGGAAAGGGGGGGGGGCATAATCAGTAGATTTGTTGCCTTTATTTTTATTAGTTTACTAGTAAACCTGAATAGAGCTTTTGAACATTTTTTTTTTGTGGTAAGTTATTCCACAAGAAAATTACTTCCTGGAAAAAATTAGATCCCCATGAAATAAGGAACACATTTACAATATTTACAAGAAACTGAACGGCCAGAGTTTAAAGGGTTAATCAAGGATTGTCTTGTCTTGATAATGTGACAACATATCTTTTAAATTTTCATGGAGTAATTTCATCATGGTCATTGTGAAAGTGCTTTGTGAAAGCATTTCATTCACAATTTCTTCAGTCCACCTGTCTATGAAATAGGTATCTGGCTCGAGGCTGTGAAGATATTGTCAGAATGTACATGTTATTTATGAGCGCGTGTAAATGGCAGTGACACTGTACATCCCCCAGAAAATTGATAATGTTGGGGGAATAATTGGGATTGGCATGAAAGGGCCCTGGCATGGAATTGAAACTTGTAAACCTCACTGTTATGTTTTGCCACAGTTGAGTAACTTTTGTAATGTTCTGTCTCTTTTATTTCTACAGACAGAGAGATTAAGCGAGTCAATGACCAGAGAATGGCATCAGTACCGAAAATTCCACTGGAAGTAGCACCAGTGTCATCCACTGCATACACAGTTAGCAGTGTATATACAATAGCAAAGTTTGATCATGTTGAGCCTGAATCAGGCATNCGACACATTTGCCAAATGAACAATAAAAATCTGCAGCTTACTTAGGATTTCATGGTCAGGAACATGGTAGATTTCTTAGGAACTAAGATGGCCACCATTCTCTCATGAAAATTTTTTTCTATACCAAACACTGACCACTTTCTTCTCCTCTCACCGTCGATGAAATTGGTTCAACTTCTGCAAGTTTTGTAGAACTTCAGGAAACAGACTGACAATGGTATATAGTCATTGTTAATTTCCTAGAGGTGGCCCAAAAGTAAAAACAAATGAATACAGTAGCAAGGGTACACAAAAATTTCATGGGATACTTCTATTTTACATGCCTTCCTACATCAAATAGACCACACAAGCTACAAAAAAGGTTTTTTCTTGCTTCCTTGTGTATCTAAGCTAGATCTAAAGTAGTTTTATGTTAGTCTTTATTTTTCTGGCACTACAGAAGTATTATTTCAGTGTATTTTGTCAGATCCATAAGGTTACTTTCAAACAGGGGAGGGGGGGGTGGGGTAGGGAAGTGTCTCACCCTCAACCCATATGACCTGGAGAAAACACTGCAGACTTGCTGTCATAGACTATCGCCAAATTTTGCGGAGACCAAAGTTGTTGAATTTATCTTACACTTTTTGTGAGCTATGCAAACTTACAGCAGTAATTGTTATGGTAGTAATAAAGAATAAGACATGAATTTTTAGAATTTCGTATAGTCGCTGTAACTTGTTTCAACCAGAAAGTAATCACCAGTTTATCAATGCATTACTTAAACCAACACTATCCCCCATTTCATACAAGACAAGGGAATTGGTTGGGAGTATAAATATATATAGGCCTATATATAAATTCTTGGAGGCTTGATGAGACTCCAGGCTTTATAACTGAACTCCGAAGTTCTGAAGAGGGATCTAAAAACTTAACACAGCTAAATCTATTGCAATAGTAAATGAATTTTGAGTGTTAACTTGCCTTAATGACGTGTCACTTTGGATATCCTGGTTAAGCAATATGAATTGCCATTTTGGTTATGTTTGTTTTGCTACTTGTTTTTCATTTTTTTTTTTGTGAGGATCTAGTTGGTCAAAATAAGTGGTTTTTGTGAAGATCCAGTTTTCAAACTTCCTGCTTGATGGTGTATTATGAACACAGATGTTTAGAGTAATACAAGTGATGTTACAAGAATGCCGATAAAATATCTTGCATATTTATGTATTAAGATTGGCAACTGGCAACTCTTCTTCACTCTGATGGAAAACATATCAAAATTGGTTTTTGAATAGGGGGGAAAAGGGGGGGGGGAGGAGAGGGCATAATCAGTAGATTTGTTGCCTTTATTTTTATTAGTTTACTAGTGAACCTGAATAGAGCTTTTGAACATTTTCTTTTTTTTTGTGGTAAGTTATTCCACAAGAGAATTACTTCCTGGAAAAAATAGATCCCCATGAAATAAGAAACACATTAACAATATTTACAAGAAACTGAACGGCCAGAACTTAAAGGGTTAATGAAGGATTGTCTTGTCTTGATAATGTGACAACATATATCTTTTAAATTTTCATGGAGTAATTTCATCATGGTCATGGTGAAAGTGCTTTGGGAAAGCATTTCATTCATTTTCTTCAGTCCACCTGTCTATGAAATAGGTACCTGGCTCCAGGCAGTGAAGATATTGTCAGAATGTAAATGTTATTTATGAGTGCATGTAAATGGCAGTGACACTATACATCCCCCAGAAAATTGAGAATGTTTCGGGACTAATTTGGATTGGCATGAAAGGGCCCTGGCCTGGAATTGAAACGTGTAAACCTCACCATTATGTTTTGCCACAGTTGAGTAATTTTTGTAATGTTCTGTCTCCTTTATTTCTACAGATAGAGAGATTAAGCGAGTCAATGACCAGAGAATGGCATCAGTACCGAAAATTCCACTGGAAGTAGCACCAGTGTCATCCACTGCATACACAGTTAGCAGTGTATATACAATAGCAAAGTTTGATCATGTTGAGCCTGAATCAGACATATTTGAACCCTGTCGTCCATTAGCCTTCCCATCAGGCTCAAGCCCCAGCCGCTTTTTAGTTGATAGTCAACCCAAATATCGCCCAGAGTCACTTAGCAGCTTGCCTTTTCCAGACTCTCTTTCTGTGACGTTTGACTTTGGCCCTAGACCCAACCCAGTTCCCAGGAATCATATTCCTCCAAAAGGCAGGGGATCAGAAAAGCCACCACCTCTCTGTCTGAAGGAAACCTCGGTGGAAAAGTCAGTTCCACTTCTTGATCCAGATGTGGACTGTGACAATAAGCCAGAGCATATGAGTCTGGAATTTAGAATGCAAACTCTGCTACAATGTGAGTCAGAGTCCGATGAAAAAGATAGTGAATCAGTAGATGAGGTAGGTTTTAAAGATAGTAAATCAGAAGGTGAGATGGGGTCTGAATCATATGCGCTCCCCTTCTCAATACCAATGGCAGCTCACAAGTCCATTTTTCCGAGCGTTCCACACTCTGAGCAGAAGGGAGTGGACTGGGATCCTAGTTTTATCATGCTGCCTTTATATCACCTGCCTCATATGCAACTTCCTCGTCTCCACATGCGGCTATCCGTCCAACACACACCCAACTCTTTAGAACAGTCACTGCCACCTGATGTCTGTCCCATTCATGTGGGCCCTCATCATCATTTAACTATGGGAATTTGGACAACCATTGACATTCTGCCATACCCAGAAATACTTTGGTCTCCATCTTCATCTTACGTTGACTATGGATCTTCTGTACAAACATCTGAATCGCCATCTCAGTGTCAGTTGAATAGTGATGGAGCTTCTAAAGTTGAGGATGAACACTGGAAGAGGAATTGGAATCGAAACAGCGAAGGAGGAGGGAAATTTTACAGGCGAAATTCATATTTTCTGCTTTCTGACTCAGTGTGTCCCACATTGCCACATACCATGAGGAACGTGCAACATGGGGACATGCTGTCTGGTGACAGATGGCCAGGCATGTTCCCCATTTCAGTAATGAACCTGGATTCCAAGCAAAAGACCCACACTTCAAAGTATTGTGAAGACTGGTGTCAAGAGGAAAAGAGCAAGGTAAGGATAGCTTTTCCTTGTTTTTTTGTTAATGCCCAATGAATTGTTACACAGTCCTCAGGACCAGTACATATAAGATTTAAAAATCATGTATCCAGGCTAGTGTCTGCTCACATTATCATTACCGTAGCAGGCCTGATCATTCTAGAACTTTCTCAGCTCTCTGGGGAGCATACAGGACTGCTGCCATTTACAGGCGCTGATCACTAGCATCACTATCAATATCTTCCACTGCCTATAGCCGGGTACCCATTTTACAGATGGGTGGACCGATGAAAATGTGCACGAAATGCTTTTTCTAAGGTACTTACAACATGACCATGGTCGGGAACCAAAACTACGACCTTTAGTTGAGTCCCACGCCGTAACCATTCAGCCAAGCCACTCCACTTATTACCAAAGTCAGTACTGAAACAATAGAACAATAAGTCCATTTACATGAGAAATTCATACTTCATTGTGGGGTAGCAAGGTTTCACTGTTGAATGTGTTCTTGTTATTCTTACCTTACATACTCAACTCTTCCCTAACCTCAACATATTAACCCAGCGTTCACTCATGACCCTGCTCTACCTTCACCCAAGAACCTTCTTACTTTGTGATATGACAGTGTTACGAGTATATTACTTTGTTAACCACAGGTTTTAAGACCATCTTGAAATGGCCTTAGCTGAATCAATTTCTCTTTTCTTTTCACAGGAGATGTTTAGCATGATCATCCTCATGCATTATGTACGGGTATAGAGGGGGAAGGCATCATCCCTAGTCATGCCCTCCCCCTAACTTTACTCAAACCTCCCAGCCTCTCATCTTCATATCAGACACTTTACAGGTATGCTGAATCTTATCTGTAATCTTATTTGGAAAATCTGTTGAATATGAATATTGTTGAATAAGACACAGTCTTGAGTTGTTTCTGTACTAAAGTTTTGTGCAGTATGCTATGGTATGAATGTCATTGTTTTCATTGTATTGGGGAATATGACGATTGCAAATGTCTGCTCCATATTTTAATGCAATTTATAAATATCATTTATTTGTACATGTATCATTGTTTTTCCACAAAATGAAGTTTGAAGAGGACAATTTTATACCGCGGTGTTACCTAGCATAAAGGAGCCTAATTTCTGATAAAATATACAGTATGCTCTTGTGTTGTTGTTGTTTTTTTTTCAAGTTTGTCACAGTAATTTAAACACTATCATCAGCACCAGCTGAAAATGGAACTAGGTACCAAAAGTTACATATAATCTAATGATATAAGATAATGTGTATTATCATTATATTCAGTTGAAGTAATCTTGCAAGTTACATAGAGAATTTCTCCTCTTTCAGAAATGGAGATGTTTTCTAGTCCGAACTGCTCCACAATAGGCCATCCCCTGCTTCTGATGAGGTCGAGCCATGAGAGACTGACTGTTATTTCTGCCATCCTGTAACAGCATCCGTGCCACAACTCGGTGACTTGTACTGAAAGAAATGATCTACATGTGTTTGGATGGCCGAATATTTATGCTAATGCAAAGATCTTGGCCAGCATGGTGACCAGAAAGAGAGTGCTAGTCTTGTAGTGAAAAAGATGGAGGATTTAATTCCTCTTAGCAGCAAATTTCGCCAATTTTTGTAATGTTTTATGTGTGTTATGCTATTTGGTAAATGCTTGATTATGATCCTTCCAGATTGTGTTGGCCTTTGAATTTTTTTTCCTGGTAAATGTCCACTTGTGGATTGATGTTGAAATACAGTATGACCAAATATGTTGATGCAGTCAAATGTCCGTTTGTTTTTGTCCTGTCTGTGTTGAGCTCGCGGGAGGTTGGAGGGAGCTCTGGTGTGGTCTCTCCCTATAAACAGATTGCATGGGCCTCACATAGTATACCATTCATAGATAGCTCTGCTTGCCATTAGGGCTAATATCTTTATGGGTTAAGATGAAAGCTTGGGCAAATTTTTACCTCACAGATAGCTTTGATCTTAAATTAAGCCAGGGGTTAACTGCTCAAGTTAAGCTGGTAATTTGGGCACGTTTGCACCTTATGGATGGCATTGTTGATGGTTGCCATCATCTTGATGAGTTAAGCAGCTAGTCTCAGCGAGTTAGCACCTTACACTTAGCTCAGATTCCAATTGCAGCTAAGAAGTGAAGCTGATAGTTGGTAAGTCCGAATGGATGACACGGCTTATGATTGCCATCAAGGCTTAACATCATGATGAGTTGAACTGATAGTTTAAGAGAAGTTGTACCTTATAGTAGCTAGCTCTGATCTTAATCAAAGCCAGGAGTGAAGTTCTCTTTAGCACTGGTATAGGCCCTAGCACCTGTTTATAGGGAGCTTTCTTTTGTTGTGTCTCCTTTTTTTTTTCTTACTTTTCTTTTTCAGTGGCGTGCTCTCTTTCTCTTTCTCTTTCTCTTTCTCATCTCATCTCTTCTTTTGTTATCTTTTTTTTTTTTTTGCAATTTCTGGATGAAAGTCAAGTGTATGGTTGCCAGGATGTTTGCTTTGTGCTATTGTGGAGAATATGAGAGGTTTTCATAAACATTGATTTAGGTTTGTTTTTGAAAGAAGAACTTGGGATCTTGCACAGTATGCCTCTTTGAAGAACAGTGTTTCTATGTTGGCAGCAGCAGGCCAACATCTTGTTAAGCACTAGCAGTATTTCTTATTGAGGCAAGCACCCATCAAGTTTTTCCCTCTTCATATAGGGAACAGCTTAGAACAAATGAAGAATAATATATAATGATAACTCTGATCACTGTTTTACACATTTGGAGTTGTACACCAGCATTAGATACCACAGGGAAACTTTTTAAAAAGTGATTTGAACTCTTTGTTTAGAGAAGAAATGTCAGCAGGAGTTTGTGTCAGCAGGAGTTTGTGTCAGCAGGTGTTTGTGTCAGCAGGTGTTTGTGTAACATTGGCATAGAGCAGAGCCATTTGTATATGATAATCAGTTTTGGCTGAAGCGGCTTCCTGTAGTCATATAGAATGATGGGACATTTTTGTGTGAAATTGTCGATGTAGACATTTTCCTGTGTGATGAGTAAGGAGACTGACATCAGCTTAAATCATTGTAAAGCATTCAAAACAACCAGGTTTTCTAGGTGTGCACCACTTGTCATTTACAACCTCAGGGACTTAGTTTAACTGCCTTTAGTACACGCATGGTGATCTATGGGGATCTTTAGATATATTGTCTTGGGGAATTTTTGGAGGGGGGGGGGTGGATGAAACGAATTAGGGTTTGTAATTTATTTGTAACTTAGGAATTCCTTTTTTTTTTTTGGATGGGGGTGGCTGGAAAAATTAGGGCTTGTAATTTATATTTATTACTTAGGATTTTTTTTCTTTTTTTTTTTTTTTTTGGGGGGGGGGGGGGTTTG
>JAWQUT010000112.1:1279608-1289608 GCA_033807755.1 Ellobium chinense
ATTTAATTATTACTTAGGATTTTTTTTTTCTTTGAGGGGGTGGCTGGAAAGTTTAGGGCTTGTAATTTATATAACTTAGGAATTTTTTTGGGAGGTGGGTGACTGAAAAAAAATAGGGCTGTAATTTATTTTCAACTTAGGAATTCTGTGTTTTTTTTATTTTTTTTTTTGAAGGGCGTGGCTGGAAAAAAAATAGGGCTTGTAATTTATTATTTATAACTTAAATTTACTAGCTTTGCTGAATGGTTAAGACCTGGCGTGTGATAACTTCCAAAAACCACTATAAGCCTTGACTCACTTTTATGACTCACTTTTATGCATTATTTCTAATTTTTTAAAGAACTATTCACATTCTTTCATGTAGACTTTTGGGTTTTTTTGGGTAGATTGTTCCTTATTGAAAATGTAAGATTTTTTCTTCATCAGATAACACAGGCATGTATTTCAGAGAATGTCTACTGTATATAATATTAACTGGCATGTGGCATTTAGCGCAGTTGCTGAGAGTATCTGCACCTATAAATTAGACTAGAAATGAGTCTTTATAAAGCTTATTATGAAAGCGAACAATTCCAGATCTGTGCAGCATGACTTAAGAGCCTAACGCATTACGCATCATCTTTGATGGAGAAGAGGTAGTTTGGCTCTAGAGGAGGATGGAAAAGTGTTACATGTTATGTGAATGAACATGGCCTTTAGTGAAGTAAGCCCTCTGGCCATCACAGAAAGACAGAATTGAAATGAAGAGACCAGATGCAAGCTACTTTTAATGTTCTCACTAACCCTTCAGCATTTGCCTCCTATTTCTTTCCTGGGATCTGACTAGAATATTGTCAGAATAGAAATTAGGTAGTGCTGATTAGTCTGTATATTTGTACATTTGTAAATACCATTGTAAATATGTAACCTTGCATCTGGCCCCTTTATTTAGTCCTATTAATCAGTTTTACTCCTGCAGGACAATTGAGCTCAGCTTTTTTACACTTTTATTAATGTATATAGTTCTGTTCACAGAGGCCGGCCATCTTGTATTTTTGTGATGATCAGTAGCTCAGGAGTACTTCACTTATCAGTCATGCTGTAACTTTTGTAGTTTTCTTAAGAAATCATGTTTGGCCTCGTCTAAATGTGGAATTACTTTTTTATTAGTAGCTGCAAGATTTGGAATTGGTGCTGTTTTTTGCAGCCTCCTGTTCATGGTGCGGTTATAATCTTAAGTATCATATGATTTTAAACTCATAAGTTTCCATATCTAGTATTCGTCAAGTGCCACATTGTCAGTATATTCCACTATTGTGCACAGTGTGAATAGATTATTCATAATGGTGATTGATTTACTTCAGAGTCAAGGTTACAGTAGTGGAAAGAGTTCAGTGGTTAAGTATCTTGTATCACACGTATAGGTTCTTTGCCCGTTATATAGAGCTTCTAGCGAGCGGATGAATTTTGGGTGGGGAGAAGAGTGGTGTAAGGGCAGGTAATTTTTTCATCAACTCCAGTGGGTTCATCTTAATTTCTTTGGTGTTGATTTCATTTAGAGATGGGTGTAAAGGCGGGTAATATTTTCATCTACTCCAGTGGGTTCATCTTAATTTCTTTGGTGTTGATTTCATTTAGAGATGGGTGTAAAGGCGGGTAATATTTTCATCTACTCCAGTGGGTTCATCTTAATTTCTTTGGTGTTGATTTCATTTAGAGATGGGTGTAAAGGCGGGTAATATTTTCATCTACTCCAGTGGGTTCATCTTAATTTCTTTGGTGTTGATTTCATTTAGAGATGGGTGTAAAGGCGGGTAATATTTTCATNCCTTAATGTGAACTGAGGTCTAATAAAGTTACTCTCATTAAACCATGAATTTCACACAGTGTATCCCATTCATAGAAGACATTCAGTCAAACTGGACTTTTGTGATCAATGAGAAGTTATTCTTTTTACATTTTGGGCTTCACTTTGGCTTGTGTTTTCGTGTGCTGTAACTGATAAATTTGGCCTGCCAACCATTGTTTCATAAGACAGTATCTTCTCATTTGATCAGGTTTTGATACAAACATTTTACAGAAAATATGCCAGAAAAAAAAAGAAGCAAAATGTTGAGGATGCAAAGGACTCCTTGGTTGTGAAGCAGGAATCTGTGATAATTTGGTTTAAGCAACGTTACGAGTTGACAATGTTGCAAAACTACAGTACAGATCCCTCAACAGTGCAATAACAAGATTTACACCAACTTAAATTCTGGAGTCCCAAGTTTCATTATATGGGTGGTTGAACCATTTTGTCACATTGTCCTATGAATGGTTGGCACAATTTGTTGGATGTATGGTTGGAATATTTTGTTTGCTACTAGTGAGTCTCCCGTTCTCTTCTACACTTCAGTATATTGCGCTGTTTCAAAATTATTAAGCATACCCTGCCTTGAGGATGATTGATGAGTGTGTCTGATCATGTTTTCTTATGTCTTACTTCTCCTTCTCCCTCCTTTCCATTTCATTACTTTCCCATCTCAGAGTTGTGATATCAGTGTACCTATAATACTTGCCACATGTCGTGAGAGAGTTGATTCTCTGCATTTATTGCCAAATTTTTCAGTGATGTATAGTGTTACAAGTTTGTGCATACTCTCACAAGTCCTCCATGACCTGCTACATGTATTCGCTTATCCAGACCTCCTGAGTGATAGTATGGATCCTATTCATGACATTCTTACTGTAGCAAGTTAATTGCATATTCCCTGGTTAGTTACCAAGGCTTGTTTGGAGCAGTATTCCCCAGGTCATAGAATTAAGACACTTTCTGAGATATGGAGGCTTGGCTGTATTCTGAGGATTATGGCATAAGAGTAAATAGTGACATGGGCATGGGTTTTTGAGCTTATTGAGAGCATTTATCATACCATGCTTCATTAGATGTTTTCTTTATAAGGGTAGAACTGAACATGGCTCTGAGATGGGTTTTAATTCTGCTTCTCCTTAATTTCAGTATTTGCTATGTGGACTGAAATTTAGGGAAAAGTGTTCAGATGCTGTTTTATTATGTTCGGCTGACAGGCTTTTTAAAATATATGCATTTGAACTTTTATATTGCTGGTGCACAGTTTTTAAAAGTTGTACTTAGAGCTTGAGTTATCAAGTGTTTAAATGGGCCGCAGTATTGAAACTCTTACTATGTATTTGCAACAGAATCTCTAGCAGTCTGGTCAAGTCGAGAAAATCATAGAATAAGAATACACAGGGTGTTTTCAGTGCCGAACTAGAGAGGAGAAGATCAAAAAGTGTAAATACCATGGATATAAGCTGATACTGATTCCATTTTTTAATTGACCAGATTTCTCATGGCTCCAAAGAGTGCCAGAATTGCAGTGAGCTTTATTGAGCAGCCCCCATCACCATAGCAAACCATATGATACTATATTATTCAAAGATAAAATGCCTTTGACATGTCTCCCAACATGCTATAACGCCATTGTGTATACTGAGTAACACTAGGAACCACACTGTAGTATACATATATGAATAATAGAGTGGACATTGAATGATATAATTCTCTCGGAGAAGCCTATCTTTGCTTCTGTAATGTTTATAGATGAATATTTAAATACAGTTCCACACCATGCTAATGTGGTTCTGAAAAGTTGGAGATAATTTGCAAATATAATTGAAACTCTTCTGAATAATTATGTGTATGAACTGGCTGTTCCTGTTAGATGGCCCTGTGGGTGTAATGAAATTCATTATTAATGACAAATCCAGGGCAAGCTTGATTTTCAGATGATACTGGAGAAAATGGAGAAACTAAGTCAGACATAGGACATGAACATTGTATCACTAGCTACATTTGGACGAAGGAAAGCTAATTTGGTGGAACAGCAGAATGAAACTTATGATTGACATTCATTCACAGTTGATGTTGATTTTGATGCATTCTGGATTTAAGATTTAGCAGGAAATGTTCATTTTATATTTTGTATGTCGCCTCGTTCTTTTCATACTTCATTTGTTTGGAAAAGACTACTTAGACATGCACCTGCAGAAGACCAGTCTGTAGTAAACAGAGGTGTTTCCAGTTTGGTTGGTGGATGCCATTTCTTTCATAAGGTATCTCTAATTCAGCTTCTATCTTAAATCTATACAAAATGTTGAAAACCTATGCTATGCACCTTTTTCCTTTTACTAGTCCTGGTTGACAAGGTCAGTCTCACACGGGTATTTGTTCATAGAGAAATAGGCCCTCTGCATTTTATACATTCCGTTTGTTTTATACAGTCTTGCAGTTGGCTTTCTCAATCATTATATTCCATTTGTATCTATTTCATCATCAGAGTTGCAACTTTTTGCGAAGTCTTGTTTTCATTTAATTTTAATGCGGCTAAACTCTTTTGACATTTTGATTATAGAACGAAACCCTCTTCAAATAATTTCTGCATTTTACTTCCATTTCCATTTTTTTTGTTCTTAATCTGGATGTTGCTTTTGATTGTGGAATAAAATATCTTTTTTGGAAATGCTAAATCTAGTGCCCAGGTCAGTTTGTTCAGTCAACTCTCTTGGATTGGGGCTAAAGAGAGGTGGCTCCACACAATGACACTGGATCTAAAACACTTAAGAGTGCTGCAGCAGGTTCTCATGGTATTGTCTTCATCGTTGTCTGTGGTCAGCTGTCTGGCCCCTTTTTAAAGGTAGCTGGCTGCAAACAAGGGTGTTGACATGATATGACTAATCACTGCAGCACTTTCTCATACAACCGTGGATTCCAGCTATTTGGATCTTCTGAGTCAGTCAACTGTTCCTTATATGACGTTTTCATCTAAAGTTTACAACATCCACTGAGCTTTTAGAAACTAAAGCATGAAATGTAGGTTTCCCATTTGGTTTTGGGGAATAGATATTTAAGGAAAAGCGATAAAATGTAGAGTTCATCATTAACCGTAGAGATTTATTTCCACCTCAGACTTTTGAAATCATATTACAAAATACGAGAGGAGGCACACAGTGCATAGAAACATGCAGTGATGTTCCCACATTACTGGCCTAGATCATTTCTATTTGGCAGTTTATATATAGAGATCTGGAGGAAAATTTCTGGATATCGGTAAATGTGACCAAAACTGTTAAGTAATTGCAGACCCATGTAAGACATAGACATTATTACAAAGATGGAATTGAATATCTTGGCAATATAGTTATTTCTTGATTCCAGGTAATCTGCTATATTTTATTTTGTTAGAAAAAGCTGGCAATAATCTGCCAATATCCATGATGTATTTTAGCTGGGCTTTTAAATATTCTATCATTTCCCTGCATTTCTTTTGCTTATGCCATTGCTACTAGTTATTGGAAATGACCTTCCTCTCGGATTCACAAGAATTAATAATGTGGTAATGTTTTTCACAAATAGGGAATGCTAAATGTGCTTGGAATGTCTACGGAAAGACACTAGAGTGAAAGAGAATCAACAACTTAAGCATTTTGTGTGACACTGTTAAAATGTCACCACTATTTGTGTTATACAAGGGATGCCTTACATCAGTGATACTGGCCAGAGTGGAAACTGACTTGGATCTCTTAGGTGTGAATGCTAATAACATAGGCATTGATTATAATGACAACCACAATGTTTTGGCCAAAGTTATGGTAATCTTGCAATCTGTGTGCCTGTTTTATCGAGATTCGGAGATAAAGATATCAAAATGTAAAGGTTCAATGTAAGTTTCATTTGACATCCACGCTTCATTTGGACTTTTTGTTGTTGTTGTTAATTTTCTGAAGCTTACTGGCATTTTAGTTCCTTGCTTCTGGATTTTTCTCACAAGTCTGTGACAATTAATTGTTTCATCGAGATTCAGAGTTGGAAGATATCAAAATGTACAGAATCCTTACAATGTGATTTTAATTTAACATCTGTGCTTGTATTACCTCATTTGAACTGTTTGTTGTTGCTGTTGTTAATTGCTGAAGCTCAATGGCATTTTAGTTCCTTGCTTATGGATTTTTTTCACAAATCTTTCAGAACTGTGGCATCGAGATCCAGAGATGGAAGATATCAAAATGTAAAGAATTAATACAAAGTAATTTTCATTTACTTTATCCATGCTTGTATTACTTCATTTGAACTTTTTTGTTGTTGTTGTTGTTAATGCTGAAGCTTGTAGGCATTGTAATTCCTTGCTTCTGGATTTTTTGCGCAAATCTTTCAGAATTTTTTACAAGTTTTAAAGCAATCTCATTTTTCCTGGACTGATTTGACAGGCCATTATTTTGATGGGAGTTTTAAAGCTATGCAGAGACACTGCAATATATGCAGCGAAACATTGTTCTTCCATAGCTACAGTAAGCACTGAGCAAAATGTTGCCTGATCCCTTCACACATGTATTACCTCAATAAAATCCCTAGTGCACTTTTCACATTTAATCTGCACATTCGCGTTAAGCCTCAGTAAAAGCAGTTCAAACTGAGTGTCTCTAAGTTTATGTCAGGCCTATTTTTTTGGCCAGTTTGGTAAAGTTAAATGTATTTCCATGTATTCCAGTTCATGATGACTTTACATATGAGGATCATCAGATCTTCACTAACAACTTTGAACTTGGTATATGCATTGAAGAGAGGGGTTGATTTTTTCTTATGGAATCTTTCAGAATTTCCCCACTTACAGCTCTCTCTCTTCCTGTTTGAAATGTTATGCTGTTTATTTATTAAGGTACCTTTTTCAGTTTTTCGAAGTTTGTAATTTGTGTATCATTTTCACTGTTTTAATGTCTGAAAATGACCATTCTCCCTTAAATTCTTCTTTTACACATTAGTACATGTTAGTTTAAAATTGATGAGAGGTTGTTGTTATTATCCATGGATTGAAGCACTCCTAAAGTTGCTTGTGGAATAACCACATTGAAAACTTCTGATATTCAGATATTGAAATTCAGAAAGGCTTGGATTGGAATGAATCTATGTACCAAAGTGGACTGAAACAAAGATCACAGGTCTTTTTAGATATTGCTGTATCCTTATATTGGTTGGCAGGGTCCAAGAAAAGAAGTTTATGTATAAAAGGGTTGCACACTATGATTATAGCTTATAGATGCCATAAACTAACTTACACCGTTTAAAAAAAAATTCCAGTTAAAATAGATCATACAGGCAAAAAAGTTAAAAATCTAGTGTGACAAAGGGAATTTCAAATTCAGTTACTTGAAAAGTTATGTAACACCATTTAAATGTAAATTTTGCTTCAGTGTAGCTTGAGTGTTTAAAAAAGGAAGGTCTGATTATCTGTAGCTGCACATGTCCAGTGGAGGCTTTCCTTGTATGTATTTGTTGATTTGTTTGAGTTTCGTCAGTGTTTCCATGTCTGTGGTGTTGTTTTGTGCAGGAGTCCCGCCCCACTGGCAAATGCTGTGGTTATGAAAGAAGTCCCTATTAGGGTCGAACCTTCATGATTGGCACGGCTTGATCATGACTGCTAGACTCATAAACTTCAAGGAAAATCAGACTTAAAACTGGCCTTTTCAGAGATATTTTGGAGTTCCCATTAAGGAGTGATGAATTTCACATCACATGAACTTTCTGTTCCTATGTCACATTCTTAAGTTTTGATAACAACTCAGTCACCGCATGTAAAAATATAAGGAGTGCTAGTATTCAGACTTTAGACTTAGTTAATGGCTGAGATTTGTTCTGGATTCTAGTGGTGATGCTCAGATGTTCTGACATGTCATATTTTGAGATGGATATTTATCAAATCAGTTTCTGGCATCTTTTCATAGGCTACACTCACAGTGTACAACCCTATTAACTGCTTGTATATACTACTTTGAAAATTTCAGGTTGAAACTGATTATACAGGCAGGAAAAGTAAACTTTGTGTGACATTCAAATAGGGAATTTCAATTTCAATGTTTTGAAAACTTACATAAGACCATATACATGGCAATTGAACATCAATGTAGCTTGTGTGTTTGAAAAAGGAAGGTCTGATTATCTGTAGCTGCACATGTCCAGTGGAGGCTTTCCTTGTATGTATTTGTTGATTTGTTTGGGTCTCGTCAGTGTTTCCATGTTTGTGGTGGTGTTTTGTGCAGGAGTCCCGCCCCACTGGCAAATGCTGTAGTTATGAAAGAAGTCCCTATCAGGGTCGAACCTTCATGGTTGGCACGGCTTGATCATGACTGCTAGACCCATAAACTTCAAGGAAAATCAGACATAAGACAGGCCATTTCAAAGAAATTTTGGAACTGTGGTTAATGAGTGGTGAATTTCTAATCACATGAACTCTCTATTCCTATGTCACATTCCTAATAAGTTTTCATGATTGCTGTCATCAATAACTAACTTTTTATCTCATACAAAGAATCAAGAGTCCCAGTTTACAGACTCCAGGTCTTCAACTTATTTAACTCCTGTGATTTGTTTTAGATTCTGATACTGAGATGCAGGTATTTAGTGAAACAATTAAGCCTTAGCCGGACTGACGCAGTTTGAGCATTTCACTTCTAGCATCAACAGATTTATAAAGGCTAATGCAAGAAAGGTAAGAATTATGAATTGAAGTTTTAGCCTGCAAAGTCTCAAACTTTGGATTACATTTACATAAGAGAATTTCAATTTATTGACATGAGGAGCTCAGTATAACTGCCCAGTCTTACATATTCTGACGATATGGTTGCAGTGTGAAAATTTTTCTGTTGAATGTTGCTTAGTGTACTAGCATGTCTTTTCTGAGAATAAACATAGATATTTATTAGATCAGTTTCTTGCATCTATTTAGAGGNTGCTGTCATCAATAACTAACTTTTTATCTCATACAAAGAATCAAGGGTGCCAGATTACAGACTCCAGGTCTTCAACTTATTTAACTCCTGTGATTTGTTTTAGATTCTGATACTGAGATTTAGATTCTGATACTGAGATGCAGGTATTTAGTGAAATAATTAAGCCTTAGCCGGACTGACGCAGTTTGAGCATTTCACTTCTAGCATCAACAGATTTATAAAGGCTAATGCAAGAAAGGTAAGAATTATGAATTGAAGTTTTAGCCTGCAAAGTCTCAAACTTTGAATTACATTTACATGAGAGAATTTCAATTCATTGACATGAGGAGCTCAGTATAACTGCCCAGTCTTACATATTCTGACGATATGGTTGCAGTGTGAATTTTTTTCTGTTGAATGTTGCATAGTGTACTAGCATGTCTTTTCTGAGAATAAACATGGATATTTATTAGATCAGTTTCTTGCATCTATTAAGAGGACATACACATAGTGTATAGGAAATACACATAGTGTATAGGAAATACACATAGTGTACAACTACCGCTTATATGTCAGGGAGACAGAGAGAAGAAGAGTGATAGTGTGTGGATTCAAGGCTGGTGACAAGATGACTCTCTCACACACAACATGCAGGATGACACTTAGTGCTAGGCTTAAATGACAAACTTTTATTGACTTCTTACATTACATTGACCACGGAAAAAAAACAAAACCCGAGGCATTGGTGCCTAAAGAGCAAAAGAACAAGTTACTGGCAAGGAAATCATAATGCATGAAAAATAACTAATGTATTATGAGTACAGTGAATATCATGACATGGAATAAATAGAAAATTATAAGAAACTAAAAGGAGGATGGGTTGGGTGATGGTAGGGGACAGGATCTATCGGAATTGATACAGAATCCACCAAGTCGTAATCATGTCTCTGTCTGCAACACTTTAAAGTCTAACACAGGATGTCACAATCATCACTGTACCCAGGTGTCCCATGAACAAGAACTGATTTCAAACTGCTTACAATGCAGGGATTTAAGATATTTCTAGACTCAAACTACGCTTTGACAAAGTTTTGATAGTCCAAGGGAGGTAATTCCTCGCTCGGCTAAGAGAGCAACATGTTCAAGAGACTACATTATTGACGTATGATGAAAAAAATAACAACGGTGCAAAGGATATTTAGAGCAACTTACAGTTGCTCTAAGTTGCTCATCATCAAATACGATATCATTTATGTCATCA
>JAWQUT010000112.1:1300537-1329602 GCA_033807755.1 Ellobium chinense
GTTGTCTGCGATAAACAATGAATGTAATCTGGCAGAGATATTCAGCAGTCTCATCTTTCTAACGCTAGACTGAAAGTGCACAATTGAATTTTCAGTTTATTACCCCACACTAGAGCCAAAGTTAAAAAAAACACAAAATCCCATAAATAAGTCCCACGCTGTCAGGGCAGATTCATCCCTACATCAAAGGTGTGGAAGATGACTACCATAAGAATTGGTCTGCTGAAGCCCATCTTTCCCCCTCCTTCCCCATCCACCAATACAAACACACACTCATGTGGCATAAAACTAGCATTTTGCCAAGATGTGTCTCTCACTCTGTGTAGTTTCATTTATATTTTTATAACCAGACAGACATGTCCCCCATCCCATCCATCTCAAGCCTGTCGCTAAATTAAAAACTGTGGTTTTGTTGTCAAACTAACTATTTCAACCCTATGGATTATGAGTCATTATTTTTAAAACATATCACAAAAGTATGAACATCTTACAATTATCACAAACAGTAACAATAAGGCCGTAGGTTTGGGAAGTCTTGAGCAATGCAAGCTGGCGCGTCACCATAGCGGTTTATGGTGCTAATGTCCTTCTCACTGACATAGAACTGGTTGGTCAATATGGAATGTTTCACTGTGACCTCATAATGGCCTTCACCCGGCTGGGTCATCAGATTGACCTGGAAGTAATCATAGTCCAAGGTCATGGTATCACTGAGGTCAGGTGTGTCCCCATGCCGGTCGGAGCTTTTCTTAAATCTTAGGATCTGATCGTTTGGGGAAAACCTGGATAGACTGACCACTTTTTTGACACGGAGTAATGCACATTTATTACGAATGTGCGAAGTCAAGTTGTTGATAAAATTTATTACAGCACCAGTCACCATTGTAGAACTTTCTTCATCACTCACACTCTTCCACTGCAAGCAGGTACACCAATGAGGTTCTACCCCCGCACTTTCACATGACCTGTTCTTCAGCACTTCACGAAACAAGCTGACACCCCTTTTCATGGTATAGCTTCCTCTTTGTTTCCTGAAGTCCAATATATCATGGAACGTCTCATGAATATCAAACGGAGTTGTTAGTCTCTGAGTGTTGATTCTGAAATTGTCAAAAGCTTTCGGGTGAGATCTGGCAAAGGATGGAGGGAAACGAAATGCAAAGTACGGCAATCTTTCTTCCAGCTTGCCTTGCGGTGTCTTACGCACTTCTGAGAACCTTGCTCCATGGTCTGCCATCAAGATGAGTATGGTATGGTTTAGATAACCGTTGGAATGTAAATGCTTCAGTAGGTTATACAAATCATCATCCATCTGTGAAAAACAAAGAAAATAGCAAAATCATTGCAACTCCTTAAATGTATTGCGACCCACCCCTCTCAGGAGATCCGATAACAATTGTCTATAGTGTCCAAGTGACTGCCAAAGAAAAGTTATCACAAGCTCAGCTTTACAGAAAGGCTTATATTCATGAAAGTTTGATATATTTTTGTAACCTGTACTACTTACTCTCCATGACACTCTAGTATCACAGGAAAAGACACCTGGGACAGACTGGCCGGAAATATACAGGCATCTAAGACCATAAAGTAAGACAACGCAGATGTGTTCAAAGAAGTGACACTGAAACTGAAAAAGAAGGAGGCGGAAATGGAATGGACAGAGTATCATTACCTACAAAGAATCTTGGAAAAATGACTGATATAGGAGTGAGGGAAGAAAGTACATGCTTGCAGGATTCATCAGTCAGTTGAGAAACTTTTTGCTGTTGGGAGTCAGGAAAATGGATAGATTTGGAGTAATCTAGAGTGTAATACTGTTGTTTCCATCAACATTACATGTTGCGGACTGAGCCTCGACTGTCTTCCATTGTAATACCAACCTTTTTTAGCAAGTTGTTGTTGGCGTGGCTAAATTCAGAATGGAACCCAAACATGAACTTTGGTTTGTTGCCATACATATGGTACATGTCTCGGAACCAGTTCAGAAAGCGTACATGTCTCGCCTCAGAACCTGCACACCACGGCATGAACTTCCTGTACATAGGCTCTGCCATCATGAAGTAGGTCCGCATGGAATGATCTGTCGGCTGGTCTCGGAAACCTTTCAGACGATACTGAAATTGAGAAATCAAAATACAAGTTTTCACGTAATATGTACTGTGTCAAAGAATCATTTTTTCACAACACAATAACTTTGGGAATGGATTCTGTGTTAACGCAACAAACTTTTATAATGGTGAATTCTTGTTGGGATGAGATGGAATAAAAATAATGTTAACTATGATAGGATGGGCACACAGGCTGTACAAGTTCTTCAAAGGCATTGATGAGAACCATTTACTTAATGTGGTCTTTTCCCTTAGACTCTCAAGATCATGATTTTTAATGCACATTTTTAAACATTATTCAATTTGTCATGGTGAGCTTGTTGAAGATGGAAAGGAAGGAGAAGACCTTTTTAATAGTTAGATGCTATTTAATGTATCGATGCTAGCCTTAAAAGGGATGCTAAATAAGTTGCAAACATCGCTAATCATTATCACTGATGTTTTTCTGCAGTACAACTCACTTTTCTCCCCCTCTTTCTTCAGATGCACCCCCAGACCAAAGTAATTTAAAATCCTCCTCCATCCCAGTTTCCTTAGCCTCAGTCACTGATGACATCTTCACCTCTCATTTACAGAAATCATGTTTTCACATAGGAAGTTTACCCCCTTCTCCGAGCTACCATTTGGATCTACATGTTGTACCCTAAACACACACACACACTTTCTCATTCCGTCATATTTGCTCTATAATGAATTGTTCTTACGTACAGACTAATGACCTCATGGTAATCTGAGATATCAGCACTTGAAAACATGACATAGTAAAAGAGTAGCAGTTGTAAACAAGCTACACTACTTACTTGTTTCCACTGATTAAAAACAAATTTTTCCCCATGGTCCATTGAGGTTATAATATTAAAAATTCGGCCATATAATAATGTAATACCTTCTTCAACATACTCAACATCGGAAATAGAAACATATCATGGTCCGAGTCTGTCTAACAAATTATTTCCATCTGAGTTCACCCATTAACTTGGTAGAGGACATGTTTCATTACATTACTGACTCTGGAGGAAACATGATACTGACTTTGAAGAAAACCTGACTTTTACAGCTCTGATGTCCCAGAGTTATTGATTTTAATATCCATTATTTACTTTTAACCAATAAAAACCGGTGATCTCTTGATCCTCTAAGACAACGCCTACTTTCTCTCATGCCGATTGTAAAAGGGGAATAACATGAAGCTCGAACAGCGGAGCAGGCACAGTTATTCCATTTTATTGCAACTGCGGTTGAGCAGGGGAATACTGCAATTAAATGGAGTTATCCAATGATTTTGATGTAGAAAATGTATACTATTCCGTGATCTGGAAAATGCTGTGGTAGAGCAGAAATTGTGATTGCAGTTAAGCGGAACTGCTGCATATTATTAGTCTATGCCTTGTTCAGAATACCCTGAAAGATATTTAAAATGGATGAGGCATGAGTGTATGTTTAAGTAGTAATGCTGAGGACATAAACTAGCTCTTAATGTCTTCCGCTCATTACATGTAATCTTCACTTTGATGATTAATCCGAAAAAAAAACCAAAAAATCGAGTAGACAACAATTTTTATTTTAAAATTCTGATCTCTTGCCAGCAACTAAAACAGAGGTAGGCATATGCATATGGCATTCCTTGGTGTTAGGATCATGATGTACTTACTAGAACTGACTGTGAATCTCATAATTAATATGAACTTAACATCACGAAATACTGGGTGTTTGCCTACTTCTGTCAAAAGGGTAGGTAAAGCATTTCAGCTTGAAAATAAAGGCTGTCTACAATAATGAAAGGCACAGATAAGTGCATATAGAAATAAAAAGTTGAAGAGAGTATCAAAAATGGCTGTGACCGACGTAACAGGGGAAATAAATAAGGAAGAAGAAGCGAGAGAAGGATGAGAAGAAAGAGAAGGAAGAGAGAAAGAAGAATGAGGAAACAGAAGGACAATGGAGAGAAGAATGAGAAAAGAGCAAAAGTGAGAAGAACAGTAACAGTGGTGAGCAATGATGTTTTGGTCAAATTCTAATTCTAATTATAAGAAAGACATGAACAAGACCATTTTCCCAGCGATCTTGATAAAAAGCTCTGGAGCGGTTGAACTCCCCTTTCCCCACTCCTACCCTCCCTCCATCTCAAACTAGCAACTTAGCCTGAGCTGCCTCTCATGCCTAATTAAATTACTCCTTAACTGGTATACTGATCTCCACGCTCGTATGTCCCCTTCCCATCCCCAACCTACCCACAAACTCCTTTTCTCCGTACAATCCTGACCTGAAATGTCCCTATGTAGGACATGTCCTCCGCCCATGCTGTGATGTATCCGGCCTCTTTGAAGGCATTCCAGATCCAAGGGAAACCATCCACTTCCTGTGCATTCTCTTCTCCCCTTCTGGCTGATGGAAGATCGTGTTCAGTATGGCCAGTCAGGATCGGGAGCAAAGCCTGGTATAAGGATGATGTACAGATAGTATGGTATATGACGAATGGTTGAAGACACTTATGGAGGACACCCTTGAATCAATCAGATCAATAGGCCTATGAGTAACATCACTTAGAGAAAGTTGGCATGACATATATGACTTCTGCAAAGGAAAAAGGGGCATTTATGGACGTCCGTTGTGCCGTAAGTTGGTTCTCAGAACAAGAGTGGGCAATCAAGTACAGACTCTGTTTCTTTTTTTTTTTTTTAAATGGAAATAACCGGCGTTTTCATTTATACCAACAATTTGTCTTTTTTTTATTTTAAGTAGGATGTCAATGATGTCTGGTGTTTGGAAGAATTTTGTTTTATTTTCTGAGAGTGTGGGTTTATGATGTGTGTTCCCAAAGAAGCTTTACCCTGCTTCTGAGTTTGTCTTGTAGTAAGGAATTGAGGGGGGAGTAGGGATATTTATGAGGTTTGCAAATCATATAATAACGTTGGCTATTATTACTATTTTAAGCAATATTAAGGTTCTAGTAGTTGCAAATGTGGTAATGACTGCAACAGCACTAACGCATTGTACATGCAGTACTGTCGTAGTGTAATCATAGAAATACTAGTAGTAGTAGTCATTAGTAATAATAGTAGTAATAGTAGCAGTTGTAATAATAGTACTGTAATTCTACAATCAGTTATAATCATAAACAAACAGTAGTAGTGGTGGAAGTAATAGGAGAGCAGTAGTAGTAATAACAGTAGCTGTAATAATAATAATAGTAGTAGTAGTAGACGCAGTGGTAATGGTAATAAAAATCGTAGTGGTGACATTGGTGGTGGGAGTGCAGTAGTAGTAGTAGTAGTAGACCACCTCATCCTTCAAGTGTCTGTCACGTACCTGAACAGTTCCATCCCCGACAATGTTATAGCCCTCCAGTTCCAGACCTCCCAGCTCCCGGAGGAAGAAGTCCCTGGTCTTGGGCAGGTTCCGGATCCAGGACATACGGGACGTGGAGTCAAAGCCTGGAATGACAGAAGGGCTTCACTGGTAGTGATGATGACGATTGGAATATGGCAGTGATAATGACAAAGACACTGATGATAACAGAATAATAATAAAGATTGTACATTGCTTGAGAAGACGGCGATGGGGTCATTGAAGCCAATAGGGCAAAATGTTGAAACAGGGGAGACAATCTCCTAAAGTAAATATTATTTCATTTTGTTGAAGCTATCTCCCTTAATAGAGAAACTTATCCTAATATGCAGTTAACTCCCTTGAAAATTTTGTCGGTTTTCGGACGACATTATTATTCCTGCGACTGTGAAAAATAAGATTACATTATTCCCTTGCTAGTTCTTTCATCTTTTCATTTACACGTATGTATAAAATGAGAACTCAAGACACTGAGTTCACTTCCTGCTTCATTTTTAACAAGACTGCTAGGATTGCTTTCCTTCTTTGTTTCTGGTTTCTTCTCTAAGGAAAACGATAGTCGACCCATCAAACCTGATTATTCTAGAAAAATTGGAATTTTATGAAATAAATGTTCCCTTTTCACCATAATGTTATGCTCAGAGTCACCAGGTGAAAGAATGAAAAAGAAGGAACAGTCAAGCGGCGCTATCAGTCACTTGTTGTGTACGAACTGGAAAGGAGGATCAAAAAAAAGATGAGGCAGAAGAGGGAAAGAACATGAAGGAGAGGGGATGGGCAGAATGAGAGGAGAATGAGAATATCAAGAAGATGATGGAGAGGATGGACTCACCAAACATAAAGACATCATAACCAAGTGCGAAGGTAGGCAGTGGCGTATCTCGAGACCTCGACTGGAGAGTTTCGTTGTATGCGATTCCTGCATGGATGTTGTGATAACGTTTGCCAGATGGGGAGATACAGGCCACCTGGAGATCGATGTACAAGGATTACAGTAGTCCCTATGAACCTTGAGGTAGCAAACAGCATTAGTGACAACTGACCGTATTTTTTTAACGTCAGTTTGCAAAAATTGCATATCCACTTAGTATAATCCTGGGACTTCTCCAGTGATATTTGGTTAAGGTTTGGCTTAGGTTAAATTAAGAGCAGAGCAGACTTAGAAGCCAGGATAGAGAGAACAGACTTTCACTTGATATTATTCACAATTCTCTTCCCAAACCTGGCCTGAAATAATAACCCAAGTTCACAATAGGTGAGCCCAAAGTATTATATCAAATGGACATAAAATACTTGTGAACTGAAGTGGCGAAATGGTTATGTTGTTTGGAAGTTTCTGAATAGGGGAATTTACTAATAGTGTATGTGCCAAATTCACAATTTACTTGAAAACCCCCCCAAAATGTCGCCTCCAACATCTTTTTATTACTCCGTAGCACATGTAGGGTTGACTGTCGTAGAAATTACAAAAGCTAGATAGATAACATTATTATTTTGACTCCATACAACGAGGCAAAAGGATACCTTGACCTTCCCAGGCTGATACGGTCTTTTTGCTTAAAAACAGCAGAATCGCCAAACAACCAGCCAATTAAGCAACCGAATTCGGAAGCCCTACAACATTGAATGATATTATGATCTTGGACCTACCTTGAAGAAATCCGATACCAAGGGGGAACCATCCAGCATAGGTTTAATGTGCTCAGCATGTCTTGCTGCATAGTCTCCCCTTCCTCTGACAATGGGCGCGTATTCGCAGGTGATTTTCCCATACTTCCGGCGCGCCTTGGCAGATATTCGGAAAGTCCCGTTTTCAACGTATACCCAGTTTTCTTCTGACGAACAGTTGACTTTGTCCACCCTGAAAGTAATATAATAAGAGGGTAAGGGAAAGAGATGTTTTAGTTTTTGCAAGACGTCATGAGTAGTCGAGTCTAAGATGCAAGCAAGGTGGAATATGCTTTAGTTTTTGCAAGACGTCATGAGTAGTCGAGTCTAAGATACAAGCAAGGTGGAATAACCAACGTAGAAGAATAGCACAATGGATCTACTCGGTAGATGTCGAATCTAAATATCTCTGTTCTTTTATAGGATCGTTATACAAGAGGACAGATTTTGAAAATAATGTTCTGATCAAACAAACTAACAAACAAACAAACACTTCAAATCAATGGCGTAAAGGTGTGCTGAAATGAGAAACAGACCGACCAACTAGCGAGCATCGTATTCATTTTAAGCGAACACATGTACAGATGTTTTCCATCGTTATATACAGGCCTAAATGAACTGAAATGACCACTATATACAGGACAAGTGGCGGTACTGGGTAAACATGTGGAAAAATAAGCGAGTATGCAAGCAGATCAATAGGAAGACAGATTAACAGGCAGGCAGGTAGACAAGCAGACTTGCATACTAACAGACAGGCAGACAGACAGATAGACAGGCATACCTTTCATCAAAGACCACAATACTTGGATCACAAGGGTCAAGTTCTGGATGTATACACACTTGACCTTCTTGTTCCTTCACGGACATGTGAAGATCGCCAATGCCACTGGTACTTTCACCTGACTGACGACTCAGGCGATTTCTGGGGGGTGTAAAAAATCACGAAATAAGGAACATTGCAAAGGTATCCCTCTGCAGTATCTGCTGGGCTAAACCCAGGAAAATGTAAATGAACTTCTTTACAAAGACGCTTACAAAATGGCCGAGGCCTCCCCTCCCCCCTTCCCCCAACACAAGCCCCCAAAAAGGTCAAAATAATTTTTTTGAAAAAGAAAGTCAACAAAGATGGGAAGCGAAACCAGAATCGCTCAAGACCTCACTGACGCAGTCAGTACAAAGAGCTCCACTAGATGTACAACAGCAAGGCTGAACAGGTATGAAAAGGCCCGTAAGGAGGCAACAGTGAGGCCGGTCCCAGATCCAGGTAGTGACCGGGCTAAAAAAAAGATAAGTTGCAAACTGAGTCGAGAACTTAAATTTGTTCTACTCACCTTCTAGTGCAGTAAGTGCCCTCCAGAGGCGTCGACAACTCACTGGTCCTGGTCATGGTGCTCACACTGTTCCCCACCGCCCGGTGCAGAGTCTGCATGTGTTCCTGCGCCACTTGCACCACAACCACATAGCCCAGCAGGAGACAAACCAGCACTGTGAGCATGCTCAGGTTGAACTTCCGGCGCGAGCTCATCAGCTTGGGAGGGCGTCTGCAAGATGTCTTGGCCGCTCTGCTCCACATCAGAGCCCGGATGGGTCTTGATAATGCCTTTGGCAACATCCGCTTGCTTCTACGGGCAGACATGCCTACGCAAAAGTACAATGCTTTGAACTGCAGCGGTCATGTTGTCAGCTTGTGAAATATTAACATCCTACTAAGACTGCATGCAGCCCACAATAAAACCTAGTAACACCACCGCCCTGTTCGTGCTGAGCACCCTACAGGACCTCACCAATGGGCCGCCACGACTGAAGAGAGTAATTGCTGGAAAGTCTCCGATGCTACCAGAATCACTTTACTGCCTAGCCTTAAAAAACTTTGCGGGCTGGCTCCTGGCTCGTTGTTAGCTCATGCACGGACAGCTCGGAGGCCTGAAACATTGTGCAGCCCAAGTCTCCATCCTGTAGAGGAAAGAAAGGGTAAAAGACAAATCACATAAAAGTTACTTTGGCTGCTTGAGGTTTTTAGCTGCTGGTAATACTGCATTTAATCGAAGGTGAAAAACAAAATTGGCACCTACGACAGCAATATGATCTGTAAAATGACCAGTTACATGTATTCTCGAATTGCTCGGAGAATGACTATATCGGCATTCAAAATGTTACTGGGCTGCCGCAAAATGAAGGCAGTTTGATACAACGACACAAAATAATCGTCTATGGAAGCTATGGCGACAAAATCACCTGCCCGAGGTTCTCGAGATTCAATGCCAAAGCTGATGATATAATTAGTCTATAGGCAGTTCAGAAAACCTCCGAGGGACTAAATGAATCAGATGAAAAGCTAGTATAATTGTCTACAGCTATTACAAGTAAATTATTCTTGGATTCTCACGAAAACGACATACTTCCCCTCGATGATGAGCACCAAATGCATCTGCTCATTGCTCAAACCTCGGCACACGAGTTCAGAGTCAACGTCCGGGTACAGATAAGGAAATAACTTCAGTCTCAAGAGATTAATTCTATCTAAGTCACATGCGTGCATGTGGGTCCTTTCCCATGTAACTAGGCATGTTTAGTCGTTCAATTCGTGCAAGGAAAGCGACTCAAGTCACGACCAATATTGAGCCCCCTACTGTCTCGATTAATGGCCAACACGATATGCACACCCACCAAACGATTGACGACCAAAGGTCTTTTTGGTCAGGGTAAGCGATGGTCATTTTATTGTTGTGGGGGCCTGCCTCTCTTCGTTCACAACACATCCGGCAAGTGAATAACAGTCAAATGTAATCGATAAATCGAAGCGGGGGTACTGCCCATCTAGGAAGTTGTAATCGATAAGACACGAAGCTCCTGTCTTGCGCATTGTCAATTTGAAAGTACTCGGATTAGCTTAGATCGGACTAGACTATTTCAAGACTAGAAATGGGCGAGAAAGAGGGAGGCTGGCGTCGGTTAGACAAAGGGGAGGACACAAGGGGCTGCAGTGGAATAATCGTGAGAAGGAGAATGAAACGATACACACTAAAAGACACGAGAAGAAATAAAAGAAGAAACGAGAATTGGAAGAACAGGAGGAGAACGGAGAAAGCACAAGTTAGATTAAAATGTCAGCCAATGACGGGGAGATGCAAAGTGGCATTTAGCGTGTGTGTACTAGAAAAATAGTGGAGGGAGGTGTGGGGGTTGTCAGAGCGAACATAGCAGTGAACTCAGTATTTCATTTTGGAAGAGAAGGCACATACATGTACATCACTCATGCAATGCATGCAGCTTCGGCTTAATAGCCACGTGAACATTGTTGAAGACAAAGCACTGTATTCGTAGACGGGTCCATAGCTCGCTCATATTCTTAATCCATGCTGCTTGAAGAGAAAGAGGACGCAAGCACTGAGGAAAGAGAAAGAAAGGAGGAAGAATGTTCTGGTTGGAATAAAACGCCAGACAATCGCGGTTGCCAGAACGATATCCTATACAACTCCACTTTCATCTTCCGGCTCCCGCATTGCTCACGAATGCTGTCTCCTAGGATAGTTCCGGGTGATCTTCCTTTCCACCTTTGTTATGCTATTCAGATTTCGCCGTAAACAAATATCACGAGATATAGTCTAATAGATTAATTGATGTTTCCTCCCCTGTTCCAGTAAGCCGTGCCTCACTGAATGAAACTACCCGGAACTAGTTCCTCTTTCGGAGAGATAACCCCTGTCAGGAAAGATAACTCTTTCAGAGAGGAAGTCCGGGCGAGCAAGCCAAGCTGTGCCCAGGCCTAGATCTATTAAGCCAACCATGACTCTCTGTTGTGATATATTGTGGGGATACAGTCTATGCTTGGGGTATTTTAGCCAAACCTCTAGTTGTTTCTTGAAGAAACCAACTTGGCAGGCGTGCCAGAAAGATAATTAAATGAAAGCAAGCCAGAAGAACCTTTTTGGATATGGTTGTTTTAGAAATCAAGATGATTGTAAGTATTTAGCAACCACAGAAGGGGACAGCATATGTAATATGAGAAACCCATTTGCAACGAGCACGATTGTAAAGAGAACCCAGTTACATCTGAAATAGTCTCAATCCCTGTTTTCCCACTCTCTTTGTCATTGTTAAAGTAGCCTTTTTATAACAGAACTAGGAAGGCTAAAATACGGTTACTACGGCACCTTCCTACAAGTCTTTACATGAATACGGTCTCACAGTCACTGCGTGAGTTAAAATTAATCCTCTCGTTCAGCAATTTCAAGCCGCCTACCACAGGCGAGCATATGTTACATCAGCGAGTCCACGATTTATGAAGCATCACCCGCCCAACGCCTCAATGTTTACGCATGAACCATAAGAAAACAGTATACAGGGTATTTTTTAAAGTTATATACCCCAATCTGACAACAATAGGACGCGGTAACGAAGGCTGAATTTTGAAATTCCCGATCACCCCGTTATTCTCTAGTTCCACTGTAAATGGGCTTTCCTTACTGTGAGGATGGACTGAAAGACAGGCGTTCCGGAACTGTTTGCCTGCTGTGGAAGATCCTATTCATTTATCCGTGATTCCCAGATGTTATCTATGAAATCCATATAGCATGAGGAGAAACTCTCTTAATAAGAGAACAAGACAACAAGAGATTTTCAGAGGAAGATAACCCCGTCTAATTTAGTGTTTCGGACTTGGCCTCCTGACACTCTGAAGTTACTGGGTCACACTTGGGTCATGACTTCCAAATGACTTTCGTTAACTTTTTGTCTGCTGATATTTTATGAAGACCCTTTGTCCATACTTTAAGGGTTCCATACTGTTTGGGATATAAATCCACAGGGGCATCGTTTGGAACCAAATGGGGTCCAATCTGTGACATTTTTATTAATACAGTACACCATTACAAGTTAACAGTATTCATATCAGAAAAACACTTTTGGGTCCCAGAGGAATCATAGACACCCTTTTAGGTAGATTTTCACGAGCGTGGAGCTGTTACTTCACCCCTCGTTTCTTTCATGCCACTGGTAACAGGTGCCTGGATAGACTTTCCCTTCCTTTTAAAAAATTGTTGCTCCACTGGTGCTCCTTCACTGAGTCGAAATTTCAGAGCATCCTATGTATTGTTACTTGTATTGCTGTATACTGTTCCCTTTCACTACTATCCTCTTCGCCTCTACATACAGATCCCCCCTCCCCCCCCCCCCAAAAAAAAAAAACCACATAAAACAAAAACAAGTGTCCCCACGCGGGCCTCTAATGGGACACCGCTCCCTCCCATCCTTCATTTGTCAACTTTCTTCCGGTATGTCATCACATCATTATGTCCCCTCGTCCCCCAAGCCCCACCCCTCGTCTCCTAACCGCACCTCCCCACATATATTATTATATATACCTCCCCATCGGCCACCCCTATGCTACACCAACACACTGTCCCATGTTCTGTCCCCGATCTTTGCTTGACTTCCATGAGAGCTTGCCTGCTCTAAGTACTGATTCCTAATTTTACCCACCGGCGCAGAGAGACAGCAAGCAAACAAGGAAGTAAATTTGCTCTGCTGGACAAGCTGGGACGATGGAAAAGGAGGTGAAAACGTAGCATGTTGAACTAAGGCTAGGATTTCCTCCGAGAGAGTTTGGTGAAACACGCACAGCAAGCATACTATGGGTTAAGTCTTTCCTTGGAAGATCGATGGCATATGGGAAGAATAACGAGGGAGTTAGATATAGTTGATGTGATATTGTTGGTGTAGTTACTAATGTTGGTGTAGTTGGTAATCTTGGTGTAGTATTTATGTTGATGTTTTTGTTGTCGTTATTGGTGGTGGTGGCAGTCGATGTAGTAGTAATGGTGATGTGGCGGAAATGGTAGTTACAGTAATGGCATCCGTAGTTTAGTAACACAAAAAGTAGCAGTAACAGGGATACTAGTGCAGCAGTAATGGCAACGGTAATTGTAGTACAGTGGTAATCGTAAAAGTGGTCGCGGCGGTAGGAAGAGGAATACAAATTTAGTGGCAGCGGTAGTAGTAGCCGAAAACATAATGGTGATCGAGACTGGTGACTGGTTGTAGTAGTAAAGACAGAAAAAAAAATATCGCAGTGGCATTAAGTTTATTCGTGGTAATGTTGTAGTGGTAGTGGTGGTAGTAGTAGTAGTAGCAGCAGTAGTAATGGTGGTGGTGGCAGTGTTAATAGTAATAGCAATAAAGGTGGTAGTAGTAGTAATAATAATAGTGACAGCAGCAGTGGTGGTAGTATTATTAGTAGTAGCAGTAATAGTAGTAGCATTAGTGATAGTAGTAATAGTAATAGCAGCAACAGTAGTAGTAGTAGTAGTAGTAGTAGTAGCTGTTTTGTTACTGTAATCGTTTTGTTACGATTATTGATGTTTCTTGTTATGGCGGTGCTGGTGGTGGTGTTGGTAGTGATGGTAAAAGGACGATAGTGGTTGGAGTAATGGTAAAGTGATAAAGTCATGGTAGCAGTCTTAAAAGCGGTGTCTGTGATAACAAGTACAGTGATACAAAAGTGATGTTGGTAGTAGCAACAAACTCCAGCAAGACAGCAGCAGCACCAACAAGGTCGCGACTGTGGCGACCTAAGAGGTTGCCGAGGTTGTGTCCACACACACCATTGCAACCCTCAGTCACGTTCCAGCATTAACAAGGAGGAGTTAAGCCTGGAGCTATGTAGAAAGGCGTGCTCCTCCGCATGACTACTGTTCCCAGCAATATGGCAGCGCGCTTCATCAAATTGAGTTATGATCTCCACCGTACGTTGTAGGGTAAACTTGTTGGTGGGCTCTGACTGCCGCAGAAGGCGACCGATGAAACAAAGAAAATTGATCTCCTGGTTGAAAAGATCAAGGACCTTCACAGAAGTGACTTTCGAATCGGAAAATGTTTGAAGGGCAAAGGGNAGGAAGAGGAATACAAATTTAGTGGCAGCAGTAGTAGTAGCCGAAAACATAATGGTGATCGAGACTGGTGACTGGTTGTAGTAGTTAAGGCAGAAAAAAAAATATCGCAATGACATTAAGTTTATTCGTGGCAATGTTGTCGTAGTAGTAATGGTGGTGGTGGCAGTGTTAATGTAATAGCAATAAAGGTGGTAGTTGTAGTAGTGATATTAGTAACAGCAGCAGTGATGGTAGTATTAGGAGTGGCAGTAATAGTAGTAGCAGTAGTGGTAGTAGTAATAGTAATAGCAGCAAAAGAGGTAGTTGTAATAATAATAGTAGTAGTAGTAGTAATAGTAGTAGTAGCTGTTTTGTTACTGTAATCGTTTTGTTACGATTATTGTTCTTTCTTGTTATGGTGGTGGTGGTGGTGGTGGTGGTGGTAGTGGTGGTAAAAGGACGACAGTGGTTGGGGTAATGGTAAAGTGATAAAGTCTTAAAAGCGATGTCTATGATAACAAATACAGTGATAAAAAAGTGATGTTGATAATGGAAGTAGCAACAAACCCCAGCAAGACAGCAGCAGCACCAACAAGGTCGCGACTGTGGCGACCTAAGAGGTTGCCGAGGTTGTGTCCACACACACCATTGCAACCCTCAGTCACGTTCCAGCATTAACAAGGAGGAGTTAAGCCTGGAGCTATGTAGAAAGGCGTGCTCCTCCGCATGACTACTGTTCCCAGCAATATGGCAGCGCGCTTCATCAAATTGAGTTATGATCTCCACCGTACGTTGTAGGGTAAACTTGTTGGTGGGCTCTGACTGCCGCAGAAGGCGACCGATGAAACAAAGAAAATTGATCTCCTGGTTGAAAAGATCAAGGACCTTCACAGAAGTGACTTTCGAATCGGAAAATGTTTGAAGGGCAAAGGGGGGCAAAGGGAAGGGGCAAAGGCCTATAACGAAAAGAGGTTGGGTGGGGATGACATGATGGGCCTTGCTTAGGGACAGTGGGTAGGGACGGTGGGGTAAATTAACATATTATAGGGTGAAAGTGGAAGGGGTTGGGAACAGCAGTCTCATTCCACAGTCAGTAGTATCCTTACAGTCTGGAATGACTCGAATTTCTTTTTTTAAAAAGGAGGGGGAGAGGACGGACGGACAGACAGACAGGCGGGTACGCAGAAAGAAAGAAAGAAAGAAAGAAAGAAAGAAAGAAAGAAAGAAAGAAAGAAAGAAAGGAGCTGGTCATGTACTTATACTCATTTTAAAGAGTAACGGATCGGGGTTGTGGGAAAGTTGGAAAGGGAGGGGGAGGGAATTCAAACAGTAATCTAACTCAAAATTGTGATTTTTTTTTTTTTACCAAAGACGAAAAATAGTAGTATAACCATGAAAAAAAAATGTCGCTTAATTGCACATATCACTTAATGGTAGCTTGTTTTCCGCGCTATCATGAAGACTCCATGATGGATTTTGCCTCAAAGCCAAGTCGACTGAACTTCCCATCGGCATTGTCCGAGCTCATTCGCATCTCTGAAGTACTGAGTGATCTTTTATCTGATAAAGGCAGGAGATGATGTGTAATGAAATTCTTCGTCATAATGACACAGACATTTTATGTTGTTGATTAGAAATTTGTAGATGTACATCTCTCCAAACTCTCCTGTCTACACACATACACATAAAAAAATCCTTCTCCATCCAAAATGTGTTTTTATATTTTTGATGAGTTTTGCGCGATCCCCTCGGTTCTTGATGAGTTGTGTTTTTCGGGGTGTCAAGCCAATCCATCAATAAACACTGCTGAGATTAAATTTATTTTTCAGCCCGAATGGAATTGCTAGAACACACCCACCCTCCTTCCGCACACTTCCTGAACTAATGTGTTTCCCTCAGGTTTCAAGACATAAGGCATTCCAGCCTAGGGGGGTTTAAGTCCAGCAAACACTGCATCCGGACCTATCTGAAATCCCAGTGAGTAAGTTACATAGCGTCATCTGGAACCCATATGGATTAGCCCGTGTCCGGGTTCACCCTGAACCGTATGAGTTATCATGCAATTTATGGTAAGCACTAAAGAGAGCCTGATCCGATCAATGTCTGCATAACACAAAATATCTCTGTGCAGAGACTTACTGATATATACCTAGGTCTGGGACTGGCTTTCAGCTCGATACCACTCACCCCGCTCGCATCTATCATCTACATCCCGAATCTATCGACCTCACTGCTAAGATACTGTGGTGTAATTAATCCATGTTTTTGTGTTTTTTTTCATTTTTCCACCTTTCATTAATTTCTTTATCTCTGTCCTGTTTCCCCTCTCCCCTACCTTTTCCCCCTAGACATTTCAGTCATCATCACAAACATCAGTGAGTCTAATTTGATACCACGCACACCAACTCTATACTTAAAAACCGTCTGTCTCTGGGTATTTCATGCTCTGTTCGACTGCCCCTAAGCTACTGATCGCAATCAAACGATCAGACTGTTTCCCAGATTACTACTTGATCGATCTGTGCAGTGGTGGATCTTTAGGGGACCAGGAGGAAGGGNGGGGGGGGGGGGAGACATCTCTACGGCACTCCACAACAGAAATTACTGTCCATTCCACCAGAGCAGTTACTCTGGTTACGAAGGGACAGAGAGATTAAAGACAGAATGAGAGAAAGAGAGAAAGAGATGGAGGAGAGAGAGAGAAGAGAAGGAGAAAAGTAGCATTCATTTCCAAAAGAGGCAAGATACGCCCCCTCCTCCCACGGATGAACAATTCCTAGACTCGCCACTGACCATGCACTCATTGGCCTATAACCCAGTAATTCCGTTGGGGCGTGACACCGGGCGTGCTGCCCTTGTGCAAAATTGATCCATAAATTCACGTTACATGCATGGCACTTGACACCTTTTCACGCTAATCAATTGCCAGAGACCAAAGAATGTCAAAAATAGACTGAACCCGCTCATCAAATGTTACTTACGTTCATGATCTTAAATCAGGGATTCTCAACCTCAAAATGCACGTACCCTTAGGGGTACGCCATGCAAATTCCAGCGAGTAAGTTTATACAGAATCATCCAATGGACTCAAAGGGCATGCTGGTCAAAAGAAGCTGAAACCCCTGTACTACAGGGGACACTATCAAGTAGGCCGTCAGCATTAAATCTTGCATAGAAAGGAAAAAAAAACCTCTATTACAAAGATCGTGCTGAACTGGCTTGCACAACAGTACTGGCTAACGCCGGTTATTATTGTCCCTTTTTTTAGCCTTTTATAATAAACAAATAGCAAACTCTTACTCAGAGAGCGGGGCAACAGAAGATCTTCAGAGGAAGAAAGCCCCGTTTAACAATTAGTGTTTCGGCCCTTTACCTTTCTAACACTCTATAGGGCTGGACCCCACTAATTGGGGCATGATTCCCAAGTGTACTTCTTTCCACTCTGGGAAGGATTTGAACCCACAACCTCTAGTTTTGTAATTCCTTGTTTCACATCCTCTCTGCCACCGTAAAGCCATAGTGAAAGCTGCCTTTTTGGTGTATTTAAACTTCCACTGTTCGCTACGTTTGGTCCATATCCATGCTGATCTCTTGGTCTTTCAATTTGTATTCGTGTTCCTCAGTTCAAATGCAAATTTTGTGTCATTTTCTTCAGAATCTTAAACCAGTTCTGATGGCAGTATTGAAATTTATGTAAAGTCAAAAAGGAAAAAAAAAAGGTTGTTAAAATTTTCAGAGGAATTAAGTCTCCTCATGTCAGTAAAGAGCTGTACAAGATCCCGTAAGTTCTCAAACTTTATTCATATGTAATACAACATTATATGCCAACATGGAAACTATGGGTCCGAAATTCCGGTTATCTGAAGGCCCGTCCAGGGTTTAAATGACGAGGAACACGATGGGACACTTAACTAATTTGAATTCATTTTTTTTTCATCTGAGAGCTATATTAGTTCCGAATTTCATGAGTAAAAGATTTCATAATGCTTAGAAACTTCCCAAACATTATATGACAGTATATGCCAACATGGACGATACTATGAATCTGAAATTCCAGGTATCTGGCAGGTCCGTACAGGATATAAAAGACGAGGAAATGCATGATGGAACACATTACTAATTTGAATTGCACCCTTTTCACCTGAGAGCTTCTTTTCCCGAATTTCGTAAGAAAAACATTCCATAGAGCACAGAAACTTTGCAGATAGCTAAATTATTGTCCCTCCAAAAGTAATAGTGAAAAAAAATTAGTATAAACACGTCTAGCATCTAAGTCGAGGCAGTGTCCATGGTCATTTCTTAGAGAAACCTGCCTTCCACAATGAATGGTACAGCTTCAACAAAACAATTCTCGCACATTCACTGTCTTGTCTATCTGCAATATTTAAATTCAGCAATACATATTATTTATTGAACAGTATTTTATCTGGGCACAGTAAATGCTGTAAAATATTGACGAAGGTTTAGTCATTAGGGAAATTGTTATAAATAATGACCCCAGGAAAACTGCTGGTTGTTTCAAAGAGTCTGATATTAATTTTAGAAGAGTAACATTTTCATAATCGTTCACAACCGTTTTTGATACAAGCAAGATTGGCTTGCTTTCTCGCAACTCTTTCATAAAAACAGAATGTGCTTATGTGGATGTATTGATATCAGATATCTACGCGTAATCCAATGATTTATTATTCATTTTCACCCCAAAACAGAAAAATGTCATTCAGATAATTATCTGTGGGAAACAGAATTGCTTACCTTCATTTAATCTCACCATTTCCCATCATAATCCCGTGGAATGACGATTAAACCGAGTAGAAAGTATTATATGCTGTGGCACAGAATTCCTAAAATAACCAGATGAAAATGAGATCTGGACCCTCCACTAGAGACGGGAGGACCCCACTTGACCGATGTTTAAGACAGTCTCAGACCGGGCTGAACAAATAGCCAGCGTCCAGGAGGAGTAGGGTGATCGAGAACCTTTGGTGTTTTTAGGTTATTTTAGGTAGCCGGTCAGATAGTCTTCATCTCTTGTCACCATGAGGTTTTATTTTTCTCGCTGTATTTTCAGTTAAAATGCGGAAATTTGAGGAAGTTGGAGACACAGTGAGAGAAATATTGAACGTCCACTCTTTCAGAAGACATTTCAGGAATTTTTGTTTGTTTGTTCCACTCGTATGTGATGATATATGCAGTTGGAGTGTGTTATGAAACTAATAACTGCATTAAATTGTTGTGGCACAGAGTTATATACTGTACGTCGATGGCACAACGTTTTCAATTTGGTTTGTGTAAAATGCTTTCTTTAACTGATAGCAAATGAAAGGTCCTTCCAAAAAGTGATCCAGAATGTTGTTTTTTTTTCCTTCTGATTCTGAAAACTGTTACGAACTGTTAAGAATTGTGAAGCTAGTCACTTAAGCAATAGTAGAATTCCACATTTCCGTGGAATGGGCCATTTCCTCGCATGGGGAATAAAGAAGGTAATAGAGGTGAACAATTAGAATGGAATAAAACATGAGGGCGGGGAGGGGAAGAAGCTATTTCAGTTAAACAAGCATTAAGCCTGAGAGCAAACATGGATTCTCCGTGCAAAGAACCGTCTCACAATTGCAAGATCTGGCCCCCATGTTTGCATGTGACGCCTATGAAGGAGGGATTCGCAAATAATCAAACAAACAAACACACCAACACAAGACACATACAAGGCATGCAAAAGAAGAGGACGCCACACACGAACAGAAGAGGGCAAAGTAAATATACACAGAGCTTGACGAAGGATGCTGTGGGGGCAAGAAACTCCACTGTGGACGCACTCTACTCTAGCTTTTGGGAATTAGTTACAATTTATATATATGTGGTGCCGCATCCTATTTAATTGTTCCTTTCTGCCTTAATTGTACTTCTAGTGCCAACCTGCGTCCCGTGAAACACACAATCCGTACCCCTATTATTATAGTGGCCCTTTGTGCACTCGAAAGAGACCTGATCGCTAGCGTCATTATAAACGCGGACATCTTTGTTAACGGCAATGCGAGAAAGTTCGAGATTCTGGGTGAATTCGGGAGGCCATGTAAAACAAAGATGCCATCGATGGTAGAGTACCCCTCTCTAAAACTAAAACCCATTTGTTCCTGCCCAATATAATTACGGTAACTTCGATAAGTTCCTATGCGAGCGTTTCAAATGGATGTAAAAAAATTACCTCCATACCACATGACTAATATTGGCATATACCATATTGTTTGGAGTCTCCAAGGCAGTCAACAGTCCTCCCCCACTTACCCTCCCTCATTTTTTTTTTTGTTTTTGTTCCTTACCACCTCCCTCTCTCCCCCCGCAATGTTCATTCATTTCATTTCTTAACGTATGGACCCAGACTTAGCTACACAGCCGGAATAAGCATGGATGAGAATCCTATGGCAGACATTAATGAAACTCTTTCCTTTCACGGTTCTGAATTTCTAGTCCCATTGTTGGCAGGTTGGGATGGAAGGATTTGGGCAAAGTGGGGGGATGGAAGGAAAGCCAGTAGTCTGAGATGGAAACGAAGAACGCCAGGAAACAATTTATCTCTCTTCCAGAGGTTTCAGTCATGCTATACTTCTAATCAAATGCCTCCCAGTGGACAGATGCTTTTCGATTAATAGAAAATCCGGAGATCTGCCACTAGCACCGTAAAAATAAGTGCTGGTTAGTCCCGCACTGAGCAGATTGGAGCACAGAACAAAGAGAAATGGGGGCGGAGAGAAGGGAATCTATATGCAAAAAATATTTTGCCCTTGTCCGGGGTTCCGTCTGAACTTTGGTGGGTTTTGGAAAAAAAAAAAAGGGGGNGGGGGGGGACAGACAGACAGACAGACAGACAGACAGACAGACAGACAGACAGACAGACAGAATAAGAGAGAGAAGGTGTGAACAAATTACATTCCTTCTTCTCAATGTACCAGCGATGTTTATAAAATGTCTTTCATGGATACCGTCCAGAAGTGACGTAGTTCGATTGGATGTGTTGACATACCATCGTCAGAATTAACATTTTCTCTTTAATTTTGCAACATCGTCCACTTTGTTACTGGCCCTGATGAAAGAAAAAGGGGGAAACGGGGGAAAAGACAAGACGCCATACGACTAATTCCTCGAAGTTTCAATCAAACAGTCCTCACTGCTTAATCACAAGTCCTCGGGAAAATTTAAGACCAAAGGGGAAATAATGAGATTAAAGAGAATTATCTTAATCCGTGACTCTTATATAGGAGATGCAGTATAGCGTAATCCGGAAACTGTTCTGATTCGGTGACTGTTGCATTTAACCGGGGTCAGCAGAATTTATCGTCTACTTATCTCCTGTCTGCCGGATGACTGATGGTGCTCCGCTAAATGGACTTACAGACTTATATCGCTGGCTTTTCTGATAAATACCTTGTCCCTTGACAATAACTGTACAACCAGCAGCCACTACCGTGTAGCTGGTAGGGTGAAAGGAGGGAGCAATGGTTAAAGCAAGGTCATAGTGTCTCCTTCATTTAATTTCCTTTTTTTTAACCTCAGGTCCTGAAGATGTACGAATCAGCTCGACAATGAGAGTAAGTGGAATTTATCACCTCTTCACAATGAAGCGTTCTGTTCCTAGTATTGACGTAGGGCAGAGACACCAGGGAGGGGTTGGGGATTGGGAAGCCACCTTCAATATCAGGTAAGTTTCCTTTACAATTTGACAGAAATATCCCTCCATTCGGCTCAGCTGATGAAGTCGAAACTATTCCCTGAAAATGACTGCTGCAGATCCTTGAAATTAAGTATGTCCTTGACGCACAAAAAGAGTATACTTATTCCTGAGGCACAATTAATATCGAGATCCATTTGAATAACAAAATTATGGTATAAAAATGATCCATTCATTTGAAATTCATATATATACCAAGGAATATCTAGTATCTAGGTTCGACTGAATGTGAGCCGCAACAACCTCTTTTAGAAAACAGTGTTATGACAGCCACATCCCTGCCCTCTGCTTCCTACCATACCAGTTGCCAGCAGTGCAAAGAACTAATAGTCAATCAGTACCACTCCTTCCCCCCCCCCCNNCCCCCCCCACGTCTCAAAAAAAGGTACTTTACTCTTCCATTCCTTGCCCAACCGTCCCCTTTCCAACTTCGACCTCCATAATCATTCAGATCACGATGACCACGCCTTTTCATACACTTTTCCAGAACTGTTTGTCTAGCCTTCTTATGTCGTCTTAAACAGCAACACATGTCTCTATCAAACCTTTCCTCCAGTAGGGCTGGGCGATACGTCATATCTAGGTTTCGATTCCAGTACCAATACTTAAACTATAAATCGATTCAAATGTTAATATCTATACTCCTTAATGCACTCTTGACTGTTTTTGGCAATATTCAATTATCCCAACTTCGTTTTTTGTTTTTCTGAACGACGCTTTCCCTGATACCATCACTGTTATCGTTGTTGCTACTGTTTAATCTTTGCTTAGTTTGATTCAGTGCGAGAAGCGTTTTTTTTTAAGGACAAAACTACAAATTAAATTGCATTAAGGTTCTTTTTTCTTCCTATCTCTGTCGACAGCGGCAGCGAAAGAATCACTATAATAATAGTCACCATCATTATCAGAAGTAGAAAAAATCACAGCAATAACAAAAACGACGAGAAACAAGCACAACAGATATAATGATGGTAGTGACATCACGTGGGGAAAAAAAACCTCTTAAATATGTAAATAAGAAAACAGTGAAAGGGTGGAATGTAATGAGTCGAATGAATAATTTAACAAGTAAAATCCTCCTGATGATGCTTTGTCTATTATTACCATTATCATGTTACTAATTTTAAATCAATGCATTAAAACGCAAGTCATGTGGACTCGCTACTCAAAAAATGTAAATTAAAATCTTAAGATCAATGTAACCTAGTAACGATTAGAATCTTTTGGGATGGGGCGGGTCGGGGGGCGGGGGAAGATTTCTAAACTGTAACTTTCTCTTTAGGTATCGAAACTTCCGCAAAACTATCGAGTACTTCTCAAAATAGCGACAACTCGAGTATTAGGTGTTGAAATCTGCCCAGCCTTACTCTCTAGGCGTTCTTGTCTAGGAGGAGGAAAACTAAAGACGAAATAATTTCTCTCCCCAGACGTAAAATGACAAGACAATATTGATTCTTTTTTTTCTTAATCAGTGTTTTTCTTAGAGAAAACAAAAGTCATAAAAGCCACTAAACGTCCTTACAGGAGCTTCCAGACGGTGAAATATGGGCTATTTCTGTCCGATGGTGTCAAGAGACAAACAGAAGAAGGAGGAGACAACGAAAGAAAAACACACAGATATAAAAATAGAACAGAGTAAGGAGAAGTTAAAAAGAAAGACAGTGGAATGAGGGTTGTACAGATTTTAGGCAAGGGGTAGGGGTGACGGCTGAGGGATATGAGGATGATGACAGAAGTGCTGCACTAGGCCCACCCATAAAATTGGCCAATTAAGGTTTTGGATGGCGGAAATGGTATTTACATACGAAAACAGAAATAAATGCAGAGTGAAAGTAAAACGAAAGTGTGCAAGTAATATCACAAAAGAGGGAGGGAACAGAGAAGAGAGGAAAAAGTTCTGGCTTTCCTTAGACCCTTCACGAATAGAAAAGAGGGTAGGATAACAGTGGTTACTTCCTTAAGGTGTCAAAGCGGTCTCTGGTGTCTGTGTCAGAGGTGGTGGTACATCTTCGTTTTTTGACTTTTTTTGTTGTTGTTGTTTTAATTTTGGGTTTGGTATGGATAGGTGGTACACAGAGTTTAGTATACCACTAATACCTGTTCTTCTTTTAAACTAGTTGAATGTATCGATAGTATCTAAACGCTTCACGAATTATTAAGGCTAACATGACATATACATTATTTTCTTGATAACAACATTGATAATGGTTACTCTATATTAATCTAGGCAAGGGAACATGAGAAAGTAACACAAAGCATGACTTGTTAACATAATATTATTTATTCTAGCCAAAAGCCCAAACCATATCGACATATACACGAGAATACAAATAACATAACTGTGGACTGGGCAGCTTACAAAACCGCCTAAACCTAAAGTAAGTTTATAATACTCTGGTCACAGCTGCTCATGGGAATATCTTTACCTCAGAGCAGAAATTAAAGTACCGTCCGGAGTGAAAAGAGTGAAGAATGGCATTAAGACAGTTCACCCATTTGAATTCAATATAGTACAATTCACATTGTAGTGCTATTATCCATATTTCAAAAGTAAAGCATTTCATGCAGCATAGAAACTTTGTAAATTGCTATCACTGTCCCTTCGAATGTTACAGTATAGAAAATTGATTCTCAAACATCTAGTGTTAGAAATATGAAAGCAAATCCTTTGGAGTGGCGGCATTGTGAACTGGGCTTGCCCTCCGACGGTAAATATCAGATGGTACGACTTTAAGAGAACTACCGTAGTACATGATCAGATGGGATATACTGCATTTCTTAAGGTAAATAGAAATATGGGGGTATGAGCGGCTGACCGACAAGACTATTAATTTTGAGCTACGTAGCCAAATCGTTACGCTTTGGACCAGGATCTAATGGTACTGGTTTCGTTTCCCCCCACTGATCATGTTGAAAATGCCTTGAGAAAACATTTCATTCACTTTTGCCGCAGTTTACCCGTCTACAGAATAGTTACCTGCTTATGCTTAATAATAATGTGGTAAAACATATTGTCAGAATGCTACTGATCTGTGCCTATAAATGGCAGCGACATTGCATGCTTTTCAGAAGGTTGAGAATGTCTTTGAGCGATCTTGCCTGTCCTGAGAAATAAAAATATGAAATCTGCGAGAGAGCAACGGCCTGGATAGGCCACTTTAAAATCTCATTATAATTATTATTTATCAAAGTCTTTTATTGTCTTGCCTTGCTCTGCACAAGACAGTGGTTCCCATCAAGATCTATCTTGCATAAATTCCGATGGGATATGCATTTACATAAATCGCATATTCCGTCGTGTCATGGCATTCCTCTTTCCACCTTATCACTCCAGCTTCGAGACTTGAATTTCTTTCCTACTGGGCGGTCTGTAACATAAACCGCTATCACTCTTACACACAGATTAGGTTTAAGGGTTTCCCTTATCTGCAGATTTTACCTTTTTTTTCCCCGGCTGCAGCGAATGTTTTCTATTTCAAAGGAATAATATAAGCACTTGCTGGATCGGGCCAATGTTTCTGCGTGTATGAATGTAACCTTATAAGTTTTTAAAAAATTGGGATAAGAATGTTATTACCTCTAATGCATCTCATTACATCCGCCCCCTCCCCCCTTNCCTTTGCCCCCTCCCCAAGGGAAAAAAGTTTGGCTGCAAAGCTGTTTCCCAGATGCCATTTCTGAGCGTTCTGCCCAGGTGTTCTGCGCGTACTGTTTAACTGTTTCGACTACGACTATATACAAGGTGAAACACTATAGCTAAAGCATTTGATAATAACCAAGTAAACTAAATGGTAAATGAAGTAGAGGAAGACAGAGAAAGAAAATATACTGGATGGGTGAACAAAACACTGAAGAACTGATGAGGTGGACAGCTGAAAGACAGATCCACAACCACCTATATCAGCCTCCAAAGTACGGAAGAAGAAGACATAAGGAGCATCGTGGACTCCAAACTGTCAATGGAACTGTCATGAGCTGGACGAATGCAAACTGACGAAATTATTTTGTCAACCATTTTTGACGTTCAAATAGTCTTTGGGAAAAACTCGAGGAGGTATACTCGACCTTATCCTCCATTTCCGAAAGTCATAGCATAGGTGGTGGGCTAGCAAAGGGGCCAAAAGAAAAAAAATGAACCTATTAAGGGGACGGGAGTGCGCAAGAAACTGCACGTATTTCTAGTATGCAGCGAGAATATAGACAAGGAGAGCTATGTATCCTATGCAGTAAATTGGAGGTTCCGCTTCTGTCACAAATGATGTGGGTGTCAGCGAAAATTGGCTGCGACATTCGTCCATAAGATCCACTCTGGTTCGGCAATATTCTGGGATACTTGAAAGATGTGCTTGTCTTAGGATTGGAAAAGGTTAGGGAAGAGGAGACACCCTTGAGCTAACTGCTGGATATGGTTTAGAGACTCCCCCCCATGACACGCTTTCTTACCTAACCCAAACCTCAACATGCCTTTAATCCAAACCCAAAAATGCCTTGGAAGAGTTCCACGATTTTGCCTCTAATCCTTGTAGCGTTGGAGACAATTTTACTTGAATAAATCCGTGACTGCCTACTCAACCGAGAGATTCTGATGCAAGCGTCGTCCACGATATTTTTTCATCAAATCGGTCAGACGCAACATACACAGCAAAGCGGTAAGAGCTTGTAATCGGCCTATGAGATCAGGCAACCTCATGCAGCGCTGATGACAGTGTGGCGTAACGAGAGCTAGTTCAACCTGCAGATTTTGCCATGATGGTTAATTGCTGCTGAGATGCACAAAAATTAAAAAAAAAAAATTCTTATCTACCTTGGCATGAAATTCCATCTTTCACAACAGAACAACATTCCTTCCGTCAGGACTAATCGCAATGTTCCATTTGAATTCCTCACAGGGAAACTTGAGTATTTTGGATAAATCTCTAGACTATATGCCATTCACGGGACACAATTTTGTCAAAATAAACAAGAATGTCACAGAAACAAAAAAAAACGTATTTGTAATATAATATTCATAATTATGACGCAGCTAAATGATAAGCTTCGTGAAGCTACATGTCTAGTCTTCAAATCTAGAGGAGTAAAGCTGGAAAACTTAGGGAGAGTGATGGCGGGCGATCAGGTAAATAAAGCGTTCATTTACTGGGGTTAAGCACTCGTGGTCATCATGTCTTTCTTCTCTCTCTCTCTCTCTTTCTTTGTACCTCTCCACTCATTCATTATTTAAGCCCCCTCGCCTCTCCACTCACCATTTCTCATCTCAGAATTCCTTCTCGCTCCTACCGATCTCTCCAGCCCTCTGCCCATCAGTCTTCTCCTCTCATTCGGGTACGCAACCTCTGAGGGGCTAATAACAAAGGATTTCCTCCTTGGGTCACCCCTGATGAATTAATTGCTCTACCGCTCACACCCTCGGCCGAACAGGCGCTCACGGAATTACAGGTAAACTGCATATTATTTGCAGCAATGCAGATGCGGATCTCCTATCTCTTACATGTAGAACCATGGAAACTCGAAACTCATACTCGAAATGCCAGTTAGCAACCATTAAATTGCCGCAATGATCTTAATAAAAAGGTGGGTTTGGAAAAACATTTAGGGGAGTTTTAGACTAATACCGCTAGCCATGACACGCACATCACTGATTCTCCTACCAGAAGTTTGCTATCGAATGCCCCCTTATATTTCAGGATGTGAAGTTTCATTATTTATAATATATCAATATGCCCATCATAAGCATCAGACATTTTAAAAAAAAGAGGACATTAAAGATGGCAGACAGCAACGTCGAACAGGTTCAACAAACTTGGCTCGTAGGATTGTTTTCATATTAAAAGGCAACTTGATCTTATATTTGATTTTTTAACATCAGTACCGCACTGGAGACCAATTCACATTTCATGACTAGTTCCTCTAGAAATACATTATTATGTATATATAGTGGATATAATATAGTAGCAGATCTACTATATCATTATAATGCCACCCAATCGGGTATCGCCGCCGAGCAATTGAAACTCAGAGAAAAGCCGAGGCTTTCTCATAAATATCTCATGCACCCTCTCTCATTATTGCATAAGTTCTTACCCTGCAGGTTGAAGGGTGAATGCTTGAAGGAAGGTCGGTCTACAGACAAACAGTACTTCAATCACAGTGATGAGAAATAGAAATGGAGAGAATTTGAGTATGTATACATAATATGGGAAAAAGGGGGGGTGGGGGTGGGGGCGAGAATGTTCGTAAATGAATTGAATTATCTTATACCAGACAACCCACAGCAGGATTGAAGGCGAGGGACCAAGAATAAGTGAAAATAGTCAGAGGCGCCAGAGGTGTGAGGCGAGGGAGAGAGAGAGAGAGAGAGAGAGAGAGAGAGAGAGAGAGAGNGGGGGGGGGGGAAGGATAAGCTGTACATAAAATGAACACGCATCTTTGAATTCGAATGAGCTTTCTTAACAATCAAGCACCCACCAGTTGTTATGACAACGACAGACCAAATAAATGGTCTGAGCCGGAGCTCGTCAGACAAAAACGCCAAAATAAATTTAAAAAGAAAAAAAGAAAAAAAAGAAAAAAAAAAAAAGAAAATACGGAAGAGTAGAGATGTCCACAGTTTTAACGAAAGGAACCGGTATTGAATGACCACCTAACAGACTTAATCCAACAGCTTCAGACGCAACTCAATTTTTTAAACGCCATAAGATGTCGCCACAGGAGCGTCTCGGTAATTTCCCCAGAGCCCAAAAACGGAGTGCACCTACCTCCGGACGAGACCCGCCATACTGCCCCAGAGGGGACAAAACACTCCAACATCAGTTCACCGTCATCTTCGGCCAATATTTGTAATGGCAGACGTTTGTCGTAATCATTTCTTTAGATCGGATTAGCATAGGAGCCATTCCACGAGTGGTGTCGCGACACTCAACTTATTTTTTATGCTCTAAAATAATAATGTTTTGAGAGGCATTTCTCATTTTTTTAAAAAGTTTATCCCCCTGAGCTTTCCTTGTGGCCGAGGACCGTCGTAATAGTTTTTTGATCAAATTAGCATCGGAGCCACTCCACTTACATCGTCGCGTCATTCACTTTTTCTTAATTCGTTAAAGCGATATTCTAAAGGTCGCATACCGGTTTGGTTTTTTTTCTTTCTTTGTCTTTACATTCAGTATTTTCTTAGCGTTTCCTTGTCGTGGATGTTTGACGTTTACATTCCTTTGAATAGAAATATCATTAATATAGGGACAGTCGCGTCATTTGCGATGTTTTCACCCTGTTTGAAGTCCAAAATGATATTCACAAAAGTTGTTTTGACATGTCTTATACTGTCCTTTATCCCGCGAATCCCCCCC
>JAWQUT010000112.1:1329608-1341507 GCA_033807755.1 Ellobium chinense
CCTTCCAACACGAGTCTTCCTTGAAGCCAACGTTCCTCGTAATAATTTCTTTGAATAGGATTGGCATGGGAACAGTCCGTAATGGGAGGTCACATCATTCCTTTTTTTTGTCCTTACAGGCCCTAATATTGATTTGAGGTGTTTTCCGTATTTTGCATCCTCCTGGGCATTTCTGTCATCTTGTAGCTGTGTTTTACGTATTCATTCGTGTTCAGATAAGATCACAACACTCATTTCTGCTTGTAAATGAATTCCATTGGACCACTCTCAATGATTATACATGCACGGTCATCCCGGTTTCGCAAGCCACAATCCCAACAATCATTACTCCCACGTTTTTCATTTCCATTGCCAAAGGAGTATGACAGGCTGATGTGATACATTGGCTTTTACTGGCAGAACAATCTTTTACTTTCAGAACAGAGACCTGACGATGCAATCACACTATTATTTACATTTCTGTTTTGCTTAAACCGGAAGTGAGCTTTGCTGAGGTTGATTATTTAATATCGGTCTGTAAGGTCACTGGGACCGACTCAGAATTATGCACACAATGACATTATCTGCATATGACTTAATTTGTAGATTCGACAAGTGAAGTCGGAGGATAATAAACATACTAAGCAAATCTGAGGAAAATAATACGAGAAATTTGTCATTTCAAAACTATATACCGTCTGAAGGAGTGGGAGGGAGAGAGTGGGAGAAATTATATATATATATATAATATATATATACAGAGAGAGAGAGAGANATATATATACACACAGAGAGAGAGAGAGAGAGAGAGAGAGTAATGACGAAACAATTAAAAAAATGTAACGAAGAAATTAGTTTAATAAAATTTTCGATCCTATACGTGGATCTTCTTCAGTATCAAATGAAGAGAATAAATTATACAAAGAAAGGGACGGTGCATTCAAGAAGAAGAAAAAGAAGAAGAAGAAGAAGAAGAAGAAGAAGAAGAAGACAGAGAGAGAGAGAGAGAGAGAGAGAGAGAGAGAGAGAGAGACGCACGAAATACACTGGAAGAACGTCCTCAAAACAAATTAAAGGTTTCTCTTGTGTCTGACACTTTTATGAGACAAGATATCTCCTTATGCCAAAACGATATTAACATCATTTACGACTATATACAAATTTCATTTTTTATGAAATACCACGATATACGGCACAACGGACGATATGGGTCATCCAAGGTTAATGTTCCGCTATTCATACCATTTTTGCAATCATTATTCAGTTCTGGGGGGCGGAAATTAACACCATATCTCCCCGAGGATTTCTGTTTTATGGAAACATTCATTTTTCAATGCAATACACAGATTCTATATAACTGCCTCAATTTTTATTAACATTAGATTCATTTTACGCAAGCTTTTCATATAAGCTAGACTGAGCTGATGCGATTGAATTGCCATTCATCTTCTTTTTTTTTTTTTTCTGTGATGAATAATGTTCGAAGTTAAGTCTAATTCTTCTTTTTCATCTTTTTCTGAATATCATTACCCATCAATCTCTCTATTGTCTTCTCGGTCACATTAAGTAACAATAATAATATTAACCTGATAATGAGATTTACAAGTCTCGTATCCCGGCATTACTTGCTAGAGCGACATTTGGGAACATTATTATAGTGCTTCTGCCGTTTCATAGGTTTTGACAATCTCATTTACTGACAATAGCCAGGAACTCATTTTACACACCGGTGGACTGGGGGAAATATGAATGGAAAGCTTTCTCAAAGCACTTACAATGTGACCTTGCTCGAGAATCGAATCTACGATCTTTTGATCTCGAGTTAGTTGCCATTCCGCCATCTCTACAAGGTAAATGTGTGTTATGAAGCCGATTTGAAGAAGCATGCAAACGCAGCAATGACAACAATGATATACATTTTTAAGCCTGAATAATTTGGAAAGGACTATATTTGTTTTAGATTCAAATCCATTCTCGACTTTTAGCAGTATAATTGATAACTTAGGGAAGAAATTTTTACGAAACTGCAGTTCGATACGATTTTAAAGTAATGTGATACAGNGGAACTAACACCCTATCTGTCTTAACGCTTTCATGTTTACACTGACGCAAAGATAGCACACGGAGCCTTAGATCTTGAGAGTAGATACTCCAGCCTGTATCTCTATGTGTCGTTTATAAGTCGTAAAAAACAACCTCCCTACTAGCTGGCACTTCGTGGTGGGCATAAGCTTTGAATACGAATATTCGAAGAACTCTGTGGCTATATTTGAACAATAATTATAACAATCACAATAAGAATGAGATTATAAGTCGCTTAGCCGGGCAGATTATTCAAAGACGTTCTCAACTTACTAGAGAGCAGAAAGTGCCGCAGCCATTCACTGACGCTGATCACCAGCATTATGACAATATCTTTTGCTGCCTATAGACAGGTATCTAATTTATAGGCGAAAACGCCCCCGGGTTTGTACGGCTATGGTTCTCGATTCACTGAAAAAAAAGTAAAAAGAAGAGTCTACAGCCAAGTCAAAAAATTGACAACGAAAAGAAAAGAGCCAAGCATAATGGTAAATTAGAGTGAACCCGTTACATCGAATCTGATCTATTTGTTGCAGCCTACTTAATGTAAAATAAAACAAAATTTTGTAAACTTTGGCTCAAGTAAATTTCACTACTTCCCCTGCTGTCAGATTTCACACCGAGATATTTTGTCTTTATTTTTAGTTGTATAAAAGGGATTTTTATTGACGCCCTCAGACTTCATTAATAATTTGCGATCAACTGCAAAAATAGATTTTTATGTTATTTTCTGCATAAATATTTGAATACTTCCAATACAGAGCATCTGTCGAAACTGTTGAGTCGAATCTGTCCATCAGGACTAGTCTAAGACTGAAAAAGCGTCTTGTGTGTATAAAAACGAAATACCGGAGCAAAGCTGAAAATGCCATTTCTACTGGCGTGTTATCGCACCAACTGTCACTCTGGATCAGTTTAATGCTGGAATGGGAAGAGGCGTGGTGCAAAGTCGGACTCACTTCCAGTTAAGAGAAGGGGAGGGGGAAGAGTGGAGATAATTTTGTGCTTGCATACCAGTGTTGCTTTGTATGCGTACTGAATACGCAAAAGCGCATTTAACAAATGCCTTAACCTCTTCCGATGAAAAAAAAAGACAACGATGATTCGCTGCATCGGACCTTATCTGTTTACCAAATGCCCTCGCCCCTTCCCCCCATCCCCCCCCCCTTCCACACACAACAAAAAATCACTTCCTCATTTCTGACTCCATGCAACACCTCTGAATAAGAGTGTGGAGGAGGAGAAGGAGGGAGATGGGGAAAAAAGAGAGAAAAAAAAAGAGAACATGCTGATTTTTCTGATGTGAGCTGCCACTACAGATGCTGACAAGCAAGTTATACAGTAGACCGAGATAGCAGGAGGCAGATCCTGTGGAGAAGTTATGTTGTAAAAAACGAAACTACCTGACGGTTAAAGAAAACTGTTTCACAATTTCAGAGAAAGGTAGAATGTAATCTTGATTTAGGTCGAATGAATGTGTCTTAGAGAGGGTGGGAGATAAATTCTAATTTGAGAATGGCATGGAATGGAATGATGGATTGATTGAAAGAAAGAAAGAAAGAAAGAAAGAAAGAAAGAAAGAAAGAAAGAAAGAAAAAAAGAAAGAAAGAAAAAGAAAGAATGAAGTATAAAAGGAAGTTAAACATAAGAAAGTTAACGCGGCAGAAAAAAAGTGAATCAAATGGAAGGAAAGAAAGACCTCAAACGAGAAGTAATAATTTAGAAAGACAGAACCAAAGAAAGAAAGAAAGAAAGAAAGAAAGAAAGAAAGAAAGAAAGAAAGAAAGAAAAAACGCTTCCCATCCTCTTCGCCACAAGCACCCCACCCCCACACGGCAAAGGGGCTTATTAGCATACCTTGTATAATTTTAGGCAACCACATCACTTCACCTGTCAAATGCACTACATTCATTGCTCGGCCAACAATATTGCTCATTTCAACACTGGCTGTCTCAAACACCCCCTCTCCCTCCCCCCTCAACCCAATCCCGCCATGGAGTGAGTAAGAGGCACGTGTTGAGAGGGATTATTCCGTCCTTGGAATTTTCTTTTTGCAGTTTGACAGGGCTCTATGCCACTATTGATCTTCTTTCTCCGATTTGTTTCTCTCTGGTTAATTTCGTAAAATTTGCGGAAGAGGGGCCAAGGTTTTTGTTCTCCATATGTCGTTAAAAATAAAAAAAAAAGACACACATTACATTACAACATACATTACAGAGGAACCTCTGTATGGCAACCACCGTACGTTTCTCGTGAAAGTGGTCGTCTTATTCAGGCGGTTTTCTTATACAGGTTGATGTTTTGAGTCAAGTTGTGAAGAAAAAGTTCATCCACTGTTTTCAAGTTAATGTAATCGTAGGCTATAGTTTATATTTATTGCATATATTGAGCGCTGTAAAATTACTACCGTAATAATAATTATTATTCTCCTTTCGACTGGAAGTAGAAAGTGATGAAGTCGCAAGAAAGTAAACGAATTTTAAAAAAAAAAAAAAGGCAGAGTATACAGGAGCTCAGTACATTGCAGACTTCCTTGTGAACATTATAAAGATCAATCACCAAACATTACAAGATAGAGCAAATAGTGAAAGTAGCAAAAAAGACCCTTATAATCTAGGGTGGTAGCGAAAGCCTTCTAGAACTCCTATGAAATTTTACATTGGCAAAGTGATAGTCTAGTCGCCTTATACGAGTGTTCTCTCATATTTTTTTTAATAATATCATGAACATAAGAAAGAGCGGTCGCTTTAGACAGAAAGTCGCCCTATGGAGAAATAAATCAGAGGAAATCGGAATGTCTGGCCTCTACAGACTGTCGTGACATACAGGTGGTCGCCAGACCAGGTTTGACTTTATTTTCGTTTGTTGTGTCTTTCTTGTTGATTACTTTCCAACGCTGCGCGCCATGGTCTAATTTCCAGGCATTATTTGTATTTATTTATTTTTCTCTTTGTCTCTGTTTCCTATACCCTGGTCTTCTTATCGTTCCTTTTAACGTTCTCAATCTCTTATTCCTTCACTTCCTCCCTCAGTTTTTAGTCCCTCTTTCCCCCTCTGTCTATTTATCATTAGTTACTGTAAGGTAGTCATTAAGATTTACCCTGATTAGAGCGATGGACGCTGCCAGCTGCCAAAAATGCCGAAGTCTGCCATGTTTTTATCAGAAATCATAGTGCATTGTGCCTTTTTGTCCTGAGACGGCAGAATTATTATTCCCCGCAGTCTGGGAATAATACAGAACTTTCATTTTCAAGTTTAGATCTCTTATGGACCGTCTTGACAGTGCTGGGCATGGGCATTTGGTATTTCCCGCTGTCATGATCACATTCCACGGTAAGAACTAGACTAGATGTGAATTTCACAACTAATTCTAAAGGGCAACATGATCGTTGCACCCGAAAATGCCACAATTATGCATAACATGCCTATGTCTGCTACAATTAATAAAATAATAACCCTCCGCTCACACGCAACATCCCCAACGCTTCAGCGGAGTTTAACAGAACCGAATGCAGTTTAGCTCAACAAGACTCGAGAGTTTCATTTCCATGCTGACTCGTCACTGTCTACTTCCGGTGGAAAGGGGAACGACAATATGGTTCGAAATGTCACTTACAAACGTTACAACAATGAAGGCTCAAATACAATATCAATAAAGTGAAGTTGTTCAAATGCTTACTCTCTCTCTCAACATGCAGTCTAGTAGGCTTAATGGCACTGGGCTTTGCGTAGCACTTTTAATTGGTGGGTTTGTTTTTGTTGTCCAGAAAGACAGGTAAACTTCTGTATTACAATAAACAACGGTTACAACGAAATCCGCAGAACCAAAGAATTACGTTTGGGTTAAACAGAGTTTCGATTAAGACAGAGAAGCTTTAAAAGAGAAAATAGACGGGTTTTCTGGTTTGCTTTCGATTAAATGGTTTTAAACCGCTGAACGGTATTTAGAATTCAATGCCACTTGGTCCCATCCAATATGGTAAGCACAAATCTTCTGTGTCGGGCAAAAAATTCGTGACTGCTATAGTCATGAATCGACAAAATGCTGAGAATTTTCTAAGGTGTGCTTTGGAGAAAGAGGAGAAATCACATTTCGGAGAGTCCTCAGCTACTTCGCTCAGAGCTTTCTCCAGTGTGCTTTTCTTCCCTAACCCATCCCACAACAACTCTGCTCCTAACCCTTACCCTAACCTAACCCAAGCATACCTTGGGAGAGTTCCAGGATTTTGCCTTTTGTTATTCTTCGGAGTTCGACACTCCTCTCCCTCCCTCCCTCCCCCTTCCCACACCCCAACCACCATTTCCCAAAGACACCAAAACAATACCTCCCCATAACTATCAGTTTTTCTTTGTTTAGGAGCAGGTGTGAGGGGGCACATCACATGACGAAGGCATTACAAATACTGTACTATCAAAACAACTAAACCCCTAGGCAGGGACTGAAAGACTGGCCCTCTACGGCCTTGAGTGAGAGGACGTGGCTTTCCGACTTTAATTGCATCGAATGGGCTCTCGAAATGGCGAAGCGTATAACTGGATCACACTGAGCGAGTTAAGAGAGTGGAATTAAGATAGACAAGAGGGCGTGTTGAATGTGAGTGAAGGAAGGGGAAAGAGGGGGAGGAGACTGAATGTTTAGGGAAGGAAGGAGAGAGAATAATGTGTGAATTTAAATAGTAGAGAAAATTAGGGATATAAAAATAAAAGACAAATAGAATGAACAGACATAAGAAAGAACAAATGAATAAAACAGAGGAAAAGACAGAAATAAACCTAGAAGAAAGTANCGATTAAGACACAGCAGTTTTAAAAGAGAAAATAGACGGGTTTTCTAGTTTGCTTTCGATTAAACGGTACTCCCGGATTAGCCTCCTTTCTTTTAAACCGTTGAACGGTATTTGGAATTGAATGCCACTTGGTCCCATCAAGTATGGTAAGCACAACTCCTCTGTGTCGGGCCAAAAATTGCGAATAAGCGATCTCGTGACTGCTATAGTCATGAATCGACAAAATGCTGAGAATTTTCTAAGGTGTGCTTTGGAGAAAGAGGAAAAATCACACTTCGGAGAATCCTCAGCTATTTCGCTCAGAGCTTTCTCCAGTGTGATTTTCTTCCCTAATCCATCCCACAACAACTCTGCTCCTAACCCTTACCCTAACCTAACCCAAGCATACCTTGGGGGGAGTTCCAGGATTTTGCCATTTGTTATTCTTCGGAGTTCGACACTCCTCTCCCTCCCTCCCTCCCCCTTCCCACACCCCAACCACCATTTCCCAAAGACACCAAAACAATACCTCCCCATAACTATCAGTTTTTCTTTGTTTAGGAGTAGATGTGAGGGGGCACATCACATGACGAAGGCATTACAAATACTATCAAAACAACTAAACCCCTAGGCAGGGACTGAAAGATTGGCCCTCTACGGCCTTGAGTGAGAGGACGTGGCTTTCCGACTTTAATTGCGTCGAACAGGCTCTCGAAATGGCGAAGCGTATAACTGGATCACACTGAGCGAGTTAAGAGAGTGGAATTAAGATAGACAAGAGGGCGTGTTGAATGTGAGTGAAGGAAGGGGAAAGAGGGGGAGGAGACTGAATGTTTAGGGAAGGAAGGAGAGAGAATAATGTGTGAATTTAAATAGTAGAGAAAATTAGGGATATAAAAAAAAAAGACAAATAGAATGAACAGACATAAGAAAGAACAAATGAATAAAACAGAGGAAAAGACAGAAATAAACCTAGAAGAAAGTAGGAAAGGAAAGAACCAACAAAAATGAAGAGGAAGGCGGACAGATTGAAAAAACAAATTGACAGAGAAAAGCAAGAAAAGAGAGAGGGAAAACAAAGAAAATTTAAAAGAGAGAGAAAGAGAGGGAGAGAGAGAGAGAGAGAGAGAGAGTGAGAGAGAGAGAGAGAGTGAGAGAGAGAGAGAGAAGGGGGTGAGATCAAAAAAAGAGAAAATGAGGAGGGACGTAAGAAACTCAGCAAGCAGAACGAAAATGGCTCAGTCAGTGTAAGCGTCTGTTGGAATTATAATAAGGCCAGATGATTACAATTAATCCGGTGCTTGGTGCTGTGTGCAAGAGATCCTTGACATTCCTATATCCTCATTATTCACCGTTCGTTAGGTCGCCACAGATCAGTGCAAAGTGGCTTGAAATTTGCCAGTCTGGGCACTAACCTAAACTCCACTGACGAGTTCTGATAATAGCCATTATATGCGTCTCAAAAGAGAACGAAACACGCTATAAATTCATTAAGGCATTACAGATCTAAGTGACTTGTGTGGAAAAAAAAGCCAATTGGATATTTTTTTTCTACTGAAATAAGTTTGAACTTGTTCTTTTGGTGGAAAGAACTGTTTTTGATAATGGTGATAATGGCTGCTTCATTGCCAACCTCTTCTTCATTTTTTTTTTCTTCATGAACTTTTATGTTAGACTTTGCTCCTGAAAAATAAAATGCTATACGTCCATCGTCCCATAGATCTAAATCTTGCGAACCACCTAAGTTGCTAGAAATGCTGCAGCCATTTCCCTAATGAGCACACCACATTAGGATATTTTCTTTTTTTTTTCTTTTGGAACAGGTAATGGCAATTTTAAAAGTTTTGTGGGGTTTTTTTGCGCCAAACGGCGGTGTTTGCTTCACTGTTGACTGCTGCAGTCGTTCATGCTTACGTGGTTATAAAAATTTTTCTGATTCGTTGTTGTTGTTGGTAATGTCGCTGCTGCTGCCATTGTTTATGACGAGGGAATGAACGAGGGGAGAGACAACGCAGAAACAAAAATATGAGAAGTTCAAAAATATGAGAAGTTCAAACAGATCGCAATTTATCACTAAGCCTCTGTTGTTTGATGTAACTGATCTGATTCAGTCTTGTGGCTAATAGTACAGGATATGGTATCAACCCATTGTTGCCAGAGAGGATATCAGGTATTTTATTGTATCTCATAACCATAGCTACTTGTTTAAGCTGCAACATCCGATCGTTACTGTCAGCTATAAATAATTGTGGGCATTGCCTCGACTATTCAGATGGATTTGCTTTCACTATTCAAACACCAGACATATTTGTATCAATTTTCTCTGTCGTAACATTTGGAGGTACAGTAAACTAGCAATCTGCAAAGTCTCTATGCACATGAAATCTTTTACAGATGAAACTCGGAATAACAGCCCTGCCGATTATGAGGCCTGAATCCAAATTTGTGGGGTGTTCCAATAATGCCTATTTTCTCCTTTTATATCCCGAACGCGTCTGTATAGCTTTTGACATACGTCATGCTCATTTCACATTTGCCCGAGTCATTTTTTTTTAAGGTTTTGAGAAATCGAGCGCTCTAAACCTGTTGTTATAAACAAAACATTGAGACAGATGCGTTTAGATTGTAAAATTGGATCATTCTAACAAGTCAAAACTCTATGTTGTTTTAATGGGAAAATGAAAGAAATGAAAGAGCATTGTTTTATAAACAAATCAAATCATCTTTATAAAAAACAACTCCGACAAATGGGGAATGCCCGTGACGTAGAGTAACATTATAGTTAGTGATGTGCCCAGTGATAGGAACATGTTCGTGTCGAAAGAGCCTTCAGTTAGTTGCGGGCAACGCGGAGAGAACAGAGGTAATGTAGCACAGTACAGTTTGCAAGTAATAAACATTTCATCTTTCACCTGATACCACTGTAGTCAACCAGATGTGTGACATAATCGTAGAGCAGAGTAAGGCTGTTAATGATCAATCTTCCAATTCCCCTTAGGACGGAAAAGGGAGGGGATGGGGAGATGGAAGGACACCTTGGAATCATTACCTTGACTTTGTCAAGCATCATATTGGATGTAACCGACCGAAACGCCAGTCTGACGAGGATACCACGCCCTCCCCCCTTGTTTTTCCTTTTCTTTTTGTTTCCCAAGAAAGAAAAAGAACCTTCTCTTTTGCATTTCCTTTCCCTCTTTTGCTTTAACGATTCTGTTCGTGAAAATAATGAAATTAAGAGAGGAAAGAAAAAAGATCAAGGGAATTCCCTCTAACAAAGAGCACGTGCTCAAAAAGATATTATCCAATCAGAAACGACAGCGGATGACTTCCAAAACACAGGAGATGAGGAATCTGGGAGCTAAGAAAACAAGATGGCTGAAGACACGAAGTCTCGAATGTGTTTTGCATTAGACGGGGTACCGGTCTGGAACTTTGTGAACGAGATTGGTCTTAACCCCCTGGGAAAACGAAAGAGATCCTGTAAGGATTACCGTTCCTGAGAGGGCAGCATTCAAGTGGCTGGAGCCTATTCAATAAGTGGAATAAAGGGGAACAGTCGGTGAACACTTCATCCTGTTGAAATTTGGAGGGTTGCTTTCAGAGGGCATTGTCTGCGCTGTAAACCACTTAAAAGAATGGGCTTTTCGTAGACGTTAAACAAACTTATTTTCATTCCATTTCTGTGAAACTTCTCTAGGCTTTGTTCACTGTAACAAACAAGTCGTGTTCTTGTGACAGCTTTCATGTGCAGCCGGACCTGTTCATGAAACCACCTGTATATCGCGACCAACTACTGTGGTGATCGGGTTTCAGGGACGACAGTTCATACTGACTTCATATGGCGGCCACCTGTCTAATGTAACCGCCACCATTCTTTCTCATTTCCCAAATCGTATAAAATATATACACTGTACAAGGCGACCATCCGTTGGCTAATCTGTGGCATTGTAAAGGTTACTCAGCAACTTCAGGGCCAAATATAAGGTTAAACATGGTGTCTAAACGTGAATATGCGTAAAATAAGTCAAACCATTCAAGATTGATAATGCATGTCACCTAGATCTAAATCATTTCACCAAGTATTATAGGATCGTTCCTGTCAGGGATAGCGGAATTCAAGAACCTGGCCAAAAACTTATAGGATGTGATCAAAATATATTATTATGATTATCGTCTCGGCATAATTATGAAAAAGAAATGAATGTGCTGACCTGCTTCTGCCCAGAGGGTTGCAGCTGTTCTTACTTGAATGCATACCTAACAATTCATTCGTTTCATTGAGAAAGGATTTCTCAATTTTCACATGTAAGGTACCCTGAAAACTGCAATCACTAAACTGCGAGATAACCAACCCGTCCGTTTTTTCCTCCCTTCTCTTTTAATACACTGGTCTGGATCTAGTCTTACTCCAGTCTTCAGTAATGCGTTTTCTCCACATGTGCGCTAATCTCTTAAAGACCCTCTCCTCCTTCAGCCCAGGGATACAGGAAGTAATAACACTGAAAACCGCTGCCTTTTACGACATTCCCATGGGATTCTGTGCCGCATAAACTACGATAACCACCGACGTTAACTGCATGTCAATCGTGCATGTGCTCACACAGGTGGTTTGCGTTATTCTACATGCGCGGCTTTGTGAGCAACCGCCTTGAAGCCTCACACAATCGGTTAGAATTCACCCTCTGCCACAGTGACAAAAGCAGACCCTCAGTAAAATGGTTTAAGGCTCTCCTAAGCAACAGAATTGCACTTTATGTCTACACTTGGCAAAACATTCAGGTATGAAGATGCCAAGAGCACATGGCTTAAGGATATGCAGTTATAAATAGTCCCTATAAAATCAGAAAACTGGCCATGGGGATGGAGTTGGATTTGATTTCAAAGGCTTAGATAGGTGCAAATACTTTTAATACTAATAACAGGTAAGGTTTTGCCGCTCAAACATAAAGTATGTGGTTGTTGCTAGGTGGGTAAAGCTACCTATTTACTATCTGAAAAGCCTAAAATATTAGCCTGATTCATTGCCAAAGTTCTCAAAATCTAATAGGTCTTGGGGCATTTTTCTGAGGGGG
>JAWQUT010000112.1:1343354-1368354 GCA_033807755.1 Ellobium chinense
AGGAAGGAAGGAAGGAAGGAAGGAAGGAAGGAAGGAAGGAAGGAAGGAAGGAAGGAATAAGCCCACAAATAGTACCTGTTCAGTGTCAAAAGAAGTACGTGTTCTGTCGTTAGTGAAGCAGTAGACTATTATTTCAAATTCAAAACTAATATTTTTTTTCAAAAATGAAAAGTTCAATCAAAGCGTGTAAGCAGTTTCACTATTTTATCGTTTCCAGAAGCGAGAAATATGGGCACGGAACAGACGTCCAATTTGGCATGATGATCAACGTTTACTCAGGCTCGCATCCTCCCGTGGGTGCAATATTTCCTATATCCCGACAGTCAACTTGCTATCGCCGCATAAAGGCATGATGAATCAGGCCATCAAAATATGAGAGAGAGAGAGAGAGAGAGAGAGAGAGAGAGAGAGAGAGAGCGAAGAGATAGAAAGCAACACGCTTGACACTATTAGATCTATGGAATAACAGTCATTGTCGTAATCCACAGCGGTTGGTACTCTTAATCATTCGGTCTGATGCCTCTCGCGAAAGTCTCTGCCGAAATTTGGTCGCAAACTAATGTGTCGTAATTTGCGGACTAACACAAACATTCTGTGACTTCTTAATATTTTTTGCACATTTTATGAGATGGAGTTCCGAAGACAGTCAGTATTCTGCGATGCATGAAATTTGAAGACCGCACAATCAGTATTAACGGGAATAGAGAAAGGCGCGGTAACGTCGTAAAGTTTTCCTTTATAATAAAACATAGATTTAGTCTATACGCGTGACGAGGTCCGGGAATAGACTATACTACTGACTTCTTGTAACTCCACCAGGTCCCTGGAGATATTGCCACTGAGCTGCAGCTATTGTTTCCGAAATTTAAGATGTCGTCCATGTAAATAAAACTTGTACTTGAGAGATGGTCTTCCCATAAATTAGGTAATCTGCAAATTCTGGCATCCATCTGTTCAGAATTCCGGCCGATTCTGATGACAGTCTTGGAAACTGCCTGTTAGTTCAAAAACTTTTGATCCGCCAAGGTTTAAAAAGAAAGGAAAAAAATGTGAATTCAGTCGCACTATTTACATGGCAGAGAGTAATTTTCAGAGTTTCACGAGTAACACATTTCTGGCTTTGTATATTGTCAGTTTACTTTCCCTCTGATGTTACGATAAAAAAAAACAACATTGGTATAGAATTGTCTAATTATGACAGCGAACTCAATCTGAGGTGAGGCAGCGTCCACAGTCATTTGTAGACGTGGCTTGCCTATCGACGGTAAGAATCGGATGGCACAATACAGTAGAAGAACGTAACAATTATGTGGGCAATATGGCCTTTCCATGCTACATATCCCATTTTTTCTCCAACTTTTTCTTATATGAATTACCACTATGTACCCCAAGATCGATGATGCGTTTTCTAATCAATGCTGACCCTCAGCTAAACGCTGGATTACTTGGACTCTGATTAGAAGGTGATCAGCTAGAATTCTATTGTGGGGAACTACAGGGAAAACAGGAGATATTTCGGGAGGGAAAAAAAATAAAACTAAGCGCGCTATGAAATGGTTTTTATGCCATTCATTTGTGTTCGACTGGAGACATCAATACAGTCGCCTCTTAAGCCACTTAACGGCAACTTCCGCTTAATTGTACTAGATTTTCTTTTACGTTAGAAGTCGTTTTGCTTTGTAAAAGTCATCAGATAATCATGAACTCCTTTCACTCGCAACTATTTTGCATTTTCCCAACGAGTTGTGATTAAGCGAAATCCATATCCTTGATATGAGCGCATGCATACAATATTTTTTTAAAAAACTCTCTTAATGCTTTTATAATTTTCCGCCATTCGCCGTAACATGCATGAATAACTTAATATCATTAAGCTCTTCACTCCCTCAGTGACAGTTTTCGTTTCGCTACTGCCGACTATAATAAATTTTCATAGCAGGGCATCCTGTCCTAAAGATCTCTGTGACCGGGCATTCGAGTGCGATCAGGCCAGATTTTGAACTTCAGCAAAACAAACTACAGCCATGGAATTCAGGTCTGTCTGCGTCTCTCACGTTTTCAGGTGCACTGGTTTTTTTTTTTGGTTTTTTTTTCAAATCCTCACCCTTTTTTTCTAACATTTTTTAGACCTACCTATTAAGTTATTATAATGAACCTCTCTTAACACAACCACTGCATAACACAATCCCCTGCTTGGCACATTTCCATTCAACAGGTTCACCTACTTTGCTCCTTATAAAAAAAACACACACACACACACACAAAAACAGTCAAAAGCTTGGTCCAAAGAGTTTGTTATCTGATAGTCTCTCTGTAATATTATAAGGACTAACATTACAAACTTATTACGGAACATGATATGATCCAATCCACTTCCAAATATTACTATATCGGTAGTACATTGTAGAATTCAATCATCACATCTTCAGATTTAAATGTTTTGATTCTTTATTTGCTTTTATTGACAATGTTACAACATCTGAATAGAGGTGTGTAAAAGATCATTTCTACAGCTTCGTTAGTTCCTCTGTTGTAGGTATCCTTTCTAGTGGGAAGTTTTTAATTCCGGCCAGAACATGTTATCTAATAAAATGAATCTTTAGTATTCTGCATATTAACCGCAGTACTGGTATTATTTATGTTATATAATCCTATACCTATTGTCCATATAATTTATATACATGTGGACCTACAATAATGAAAGATACTGAAGCATAATCACTTATGGGATGTGCCAAAATTTTAGAGGGTAAGGCATACTCCACTAAATATGAAATGTGACAGAGGTAATATTCCTCCAGGATTTACATGGTATTCTGCAAGCGTATGAGATTGCTTGAAATCTGATCCAAATGCAGATTTTACGTGAAATTTTATTATATCATATAAACTGCAAAGCAATCCTAAAGTTATATTCCATATTTTTATATGTCTTTTGTAAGTTATATTTTGATTATAGCATTACCTTTATGTATCACTTGTTTTGATATCAATAGTATATATTTACAGCGTGCCATAACTTCGAGTTTCACCGCATAATCTAAATAATGTTCCAAATAAAATAAACTAAAATCCGACAAAATATAACGAACTGCCTTCAACAAAACCATTAACAATGATGGTTTCGCAAGCCTATGGCACATGTGAACACCACAAAGTTTAATGCATACAGCTGATAAGTTGACGACTTTTTAGAGAGCTTAATTTGTGTTCGGATCTCTTATGGATCTTTCTGGCAGAGGGAGGCAAGCGCGCACGTAATGCATTTCTGGTATTATTATTATAGGCCTATATATTCACGAGCAGTTCTGGACGGGAAGCAAACCTGAAAATAAAAGCCTTTAGTTAAAAACGATAACGTGCACGAAAAACGACAGCGAATATATATATATATATATATATATGAGAGAAAGAGAGAGAGAGAGAGAGAGAGAGGGGGGGNGGGAGAAAGATTATTATGCAAACACTGAACCCATATCCCTACCGAAGAAATCATCATTAAGAGCATACTAAAAATCCATTTACAAAGTGTTAAACTTCATTGTATATGAACTCGGTAGACACCGAAATAAACTGTAACTCTACTGACTAAATGCCTCACTGGGTTTATACATTTTGTCCAAGTCGCGCCAAACTCGCTCTCTGCCTAGAGCACGTACGAGACTACAGCCTCCTAATTAATTAATCAATCATTAATCTCATCAGAAATTGACTGTTTCAATTACGCCACCAGACAGACTTCAATACTCACGGAAGCACAATAATTCACGTTCTTTTCTGTAACGCCGAGCCAAACACCGAATTCATATCCACGTTCTCTCGTCGCTTGCTCCTAGCGCGATTACGCGATCGAGTGCTACTGACGGTTCGGCACTGCTTAGAAATAGTGCTCATTCGGGGGCTAGATGTATGCCTCCCTCCCGTTTTCTTGTGTTTAAAGATCCTTCGCTAACACTCGCGCACCGTTTAGTTATTCGGACGCGCTGTAGCAGCAAAATTGTGTGGGTGCGTGGCTGCGGTGGCTGTTTGAGCCCGAGAGAGGCGTGCTATAGAGAATGAAAGGAAAATTATACCACTTTGAAGGTTCATGACGTTAAAACAGAAAAACCCCAAAGAAAAAAAAAAGAAAAAACAAATAAAAAGGAGAGCCCTCCCCTCCCCGCTCCTCATTCCCCTCATCCCCCGCACGGACCGAAAAGGAGCCTACTAGAAAATGGCTTTGCAAATTTCTTCATAATTTAATAGTAACTGATCTATGTAAATCATTTATCAAGTATTGAACTTTTCAATTATCGTTGTCACAGTCAATTTGTCATCGTCGTTAGAAAAAACATTAAATTCTGTCAAATAACTGACATGGCGTAACTTGAGCACAGGCACATTCCGGGCGACGATACACACATGCTGGACAGAGAGGAACAAAGAGTGATCTTCAGATTGAGTTCTGGCCATAACAGACTTCGGTAACACTTTTACAAAAACTTCAAAGTTAGAGACACTGAGACATGTCCGCGTAGAAATGCACCAGAGAATGCAGAACACGTCCTTCAGCCCTGCCCCAGAAATGACCAACTAAGAAAAATTTGTTGGCCCCAAGGCTTGGCACTGCAATCGAAGCTGTATAGGACAACATATGATATGAAGCGCACGGCATCTTTTGTATAAGCCACTAGCTTCTTGATGTCCAGGCCACCGGCTTCCTGATTTAGAAGACATCTGACACAAAGAACGCAGAAAAAATGGAAGAAGAATATCAGCTCAGTGTGTTCTTGGGCATCAAACCCGATATAGTCTGCAGTTTAAAAAAAAAAAAAATACATGTTTATTATTTATAGATTCAGATTTGGCCAAAGTCTCACTTAAGATGTATCAGCAAAGTTGACCTCAACTCTGCACTTTGTCGTACCACAACAGTATCTTAGAATAGTCTAAAAATGCGTTAGTTCTTACTCATTCAGCATTTATCACAAAATTGACTGAATCTAAGAATACACTCACTATGACACGATCAAGTTCTTGAAGCTGAGTACCAGTAGTGAACGGCTGTAGCGTCTCTAGCTGAATGAGCTGAGGATTTTTTTTTTCTTCTAAAATTTCTTTCTGAATTCGCATGCTGCAGAATATAACAAAGGATCCATTTTTTGTTACAGACAAAATTTACTGATCACGACTGGGTAGTTGCGGAAACGAAATAAAGAAAAACACTCAAGATTGGTCTACCACAAGTGGAGAGTTTCCTATGTTGCTTTCTTTTTTCTCTCTTATAATCGTTAGCGTAACAGTAACAGTGTATACAAATGCTTGCCGACCTTTATTAGAATTAAATTTCACCTTCAAGATCCGGAATTTCTTAAAGGTTATGATATTTTCGATTAAGTAAAAAATAGAATCCACCTGTGAATACCCATTATGTACTATTTCCTGCTTTCCTTAAAAAGCATTCAAATGAACAATCCTAGTGCTGGAAATCGATCATTCACTATGAAAATTTTCAGGTTGTGTCAAATTGTGTGCACGATGCGCCCGTAGAAACTGAAAAAAAAAAATCGGTAGTACAAGATAGCGAACAACAGATCAATACTCAGCACTTACGTTATATACAGAACTCACAGGTCATATTTAAGGTGCGGGAATTAGAGTCAGTCTGAGTCAGAAAATAAAAGAACAACAGCATGCTTATTTAATTAAAGCACTTGGCAAAAAATGAAAAGACGTTTTGAACTATGAAGTCTGTTGTGGGCATAGACGCATTAATATCGAACGCTAAGAGCTTCGCACTTAGTTGCTTTCACTTTATCACAATCTATCAGTGGCTGTTTTAAACTTGATTAATTGAAACATTTATCAGAAACGGTCGACTTCGCTTGAATACAAACCGCTTTATCAAGTTTTCACATATCCACAGCTTGGCTAAAAAACTGTATTAGTGTACACGTCGGAAAGAAACAACGGTAAACAGCTACAGCGTTATTACAAAATCTGTTTGATCGCAACTTCTACCATGCATCTATATATCTGCGATAAAACGGAGTCGACTGCGTAATGTGTCCTGTAGGAGGTCTGACGCATTAGAAAACTTCATTTAAAAAAGAAAAAATCAAGTTTCAAATGCTGCACTTAAGATGCCAGAAAGGAGTAAGTATTGATTGAGAGACCTGAAAGTGAAAGAGTTGAAAGACTAAGAGATACAGCGGCTAATGCAGTAGAATGGATGGGAACTTAAGATGAAAAGAAGTTTGAATGAGAGCAGCACAGCAAAGACGGAGCTCAGAGTTACTATTCTGGTCATGTGTTTTAAGCCCACTGCGAGTGATTTTTCCTCCCTAAATTTCCCTACCTCCAAGCTGAAGACATTATCTTATAGACAAAAGGTCCTAAAAGTCCTGTAATTTACTATTTAGGAGAAGAAAAGCGACATTTTACCCAATTTACCCTACAATTCACGATATTCCCTAAACCTTACATAAGGGCTTTTCTCCTATGCAGAGTTTTTATTACTTTTTGGCCGGTTGACTTAGCATTCGGATGGATGGAAGGATGGATGGATGGATGGATGGATGGATTTCCAAGATGCTAGTTACTCACAACATACTGATAAAACAGCGAACAAAGTACAGCAGTGCTACATTTTCAAAATGCATGACCGTTATCCTTTTAGAATGGAAGATACATAGCTAGAGAGAGTGGCAGAGAGAGATAGAGAGAGAGAAAGAGAGAGAGAGAGAGAGAGAGAGAGAGAGGGGGGAGGAGGAGGAGGAGGAGGGAGGATGGTAAACATACTAACATGCCAGTATGTCGGTATTACTAGTAACTTGCCCACACGAGCACACTGCAAACCTTAATGAATCGACCATGCTTTGGTACTCAGAGGGAAAAACAGAGATGCAGGCCACTTGAATAGCTGATAACTTTTGCATTAAGTTGACGTCAGAAATTACCGTGGGCGTGTAATTTTAAACCATCAATTTTATTGGCATGCAGGTGCGAAATCACCTGTACCAAATCCTGATTTTTAAAAAATGAGAAAATTTGGATCAAGGCCTACACAGCTGGCTTTATTCTGAGCCGTTGCTAAAATACCAGCACCAAGGCAATCAATGCACTGTGCGAGAGAAGATGTTGAGGTGTGGGCGACGGGGTTGGTTTTAGATTTCGTTAAGACCATAGTTTCCAAATGTGCTTTCTATCCGCTGCAAACGGTCCTGGCCACAGAGGTATGAAGATGCCAATAGCACCTGGCATAAAAATATGCAATTTTAAATAGTCCCTAAAAAAGCAGAAAANAATTTCAAAGGCTTAGATAGGTGCAAATATTTAGACTCAGAATAGGTGAGGTTTAGTCACTCAAGTATAAAATTTGTGGTTGTTGCTGCTAGGTGGATAAGGTTACCCTGTTTACTGAGTAAAAAGACCTAAAATATTAGGTTGTCTGCTTCATTGCCTAAGTTCTCAAAATCTAACTGGTTCAGGTGCATTTTTCTTTGTATCAAAATTTGGAGAAAGAGCTAAACAACATCCCAGGATAAGTTAATGAGAGGTGTAAAACCTAATATAGTCAACAGTGAAAAATACATTGGCATCTTCATACCTAGACAGGTATTAACACTACTCACATTGTACTCGGGTTTCGTTGTTCGTTAAGAGAATTGGTTGGTTGGTTGGTTGGTTGGTTGGTTGGTTGGTTGGTTGGTTGGATGGTTGGATGGTTGGTTGGTTGTTCAGACTATAGTTTCCAAACGCGCTTTCTATCCGCTGCAAACGGTCCTGGCCATAGAGAGGTATTAATACTGCTCACATTGTACTGGGTTTCGTTGTTCGTTAAGAGAATTGGTTGGTTGGTTGGTTGGTTGGTTGGTTGGTTGGTTGGTTGGTTGGTTGGCAGTATTTATAATCCCCTAGAGTGGTTATACTATTCGGACAGCACCAAACAAACCAAAAATAGATTCTCTCCATGAAGAAGATCGGGTATTTCCCGACGTGAGCAGGTGTCTGTGCTTTTATCTCAAGTCTCTCACAGTCTACTTATCTATGCGTAATAGTTGTAATGGTAGTGTGTGAGCTATTACCTCCCTTCGAGAGTAGTTACGACAAGTAATTGAGTTTGCAGGGGTTAAATGATTACATGAATTTCCCACTTGTCTTGCTCTGCTTCGGTGACAAAAAAGAAATGGAAAATGATTTTTTAAAATTTCTTTTATAAACGTTCTACATGTATATCTGAAAACAAACTTTCAAGCTCAAATTTCATTGCGTCGCATAATATAAAACTAGCTTGCTAACTAGAATAAGCTCTGCTTCATCAGAGGGGATGTGTTCAATTGATGTTTTATTGTTAGCAGAAAGTAAGTTTGACTCATACATACCCATTCTGTTTCAACGAAATAACAATCATTTAGTTACTTAAACATGAACTCGTCGCAACCATAATAATAACAACAACTGTACTGAAGTAAGTCTTGTTTGTGTATCTCGTATGTATGGAAGGGCTGGTCACTTCTCAATGTTACAACCACCGCAGTTCGTCATACACTCACTTTCTCAAAGAAGTGCTGCCACCGGGCACTTTACACTAAACGACTATAGCTAACTCTCTTTAGAAAAAGAGCACCCATTTTCAAACAAAATCACTGCAGAAGATATTAATGAAATTTTTCTGAACATTTCCCAGCAGACTACGGGAGATCGAACCCATGACAGTTATAGTCTGAGTTCAGCTCCGTAACTACTACACGTCGCCATTCTACATAACGAAAACTCACAGGCCTCTAAACGTCTGCAGAAATTAGACCAAGCGGTTTTCCTTTCCTCTCTTCCTGTTCCTTTCCCAATCTCCGTTAACAAGAGGAAATTGCTACATACTACTTTGCACGTGCGAACATGAAGCCAACAATCCCAGACATGAAGTTTATGCCGACCAGCAGAAGCGTCAATCAAAGGGGGTCCTCTCCTATCCCGCACAACTATGTGCTTCCCATGACTGATAAGACTGTCATTATATGAGAGCTCCTGGCCCTCAAAAACCACCATGATCCTCTTCTAAGTGCTCCTTCTTCCTCACTAAGTATCCAACTGACACGCCGCTGTCTACCATTTCGTGTAGAAATCTCCTTCACAGTTATGACACAAGTAATCGCCTCCCATGAAATGAGCCGAGGAAAAGAATACGTGGTTATGGATTCTGTTCGCGTCTTTTCGACGGGTCGCGGTAATAAAAGTGGAAACGCGCTGTTGAACAATGACATAAAAGTGAGAAAACAAAGGAAAAAAAAGTGAAACAGTCTCTTTGCCAAACATCTCGCTTACTAGATTTGAAGGCGATGTTGTTCTAATAAGATAGACTCAATTTAGGGCCTGAAACTCGGCAACTGTAATGAATGTTCCCATCGACTTTTAAATCAACTCCCATCCGATTATTGTTGTTGTTGTTTGTTGTTGTTGTTGTTCTTATTCTTCTACTACTTCTTTTTCTTCTTTTTTGGCGTTCGTTGATCATGCCATCAGTCCAGCTCTGTCCATGAAGGCCGCTGTCCTTAGATCGACTACGTCCGCCTTCCGCCTCCCTTTAGAGTTTTTTCTCGACAATATTATTGTTTCTATGAAACGGGTTTACTCTTTCAAGGTTGTAAGGCTGGGGCATTCCCGGGGGATGTCCATTGTATGTGGTGTCTGGTCAGTTGTGCCGCAGGGCTAATGTTGAGTTCAATGCGATGCAGGTGGGCTTTAGTCCGCAGTGCCCAATTCTGTATATGAAGTTAATTCGCAAATTAGTCCTGTAACAGCTGGTGCATTGGGTGTTGTGAGAAGTTGTAGTGTCCATGTTTTTCCCCATCACACTGTATATCCCTTTTCTCCCCCCCCCCNGCTCTCTCTCTCTCTCTATCCTCTTTCTATTTGCAAAACTCCGATTTATACTATACATTTTAGTGGGCCTAGTTTTACTTTGGCTGTCAGATTGTGTACGTTTTTGATCACTTGAAGTGACTAAAACGTCTTGATTGATAGCAGAGTCATGATATCCCCCGTGAGAGGTATGTGCTGCGTGCATTCTCTTTCGCAAAAAATACCTCTCGTATAAGCTCATACTATTTTAAACATAAACTGAAAGTGGAAAACGATGTGAATCAGATAACATTGGATTGGAGGGAATTTGCCTAATGCTAGATCTATACGCCTCTGTTGGCAGCAAACACAGTAACAGCTAAGCAATGGTCAGATGGGTCAGGAATCTTTAGGAAAGGACACGGTCTTTCAGTCATAATGAGCAGCAGCGACATATCTGGGAGAACACATTTTCACCGAGGCTGGGGCATACGCCCCCATTATTAACGCCAGTGACCTTAGTTGTAACTCTTTTGTTATGCGTTCTGCCTTTTGCAGCGCCAATGTTCACTAGAGCTCACAACAACATAAAATGGCGAAGGCAATGTGGAGAAATCGACATGATTAACGTATTGTCCAAGACTGTTTTCGCGACAAAGGCAGCTGAATGTGAAATAAATACAGTTTCCAAGACAACGAACAATGTGCATGCTAGTAAAAAGTCTGCACTACTGACCCATTATGTCTGATTCTGATGCAGTCTGAGTGAGCATACACCCACATGCATTAGCCTATCAGCACGCACACGCACTCAAGCCAGAGCTTGTCAGCATTTATAATTGACATGGGGTGGAATCGGTTGCAAGTATCTGTGGGTATTCAATACCCTGACGGGGATTGAGATACTTTCAGCATTTAAATCAAGTATCGATACCGTAATACCTTATTATGTTGTCTTTTTCCTGTGCTTTTGACTGTGACCTTCACATTATTCTTACCTAGATCTAGAAAATCTTTTCTCTGATGATTGCATCTATTTTGCTACACGTAGGTACTTACTCTGTCAATGGCAAGTAACGTCTGATAGACCAAACTTAAGCAGATGGCAAACCTCGCTCAAGCCTTGTGCTTGCTTTTGTACCTGAAAAAAAAAAAGTATCGAATCTGTAGCAACACGGGAGTTAAAGCATAGATGTTGGTGTCGATTATTATTTACGCACGTCTAAACGTATCGATATCGTTTTCTGGACTCAATGTCTCGGCCACATGCATATAGCCGAAGCACTCACGCGTGAGCTTATCAGCTTTATGCCCTAGATTGCAAAGGTGAGCAAAACATGAACGTAAATAGAGGAAACAATATTTCCGCTTGCTGAACACAATAACAATCTCGGTTGGATTCTGCGGAAACAATGCGACGTCTCCTGAGGGTAATGCTTAACGACAACAGACGACTGCCCATAATTGCAATGCTCCGGAAGCATGGGGAACATTTTGCGATTACACGGAGGTTCGATTGAGCGGAAGTGGTTCGACAATACGTGAAAGAGCGATCACCTGAAAATGCACTCATGAAAGTAGAATCATACTGATCTAGGTCATTCTCACCTTGGGAATTTTATCAAATTTGTATTTAGTTTTGCGCTAACCCAATAACTGCGTCTCAAGATAGTCTAATATTTAGAAATTGCATTTGGAGGAAGAGGGAGGGGGGAGGAGTGGGGTTAGAAGGAAAGCGGTAGAATTCACAAAATTTTGTTCAATGTGCCTTGAAATTGCAGGACAATGTGAAGTAAACCAGAAGGGGGAGACAAGATTATTTAAAAACCATATTATTATCTTAAGGAAGACAAGAGGCAGAAGAAGAACACAGTAATTTCTCTGGGTACATGATGAACCCGGGAAAGATGTAGTTTTACAGTATCGCTTTGACCTACGTTGCTACAGAAGATCACGGCATAATATGGCTTGCCATTACATGCTTTTTCAGATTGTTTGTAAGGAAACGGTTGAGAGAAGAAAATTCTGCGTATGTACATCTTAGAGAATGTACAGCAGTGACATTAAACAAAAGAAAACAAAATGATCACACCTGCACTTAACAAATGCATACGTCAACATGCACTTTTTGTGGGTGTTTCCTCTCTGGCTCCATGTCTTTCATTTGTTGCAGGTAGGTTTGATTACTGCCAGTATCGTCGGAGTTCCAGCAACAAACAATTGAGCCCATATGTTCCCCTTTTACAAAAAAATACGATGCTGCCTTAAGCAAATACATGATCCTTGGGCACTTTGTTCCGAGTGACGCACACAAGAACATATGCTTCTGGACTATATATTGTGCTACAAGGTGCGATCCGAGAGTCTCCGAACTGTGCCTATAAAAACTCGTTGGCGTACTTTTTTTTTGGTTATATTCCTCTATGTTCTTCGAGATAGTTCAACTGGGCTTCAGCACAGTAATTCCAGCGCACCTGTCAAGCCTAGAAAGATCCCTGTATGTCTTTGTGTGTCATTCTGTTTAGCACCATTCAGCGATTCGAACTATAATTCTTCTGCAAGCTCAAGTCTCCTTGCCTTCAACGTAGTTTTCATCTTTCAGTGGACAAAGTTACACTGAACAATCTACAGCAAGTACAAAGGGTGAAGGAACAACGGGCATGCTTTTTTAGGCCAAGAATTGCTGAATTCTAAGGATGTAGTTCGCTTAGACGATGTCATGACACAGCAATCGAGAGCTATTGTGCCATTTTTCGCCTGCCTCCCTCTTACAACTTCGCGCAACCGTTTTGTCACCCCATAATGAAATTCAACACTGACAGTCTGACCAACAGACAACTCAGGGTGTTTTCTTCCTCTTCCCCAGGATAAAGAGTAAGCAGAAGAGTCGAGGTTTAAGCTAGCAGAATGGATGTAGACTGAATCGCAGATGGTGCTTGTCGGGCTGACACATTGAGGACGTACTGGAATGCTTCTAGGTATGCATCGACGCGGGAACCATTGTTCTGACTCCGAACTTGACTACTTAGAAACTGTGCAGGAATGTAACGTCCAAAGTAAGTGTACGAGCTTTTAATGGGCACAGTCCGGGCACTTTTATATCACACCTCGTATGTCTCAGAAGACCGGTTACAAATTACTCACGCGCCTCGTCCCCGCCCATTTGTAGCTCATCTTTCTCCCGCATGTCATTGCTCCCATGTTTACATAATGGCAAGACAGATGCTGTGAATGCCAGTTATGACGTATGGGGATTATTATTGTAACATTATGAATCTCGCGTTCCTTTCTCTATGATAGATAGGCTGAATAAACCTTGGATGGCTTGCAGATGATGTTTTTGAAGTGTCTTGTATTTAGATGAAGCAATATGCACCTCATTTGTCCGCCGCTTTTCTTTAAAAAAGAGAGAGGAAGGAGATAGAGAAAGAGAAAGAGACAGAGAGAGAGAGAGAGAGAGAGAGAGAGCGCAAAAGTTCAGATGAGACCTCATTTCTAAACGGTCCCTATTTACATGACTAACAGACAGCTGATTTATGGTTAGTTGACCGGCTAGAAATTGGCTGCTGGGCAATAATAGGTCATATATTTTCTTGTAATATATATTAACATAATGTAGATCTTTCTTGCCATACTTCCTCCCTCCCTCCTTCCTTCCTCTTTCTCTCTCTCTCTTTCTCTTCCCTTGTGCGTGTGTTCGGTATTCGCACAGAAAATTAAAGCCAAAATCTTCAACTTCACAAGTTTTGAGCGTTTCCATTTGAGAATTACCCATTCTCATTGTCTTACATTAAAAAGTTCGATTAACCAAAATAATATTATTATAATCTTTTACCTGGCTGACGACAAGGTTCGACAGCTGTGTAATGGCCTAGCATTTAAAGGCATCAGTGTAAATCAGGAGGGTATCTCAGCGGAGTGGTATCCTACCACCTCTTTCTGCGGGAAACACAATGACACTTTAAATCTCTGTTCTACCACTTCTTAAGGTTCAGCATATGAACATTGGAAAGAGGAGGACATGTGCAGCTCATCGAATACAGCACCCTATATCCTTAGGCTTTATGGACAGGTATATCAACTTTTCTTGTACTGACCCTAAATTGCAAAATGTTCCACCATTTTGTTTACTATGACCCTAATCGCGACTTTGGCTGAGACACTGTTGAAAACAGGACAGCCTTTTACCCTAATCTATGTCTTTAAAAGCGTTGTGACGTCATAAACCTGGCTTCAGGAGAGGTATAATATCGTTAAGCAAATCAATCGCTGCTCTTAGTGGCTTTTTTGTGATTATAAACCCTCGTTTGTGCCACAGATTCTTCGCTGACCGCCTGTATTGACTAGGGACCGTTCGATTTGGTACGTAATCTCCGCTGATCTTGTTAAGGATTGCTGACTGTGTTACACGCGGCCTCCTCTCTTGCCAAATAATTATATTTCTTTGTACGGAGAACTTCCAAACTGATGAATGTACGACAAACTGGTTAGTGAGTGTATCTTTTTAACATGACTGAAAATGAATGACTGAAAATGAACCACACGGCTACATTACAATCTCGAACTTCGTGTTCTCGAAAAACCTGCCTACTCAGTATTGCCAGAGTAGTTCCAAAAGTACCAAATGTGGCTAGTTTTCATGTTCCTTGGCGCTTTCTTGATGGCATGGCTCTTTGGCTACTTTTGGGGTATTTCTGTCTACGAATAAAGATTTATCTAATTCTCTCATCACTTCCAAGCGAATGCAACATTATATTTTTCAGTGAAAACATGAACCAAGAAATTCTGAATGCACACTTTGAGATTGAGATGAGGATATTTTATGACCTTTCACGACTACTTTTTGGCCACTTTTAAGAGTATTGATAGCGCTGTATTGGGCACATTTGCAAGTTTGACTATTTTAATACCATGTCTCATGGCTACTTTTAGGCCACTTTTGAACGTTTTGATGGCGTTGTTTGAGACTTTTTTCAAGTTTGGTTTGGCTTCTTTATAGAATCGGAGCTGGCAGTATTCCCAAGCGTGTTGTAATGGTGTGGTTCCGACATCCCTCTATTCACGAACACAATCACCTAGAGAATCTGACATCGTGGACTCATCCCTGTAATGAGAATTCGTGAGGTTCTACTGTTTAGTTTTAAAAAATCAGGACTTCCAGATCAGTTCAGTGCACTTCCGTCGTACTTGTTCCGCATGTAAGTTTAACGACTTTAAAATCAAGTTTTTTGACCTGACTGTGTCCAGATTTTAGTGGTAGTTATACAGGCGGTCAACGCAACAGTTTTAATAACAGACACGATAATTTTGACTGAGCAACATCGTTGACAACAGACGGATTGCAATGTGTTGGAAGTGACCCTATTGGTGAGGTAGTCCAGATTTTGCTTGAATCATATCGTGTTGGTTAACTGAATATTTACCGACAACTTACAAGCTCTAAAAAGTTTGGTGCTTTATATTCTTACATTATGCAATCATCCTTTTGGCACACTCCTTCCTACTGTAACGTTGTATTGTACAGAAAGTGAAGCAAGGAGGGGAAAACATCATGTGATTGCAGCGAACCGTTTTGTCGTTGAATTTTAATGATTTTATTTTCTTTCCGCTCGTACATGAATTCCAGTACGCTGTCCTCAAACCTACCTTAAAATACTGAAATACTGAAAATAAGAGGCAACCATCTTTACACATGGCCTATTTAAAATTGTGTGGGAAGCCCTCTTATTCCTCAACGCATAATGGTATGTGACACCAGGTCAAATGTGCCAATCTCTTTACTATAATTCTTCTGGATTCTTTGCTTTTGCTCAAGTCCAGTGGGTGACAATGATGATTCTAGGATGCCCTCTTAGGAAAAAAAGGAAAACCTCATGGAGGGTCCTATAGTTTCTGGCTGAAGGACCCTTAAAAAGTGTACAGATACACTTCACTATGCAGCCGTCTGATCATCGACCAGGGGGAAGCCTAGATGGAACTGAGAGGAAAAGATCACATCACTGAATGATTAAATAACAAATGAACAATATTTCTTTCTGCACACAAGCAATACTTGTTAACAAACAAACAAAAAAAAAGGGGTGGGGGGAAAAGAGGAAAACACTTATCGTGGATTATATCGCGGTTTTTCAAAACAATCCTTTTGTTTCCTTTTCATCATGCATGGTTTCTCAAAACCGTATTTAAATTTGTTTTTTTTTTGTTTTTTTTTAATCCCCTTCAAATCTTTGATACACCATAATTTCATTTCCTGAGGCGGAGGAGGAACTTTTTTAGAAGAGTTTGCTGTGTGGTTCTTATATCTCTTTGCAATGTGAGTGTTCTCGTGTACACATGATGAGCAAAATGCCCGCAAGACAATTTATTTCCACATTTTTAAACCACAGCCACACCGAAGAGCTCATAAAGCACCTACCAATACCATACAAAAAAGGGCGATAAATCGAGCAGATGCTGAAAAGGGGAGAGTATAAATCAATATTTTATGGCACAAGGGAGACGATTGCTGGAGCTACTTTAGTGTTGGGGAACTAATAAACAACTTGCGGGACCGCTTATCCTTTCGGGTTGTAGATAAAAGATAAAATTCCTGGCTGGAAGGGGCTTAGTGTTGAACAAGAATGACGAGCAATGATGATGTTTGTCAAATACAACGGCTACGGCCTGATTGGGGTCAGGGGCGTAGAATGGGGGAAGTATGAGGGCGAAGTCGAAACGAAGGAGAACGAGACCTACAATCTACTTGAAAAATCATCTAAAAAATTATACTTGGTGCTCTCCACCCAGTGTAAATATATACACAAAACTATTAGAAAGTACCCGGGCAATCAGGCAGGTCTACAGGGACAAAGGTGGTGTTGGTAGTGGTGATTATAGTGGAGATGATGATGATGATGATGATGATGATGATGATGATGATAATGATGATGATGATGATGATAACGGATGTGCAGGTGAGGATGTTTTTGACTGGCTATCACCTCAAAACTAAGTACTGTACTTCTAATAGTTATGTTGAGTATTATATATTTGGGGCCGTTTGGTAATTTCTGAAAATGCAACCCGTTCTACTGGTTCTAGGAAATCATTCAAGTGCCCCCCAACCAACTTCACAAATAAATTGTCAGCATGCCCCTCCTGCTATCTCTGCATGGGTCTCGTCTGTCTGCTATCTGATTGATGCCTTAACCATACCAGTTTCTCGTCCTCTTCTCTCTAATTCAAAATGTGCCTCTCAAGCCTACTCCCAATCCCAACATACATGCACTCACTATGAAGTACGCCTTTACCATGCAAGAAATAAAGATGCTGAACAGATCGTGATTATCTTGCAGAAAATCGTGCACGGAGTTTTTAACTAAGTCACCCTTCCAATATTTGAAAGGGCACTGACTTGTTAAGAGCGCTTACCACTCTTGACCTCGAGAACCTCCTGAGTGGGTATGTGACGTGGGCTAAGGAGTGGTTTTAAGCAGTGGGGCCTCTTTTTCAAAAACCCTAATCTTTCTTCTGTTCTTTTGTTTCCTTTTTGTTCTTTCTTTCTTTCTTTCTTTCTCTGTCTCTCCTCTCACACCCATTCTCCTCTCTCTCTCTCTCTCTCTCTCTCTCTCTCTCTCTCTCTCTCNCTCTCTCTCTCTCTCTCTCTCTCTCTCTCTCTCTCTCCCGTCATTTTCGTTTTCAAGTTTCAGATAATCTCACGGTTCTATGGACCTATTTTGATTCCGAATCCGAAGCTACAAGCCCATCAGCCCAATTGTCAATATACGTCTCTACCCTGACTCCCGCTTCCCTCCCCTCGCCTGGGAATGGAAGAGGAAGGTGCATGAAGAGCTGTGTTGACGGCCCTGCTCCCAGTGTGATTGAGTTGCACCCATCTCTTCACCTCAATCGCAGACATTGTCAGCACTCATCACAGCCGTGTCTAGACAACGTTTATGCCCCGGCGATAATGACTATTGTGTCAAGGGGGAGTCTAGACCTCCAGATGATGATACATTGAAAACTTCTTCAGAACGGCATAAAAAATGGCGAGGGATCCTTTCAATACATTGTTTTGTGTTAAAATATTACATGTATTGTATTTATTCATACCATTTCATGCCCTCTGCGCTTCCAGCTTTTGGAAAACACTGAAACAGGTCGTAGGTGCTCCATTATTCAGGACAACATCAAAGACAGAATTCTTGCAGTCGTGTCCTTTTAAGAACCATTGGGCAACTATTCACTCGAAAACACTCCTTTTATCCCTCCTCATTTCGGGCGTTGAGAAAACATCGAACTGCAGTTTTATTGTACCTTTTAGGAATTGTCCTAAGAACGGAGAGTACCATGAAAGACATAGAATAACCTAGTCTATCTTTCCCTTAATGTTTGTGTATTTGCTCGGAACCAATATTTCCTATTGCAATTCAATAGATATGAAAAAAAAATGAAAATCTTGTTTCATTTTTTTGTGCAAAAAATGGAAAATCTTGTTTCCAGATTAAATGCCAGACTACGATTAGTGCATTTATGGACGCACTGAAAAAGGCCCAGAAAATATTCATATTTGTTTTGTCTTTATTTTCTTTAAATGATAGAGATGTCATACTTATTTGAATAGCTTTTTTTCCTGCACTTCGAGTATTAGGGTAGCAAGAAGGGCATTATATATACAATATTGTAAAGGACTGATTGTTGTCGTTTTTGTTGTTGGCTGTTGTTGTTGTTGCTGCTGCTGCTGCTGCTGCTGCTGCTGCTGCTGCTGCTGCTGCTGCTGCTGTTGATGTTGTTGTGATTGATGGTATAAAGAGTGCAAAAAGTGGTATTGCCTTTTTAACTTTTTTGTTCCCTTCATCCAGTGGAAGACGTGGGCCACTGTCAGTTTCAAAGTTTCTCAGATTGTTTTTCCTCATCATCTTTTTATCTCTTTTTTCGCCTCCGTTTGACCCTTTAAGTCGGCTAAAACAAAAAAACCAACGTTTCCACGTATAAATTCTGGCAACCTGCGGTCTCCATGGCAGCGCCAAGATCACAGACTGTGATGGTGAACGTGTTGACGGAAGTGCTCGAAGGATGCCTGGGGGTTTCCCTTTTCGTAGCCCTGATGCGCTCGAGGCTTTTTCGGACTTCGACCGCACGTGCAATTGATATCCAGATTTCAGAAGGCGATGGATACCAACGGTACTTTTTAACCTCTCATCAGCATACCAGCAGGGTCTGAGGTGGTTTTTTTTCCCTTTTTGACTTCTTGCCTTCTCTTTTAATTCAAATATTGTATGCACTTGCTCTAACGCTAGAAGAATTACTCGTAAAAGTTGGGAAGGAAGCGAGAGAAAGTCCTCAAGGGCACCGTCACCTCTAAACAGATCATTAATTGTCAGTTTTTACCCTTTATTCTTTCTACAGTATGTCAAATTAGAGTGACATTGCTTAGGCATATCTTTTGAATGGGTTAGAGGGAGAAACAGACGATAGCTTTTTAATTGCTGCATGGACCCAAACCTATTGGTTCGCGACGAAATATGGTATGTATGAGAGGGGGGAAAAAAAGATCACTAGGTATGATTTGAACGATATGAAAGAGATGAAAAGGACAAACAAACTGACAATGAAAATTAAAAATATAAAGAGGGGTGACATCCCTGCGAAAGGAGTCAGCCTAGAATATCACGTTGCGTAGTTTGCGCTCACCAAGTTAACCTATCATTAGTGATGGGCGAGACTCGAATCCGGATTCGAATCCATCGAATCCTTTCACACCGTGAATCCGGATTCGAACCTTAAAATTGGTCCAGATTGAATTCCTTTGGTTCACAGAAATTTTAAGCTAAAAAGAAAAAGGGTTCGGTTTACAAGAAATCCTTATGCCATACTTAAAATTTCGGTTTCTGTCCAAATGTACAGGTGGATGAAACAACTTTATTTAAAATGAAAATACATTTCAGAAGACTCCATGTAGAATCCAGTGGCTAGTTTCATGTCATTCTAAGAATTACACGTGGAAATTCCATTAAAATACCTACCCACCCTCCTCGGCACTTTAGGATTCGTAACCGGATTCGAACCCATCGAATCCTAGCTCATGATTCGAGTCTTGTTGGGTTCTAATCAGCCCAACCCTACCTATCATGCAATATGATTTGAAAAGAAAGAGAAGATCATGTTGGTATCAGTATGAAGTAAACGTCACAGAATCCAGCCAACGGATCAGAAAATTTCAGAAGTAAACGGACAAGAGTGGCCAAAATATCAGAGAATTCAAATACAGTATCACCGAAATTCTGTGACGCTGTTTACACTGACCAAGTAGCTAGGCTTCTATTGAAAAAAGTGTCAAGAGGATCTAACGATTAACGGGCGTGAAGCAAAATTAAATGGCACTGCCTCCAACTTCAATGGAAGAGAAGAAACTGGGAAAAAAGTTGTTGACTTAATTGAAAGAGAAAAAGAGCGAGAGGTTTTAGATCTTCCTTCTTCTTAGAAGCGACCTTGAGCTTGGATGATGCTATCTGCATTGCCCACGTCGGTATACGTTTGGAGAGGAGTAAATGTATATTTAAAGTGAATGACATAGTTCAGTTGAAGACAACGGTAAGCAGGACGTTAAAAGGCGGTGGTGACGAAGATCAAAAAAATATAGACCATTCTCAGTTATCAATCATGCGCGGTCATCTGGGCTCGCAAGCCACGTTTTCCACAAGCGTTACTTCCGTTTTCTACTTTTGTACTGTCAGGAAAATATAATAGGCTGATAGGATTTGTTAGGATTTTATCGGCTGAATAAGCGAAATTTAACGACGCAGTCACACTAGTATTTAACTTTCCATTTTGCTTAACGTGGAACGATCTATACCTATATGTCCCATGAACTAAGGCATCAGCCCTGAGGGTAGTGTGGACATTTTCTTCCACTAATCAAATTAGTTCATACTGGAAAAAAATCGAAAAAAATGGCACCGGAGTCCAGATGATGAAAAAGAAAATTAAGAATGATAGAACCCAAATACAAAACGTGTCAACCAGTTTAAACAAGAAATAGAGGCAAAATAAACCCTAAAGAGTTAGCCTTGAACTAAATGTGCCGTTGTTTGCACTAACCAAGTTGGCCAGCGCTGAAAGAACTTTGGAAAGATGCGAGCGATTAAAGGGTATATAATGAATGGCCTTAGAGTCTAGTCGGCAAAGAAGAAGAAGACGGCGAAGAAATAGAAAAACAGAAAAAAAAATCGAACATCCCTGATGGATGGGTTACTCACCTTGTGTACGCGTACCTCAGAAGTACGCCATGCAAAGTCTACGTACGTCACTGGGTGTCCTGTCAATAGTAATAGCTTGCTTACTGACCATACTATATCACCAGTGAATTTCGAAAGGTACAGAGGCATAGAGCGGATTGCCTAAAGAAACAAAGGGGTACGCTGACCAAGATATATAAGTTGGGAACCCCTTGCACAAGCGATCAGCCCTGAACGTAATGGGTGTCCTGCTTCTTAACAGAAACCGTTATTCTTCATGAGAGGAGGTTCCCAAGGTCATGGTCCTCTCTAAACGGGTCGTTTATTACCAAGCAGCTTCTCTCCCTTCATTCTTCCTTTATCATGTCGAACTTAAGTGACGATGTTTTGCTCCGTTGGTGAGAGTTCTCATTCTTACCGTTACGCATCCCCAATAGTAAAATAAAATGTTTGTATCTTAACGAATAATGTTTCTTCGCCTACTGCAGCGACATTTCGCATTGGCCAAAACGTGTTTATTGCTTTTCAACAGTTATTGCTGCTCAAATACAATGCAGCTTAAAATATAGCATAAACCTTGAACTTTTGAGATAATCCCAGCTGAATGAAAAGAAGGGGCTGTAAAAACTCTGTCCCTTCCATGGCAACAAGCCCGCACACAATAAGTATATTAGTGAACAGCCACTTCATACGCAAAGACCGACAGATTTACAGACGGTATGAATGTCGTCACAAATTTATGTCGTCTTGTTAATCTGTGACAAAATGAGCCGGTAAGGGGCCGAGAAATAGACTACAGCGCGTGTCTTGAGGGGAAAGTTTCGGGTTCGAATCTTAAAAGTTGCACGTTTGTTTCTGGTATTTTACGAGGTGTTTAAAAGCCACTCCCTTATGAGCACTAAAACAGAGCAGCATGGTTAAACTGTTACAGTATTGGATTCACGATCCAAAGATAGTAGGTTCGATTCCTGGCCACGATCATTTTGTAAATGCCTTGGAAAAGCATTTTCTAGTCCATCTGTCTGCAAAATGGGTACGTATCTATAGACGGCGACTGTCGGAGGCTATCGATCAGCGCCTGTAAATAGCAGCAACACTGTATGCTCCTTAGGGAATTGAGAAAGTCCTAGGATGATCAGGCCTGCTGGGATTATAAATGTGCGAAGTTGCATAACCAGGCATTAGCCTGGATACGAGACCTATAAACTGGATTGTTGTTGTTGTTGCTGTTGTTGTTGTTGTTGTTGTTGTTGTTGTTGTTATTGTTGTTGTTGTTGTTGCTGTTGTTGTTTCAAATAAGCTATTAATAATTTCACGCAAACATTAACGCAGGTGGTGCCTTTCTGTCGAAGTGGCTAGTTTTCTCATGCAGGAAATTAATGAAATCAACGAATGATATTCAGACTCCTTAAATTCTATTAAGTCAAGCATCTCTCCAAAGATAATACATGGAATATCTTGAAGCACTTTGTTAAAGGAATAAAGAACAGGAAGTGGCCTATCTTAATTCAGTTATCGTCATTAGGTCATGGAATTTCCTGCGTGAGGAAAACACGGGTATCTGGTGCCTTTAATTGGTACCTGCCGTGGGAAAAGATAAGTTTATGGGCGGTACAAATGAGGTACGCAAGACTTAAAGAGCAGCTGATTCGTATCAAGGGACTCAAGGTTTTCTTTTTTTTTATATTATTATTGAACCTTCTCTACGCTTAATACAGAAGCTCACTACCTGGAGCAGTAGTTGGTCTTAGGCTATTCGAAGAGTTCGCCCCTGACCATAGATATAGGTCAAATGTTGATCACTCTCATTTGGTATGCATGCATAACTGTACGGGCATCTCAAACCACAATTCCAGCAATCATTATTTCCGCTTTCCACTTTTCCATTGTCCGAAGAATATGACTGGATGATATGATCCGGTCCAGTGGCTTTTATTGATAATGCATATTTTACTTTATTAATGCCGCAATCAAACTACTATTTTGCTTACCCGGAAGTCAGCTACTTTGGAGATGACTATTTCAGAGCCATTTGTTGATGACGTCTGAATAAACACAAAACAACCATTTTGCACCACAACGATAACAGACAGAAAACAAGTGTAAATGGCTGAAAATACATCAGAACAAAACATCACGGACGTTGGATCAGAGTCCAGTTAACCTCCCAAGCTAGAATGTCAAAAGACCTGATCATAATATCGAGTTTGTGAGGTGTTTTGAGTTGAAGAACGGATTTTGAAACGGAAAATAAGGAAGGTGGAACCAGTTTATTACAGCAAGTATGTAATTTCCCTTTCCAAAAATATTAGGCCCCAAGTTGTCAAGTCTTCCGCTCCTCCCCTTTTTCCCATTTTTTTAAACCGGAAAATTATTCATTCTGCAGTTGGGAGAGACTACCCTCATCTCTTATCCTCTCTTCGCTTCATTTTATCTCAATTTTCTTCTGTACCTTTTAAGAACGCCTTTATCCTCCTCGCCTATCCCCGCATTACGGGGCTGAGGAAATGCTATCTACGTCCCTGAAGTTCTTGGAATTTTTTTGCACATAAAAAAAAGCTTTCTCAGCTGCGCCCACCACGTGCTGTGCTGTTTATGATGTATCTCTCGATAGTAAATGCAGGCGATAACGGTACGACTTGGCTTTCACGAGTCAGGCATATCGGGTTTCTGTTGATAATATCCGAACCGGTTTACATAAGTTTGAGATCTACAGGAAAATACCGCACCGTCGACTCCTTTAACTGCAACTCCATGAGAGCATGAAACAGTTCAGATAACAGGGTGTTGCGATTATTACGAGACATACATATTACATAGATATACCCGAAGTATTTTGTTTTCTTAAAATTGTTGCTATTATGCGTTGTTTCTAATAAAAAGGATTACTAATACTATTAATCAGATTCCACTATGGTCTGTGGACTATAGAATAAGAAATCTACAGAGAGAAGAAAAGCAAGACTGACGTCAAAAAAATATGATCACTTCATGCAACCATGCCAACCATATTGTTTAGCTTAAGGCAATGGTTGCCGCTTTGGTTAATTAACCAATGTGGTCACGATCTAATTAAGATATCCACAGAGAGAGAGAATGGTTCATTGTTCAGAAGTAAGTAGTCTGTCCTACTAAGTAGTATGTCCTACTAAATAGTCTGTCCTACTAAGTAGTCTGTCCTACTAAGTAGTCTGTCCTACAACAAGAGCTTATTTACGATTGGAAACACTCATATCAGCAGAAAACCGTAATCAAAACTTACCAACCGCAATGCTCTCCTTGAAAAAGCTGGAATGGCCAGAAAGCTCATAAATTTCGGCGAAGTGCATTGACACTGGTTTTTAAATATAATTATTAGCAACTTTGTGACTTGCTTTGTCTGTGATGTTTGATCAGTGTGTTGGGTTACAACAAACATTAGTATAGTCCAGTCCGCGCACCCCCTACCTCTGAAGTGGTTAATCTCCCTATGACTGTGACGAACTGTTCTTAAGCGAGAGGTACATGATTAAGAGGAGTGTACTTCTGTATACAAGTTCGATGGCTTAAATACTCCACTGCCAGTATCAATGACTGTTTCCTTTTTTGGTGTTTTTGTTACTGCTTCGTCTTTTGGACTATATTAGGAGCAGCGTGGCCAAATGGTTACAACTTTAAACTCACGATCTAAACATCGTGGGTTCGATTCCCGACCATGGTCATGCTGTAAACACCGTGGCAAAATATTTTACTAACATTTTCCTCAGTCTTCCAGCCAGTAAAATGGATACCTGGCTAAGGCGGTGGAATATTATGTCAGAATGCTAGTGATCAGCGCCTGTAAAAGGCAGCGGCACTGTATGCTCCCCAGGGAGTTCAAAAAGTTTTAGAGTGATCAGGCCTACCGGATGTAATAACAGTGTGAAGTCGCGAGAGCAGGCATAATTATGTCTGGATACACAAGATTTACAAACCCCATTAAAAGG
>JAWQUT010000112.1:1373354-1403111 GCA_033807755.1 Ellobium chinense
TTGTGCACACAAAAATCCTTTCATGGGAGATAAAGATGGATTTTTCCTTTTTTTGGTCTCACAAACATATTCATTGGATTTAAGGCCCAGAGCCAAATGACACTCATGAACAGGATTCTTGACATGTGGCTGCCAGTTCGCGGATAAATTGGCATTCACATATTCAGAAATTTGAAATGTATATAAAAACATCAAGTGTTGCATATTTATTTTTTATTTTTCTTTCTTGTTTTGTTTTATCAATATCAATAGCAGTATCACAGTGAACTCGTATACAGGAGCGTTTTCATGTCATATTACGCGTTATATGGCATTTCCAGCACAGTAAAAATAGCATTCACATGCAACGTGCTTGACCTTCCCATGCAGGAAAACTGACATTTCCATTACTCCACAGTCTGGGAAACGACCTTGTCCTGTACATACAAAGAAATACGATTCTAGGAACTTTGGTCATTTGCCTAGAGGAAAACTTGGCATTGCTGTACCAGACAGTGTAAATCCAAAGCTCGACAACAAAATACAGAAGGAACCTGGAAACTGGATACACACCCACTGACCGGATCATTTTGATATTTGCATTCTGGTACGGACAAGTTGACATTCGCATACAGGACAATGACTGACGTCACGAAATGGGACACCACGGGGTGCCGAAGAAGATCTAAAGACGCGCCCGCCTACGAGGCCAAAAAGAGGGCGGCACCCCCATCAAATTTACTCACCAGGCGAGCGGATATCCGGCGCCCCATCAAATTTGCTCACGAGACAAAAGGATAATATGGCAATATCAATCCATCATCTTGATCGATGGCTATTTTGTAATTTCATTTTGCAAGTGTGCGTTTTTTATTTGGCGGGTCGATCGCCGACATCATTCTTGTCACCCGGACCGTTTTTGTCCTCGCGTGAAGATTTGTGCAGAGATAACAGGCTGATGTAATGACTAGAGATCTTTTTGTTGATGTTGTTTTGATGGTGGTGATAACGCTTATAGCCGCTGCTGCTGTGTTATTTTCATTACTTTTTAAAAAATAAATATGTAGCTGTCGTCGTCGTTGTGATTGATTGTATTTGTTGTAGGTGTTGCTGTGGTTGGTTTGGCTATCATGGTAAAATTTGGATATCGTAAATTGCGAATGCGGTTAGAACTCCATGGGATTAATGGGCCACATCTGATGAAACGGTAGATAATTATTTTGGGGAACCCTCGCTACATTACAATTCTAATCAATTGCAAATCTGAAAAAGCGTCAGACGGTTCTAAAATCCGACCAATTTATCATCCTTGAAGAGTTCTGAAGTTTGAAGGAGTTTGTGTAAACAGGCTTTTCTTTTTTTCCCTTGATCATCACCGTCGTCCAGTTTCATCCCATCTCCAGAGTACAAGAGGAGCAAATGTACAGTCGCCGTATGTGAACAGACCAGAGCATCTAGCCATGATCCAAATCCCATTTAAAAGCTAATGAGATGTTACCACTCTCGGTCACTGGCTGTTATTTAAAATATTTAGATCTATATCACTTTCCCTAAAATGGAGAGGTGTAAATCTAGATCTACTTATGTTATCCCCCGGTGTAGGTTTCTATTTAGGGGCACATGCAATAAACACGCAGTATGAGAGCAACTAATGCCAACGCCGAAGTTGAGGTTTCGGGTCTTACTGAATCCTTGTTCTTCTTTCATTCAATAATTTTCTTTATAAATGAATTACCTTTCAAGCTTAGCTCTGCTTGTTCTACCTTGAGAAGCATCGGTTCGTGTCTGCGCACTCCATAGTCTGCTTCTAAAATTCTAGAGGGGCATAGATTCATATTCGTCTCTTACCTGCCAAGACACCACTGCAATTATAGATACAGTATTGCTGATTAATGTGTAAAACATTAGACTGCTCCATTTCATCTAACTGAGGCTCCGCATCTGGCTATGAGACTTGCTGTATCTTATGACCCAGTTAGAGAATAATGGAGACGCATTGCAAAGTCTCAAGGCCGCAGCTTTGGCTCTCTCAACCTAATTTGTCAATGTTTCCTTTGTTTTGCACTTTCGGCATTCTAGGCTCTCAGAGTAGTGCACTGTCAATCTTCATCTCCAGAGATGAAAGTGTTTCCTCCCTCAAAACGGATCGTTGGTTACTCGTGTCACTGGGCTCATAGCTCATGTGAATTGATGTTGGGATGTGTTTGTATGTGCGTGGGCCCGCGCTCGATCCTGCAGTGTGTGTGCGTGTGTGTACGTGTGTGTGTGTGTGTGTGTGTGTGTGTGTGTGTGCGCCTTTGGAGGAGGGTGCATGTATGTGTGAGTGATTCTATGAGTGTGTGTATGCGTACTTTTATATGCGGACGTGAATGAGGGTAACGAAGAGAGACGGATGAAGACACATTAAGGGTGTCCTGGAGATCGAGATACTGCACCGAAATCATCATTTTTTACCTCTCCCTCTCCTTGCACACGTCTGGTTATAGATTCCGGAAGTCTGATTGCATTTGTCTCTTTAAGGTTATTGGCTCCTATTGTTGGGGTTGGATTTTTTCTCTCTCCCTTCGGCCCTATATATGATATGCATTATTCTGAAACTTCTACTGAGATTTCGATTTTTTTTTCATTGCCCTAAATTTTAAGGGGAAGAAAAAGATGGTTTAACGCCAAAATTTTAAGTTTCCAATAAAATGGCCGGTACAGTGATTTGGTCAGTACTTTTCGCTATATTTATAACTCCGTGACAATCTGACAATCATGAGCATAACAATAGTTATCACTGAAACCTCTAAACACAATATTGTTACGAACGCAGCAGTTGGCACACATCCTATCCACTAACCCTTTTGATACTTTTCATTCTCCCTCCCACACACTCTCTCTCTCTCTCCTTCTCTCTCATTGTCGCTGCACTCCAGCACATTCCTCTGCTTTTGTTTCCCTCTATCCCTCACTGTCCCTATCTTTATAAGTCATCTCTATATCCTTCGCTGTTACCGTCCCCCCCCCCCCCCCCCCCCCCCCCCCCCCCCCCCNACAAGCTGTCTCTGTTGGAGCTGTCTCTCTCTCTCTTTTTCTCCACGTCATCTTCTCTACCCTATTCCTCTTTACCTTCTATATCCTTTTCCTATGTCTCTCTCTCTCTCTCTCTCTCTTTCTTTCTGTGTGTGTGTGTGTGTGTGTGTGTGTGTGTGTGTGTGTGTGTGTTTCTCTTAGCCCTCTCTTTTATCCCGTTCTACCTGCCCCTTTTTTTTCTTTTTTGCTCCTCTTTCTATCATTCTACCTATATACTCTTTCTACGCCACCTCTGTTCTTCCTCTCTCTGTCTGGCGGCTGTCTGTCTGTGTGTCTTTGTCCCTTTACTTCTACGTATGTCTGTAACAGGAGTGTAGACTATGTAAATACAGATAGAGATATGTTTCCAATGACTGACTGATTGATTTGGCTTTATTTAACATTGGCCAGAGCAAGCTCGCCTTTATCACCAAATTCTCAATGATGAGGGCCGCTGATTTGCATCCATTGTCGAACGCCTGAATCAATCAATCTACTGTATCTATCTGTCTGTGTGTATGTCTGCCTGCCTGCTTGCCTGTCTGACACTCTCTTTCTCTCTCTCTCTCTCTCTCTCTCTATCTATCTATCTATCTATCTATCTATCTATCTATCTATATTTCTTCTGCCGTTTGTCTGTCTGCCCGCCTGCCTGCCCCTCTCTCTCTCTCTCTCTCTCTCTCTCTCTCTCTCTCTCTCTCGTTCTTTGACCAGTCCGCCCCGCCTAAGTCCATGCAGGCATGCAGGCGACCATTGGTGTTCACCAGTGCAGAATGTATTGGGTTAGTGGAACGGATTGGAAAGACCCGAACATTACACGTATTGTAGCTCCAAGCCGGAGTTCCTTGATAACACGGCGCCATGGAGGAAGGAAGAATCGAAGAATTGGTTGAACTAAGATCCCTGCCATTTTGACAAGGGAATAAAGAGAGAGAGAGAGAGAGAGAGAGAGAGAGAGAGAGAGAGAGAGAGAGAGAGAGAGAGAGAGAGAGAGAGAGAGAGAAAGAGAGAGAGAGAGAGAGAGAGAGAGACAGACAGACAGACAGACAGACAGACAGACAGAGAAATAAATTTTATTTTCAAGTTGGGGTCTTATAGCTGGGGTAGGCAGGCACATAAAATAGTGGCATTTCCTGGTCTTACGATTCTATTGTACGTCTATTGATTTTGCAAATAGCTGCCCTGGAAGCGTATTTCTTTTAGATTACAAGTTAGTTATCATTAATAATGTAACAGACCAATGATAGCTCTCTTTAGATGATGACGCCCCTATCACGACAGACCACGTCTTGTTGTCATGTGCTGACATCACCAGCTCTTGAGAAAAGACACACAGACGCCAAAAAAAAAAGTTGAAACCAAAGCTGCGGTATGTTTTCTGTTGTTGCGGATTAGTCGCGGCGTGGAGAACTGCGCACCTTCGAGACAACTGTTAGAAATTGGCATCTTCTGCCTACGCCGGAGATGAAAGCTCGGCAAAATGGCGGCCACATCTATGTTTCAAATTTGTTAACTGAACTTTTTTATTAACTGCCTCGGAGGAAGATGTGGCAAGAATCAACGGTGGTATGGTAATGAATAAGATAAAGAAGATATAAGTAACACCAACACCATTTACAAGTCACACATTATTTTCCAGCTCTTCCGCATCAGTCTCAGCCATCCTGTATAGACTGATACCGCTTTTGCTTAGAATTTCCGACGGACCGCCCACAGAATGAAAGGGCCGCTCCTGTCGTGCACCCGCGGTAACCAAACACACGTAGCCACGTAATGATTTTATCCAAGGAAGCGGAAATGAGGCTGTGCGCGGATAACGACCGGGTTGTTTTTAATTCGCTCCATTGCCTAGATCCCCATCTAAATGGACATGTCGTTTTAACCTAGCATTGAAATGGCTACACTAAGTGGCTCAAATGAATTAATATAATTTTCCCTTCAAAGGCCTGAAGAAGAATGACCTCGTTGCGTTCCCAGCACATCTCCTTGTCAATCACCAGCTCGTCAATTCAGTTGACAAGTGTTCTATGTCCATTTGGTATAACCCTGGGACTCTCCCATGGTGTGCTTCGATCAGGATTAAGTTTAGAGTTAAGGTTTGAAGCTAGGATACGGAACAGAGAGGTCCACAGATGTTGTCCGAGAACTTTCCCATGGGTGCTTTACTTTCTCACATTCTGCCTCACCGTGAACAACAACAACAAAAAAACAACAACAACAATAATAATAATGATAAATATTATAATAATAATAATAATAACAATAACAAAAAATATTTTCTAAGTCTCCTATCCAGGCTGATGCCTGCTCAGGCGACTTTACACTATTATTACCCCGGCAGGCTCAATCAGTCTAAGATTTTCTCATCTCCCTGGGGAGTATATACACTTTTTATACAGTGCCGCTGCCATTTGGAGGCTTTGGTTGGTAACATTCTGACAGTATCTTTCAACAGAGTGAGATAAATGTGGATAAAATACTTTCCCAATCGTTGGGAATAGTTCAGTACACCTTGACAGAATCCCAGTATATACCAAATGGGCATAGAACACTTGTATACTGTGGTGGCAAATAGCCTACACAGGCCAATCATATCCCATGCGACCAGAACAAGCAAAAAACCTAATCGCCCTACTCAAAAATTACGGGATAGTCTATGGACTCCATAGCCTGTACATAAAAAACAGAGATGTGCAATACAACAAAAACACGATCTATACATACGCCCCTTTTGATGTACGTCTCTGGGCAATTTCGTGTTGCCAAGATCTCTTAATAGAACGTAAAACAAACACAAAAAAACTCTTGGTTGGCTGCTTTCCATTACATTCCTAATGACCGCCGAGCAGCAAAAAGAGAAAACAGAAAAACAAAAATATGTATATATATACATATATCTTTCTCTGGCATGTCCGCGCATGTAAAGAAAGGCAACGGGCGAGGTAGAAGAGAAATGGAAAGAGGAAAAGCGATCAGCAAGGAAACGAGGAGGAAAAAAAAAAGAAAGCTTCGTACATCTGTTGAAGAGGCTGCTCGCTCCAACTGACGTTCACATGCTTCCGACTAATGAAGCTAAAAATACGAACAAAAATGAAGGCAATGTCAGAGCAACGGAAACGAAACACGAAACACGAACAGAAAGAAAAACGTGTACTGGAAATAAATTACGGTCTAATTAGGAGGAGAAAACTGTGAAAGGAGGGATATTATATTATGCAAAATACGGCAGAATACCGCAAAAGCATTCTTGTCTAAAATTTAAGAGAATGCTTCAAACCGTTATTTATCTGTCAAAACTAAAAATCAATTAATTCAAAAAGTTTCCAAGAATCGGTTCATCGCGGTCGCATGGCATTTTCTAGACACTAAACTTTAGAAAAAAAATCATGCATGTTCGTTCACATGGCATTTTCGAAACATTAAAATTTAGAATAATAGCATGTTCATAATCGTTGTAAGTTCACTGTCTTCTTTTCCTTGTACTGAACTACTTAATACCTAACAGTTTAAAACAAAAACGTATTCAACTTAGTGTTGGTTTTATAACTGTGACCTCCATATTAACATAAAATACACTAGTCTCATTCTGCTTGTTAGAAAAGTCCTTGGCGAATTGGCTAAACTGAGTTATTTTTTCTTAATATTACTCGATGCCACATGCGCGGTTTTACCTAAAGTCGGTGCTTAAACGCACGTGTACATGCACTGACTCACCCTTTAGACTGCCTCACTTAGATGGCAACTCCTTTGATTAAAGTGTCCACTGAAGCCTGCGATGGTCAAATTTTAACAGAAAGGCAAAGAGAGGTGAGTGAAAGAAAGAAAGAAAGAAAGAAAGAAAGAAAGAAAGAAAGAAAGAAAGAAAGAAAAGAAAATTTACAACACTGTGGAACGAATGAAATACAGAAACAGTTGAGGGTTGGAATGGGAGGGAGGAAAGAACAGGATGCTTTCGCTGTGGTCCACAACTCCACAAATAAATGTCTTAATATGTTCGTGCTACCAATGCACGTTCGCATAACAGGGGCGGCTCCTGTTAATTACACGCATCGAACATTAACCTCTGTCCCCTCCTTCCTTTCTCGTCCTCATCTAACTTTATTGCTTTGTTAATCATAGAGGTATCGTTCGCTACCAAGTTTTATTAGAGCACTCTCTTGGGGTTTGATGGATATGCTACACTTTTACTGCCATGTTCACTCTCGCTCTCGCTCTTTCTCTCTTCTCTCGCCCACATGCTAACATTCTTTATTGGTCTTTCTTGCTCAAACACTTTCCCATTGAGTCTCTTACATCCACGACAGCACTAGTCATACAGTTATATTTCTGTCTTGATCGCTCGTTCGCTTGCTTGCTTGCTCACTCACTCACTCACTCACTCACTCACTCACTCACTCACTCACTCAGGTTTGAGGTAAATGCCAGAGTCCTCCAACCGTAATGAAATATGAGATATGATATCTACCATATTTCTCTGGTTTCCACCGCGTGCAGCACAAAGATAAGTCAGTTCTGGCTTCCGTCAGCAGTACCACGGTTCCATATCAAACACACACACACAAAAAAAAGATCAGTGCATGGTTTATGCGAATGCTGCGAGAGATGGATAAGGGTTGAAGAATGGGGAGATAGACGTGACAAAGAAGTGGGAAATAAGACACGAGAGAAAGACAGAGAGAGAGAGAGAGAGAGAGCACGGATGGAAGAGTAAGGTGAGAAGAAAAGGATGGAAAGGGAAGTTTACCATAGGCAAGGACAGGCGATTTGGTAAAGACACACACAGAGAGACACACCCATATATACACAATGCACACATGTAAACACACATATAAACAAACACACACACACAAACAAACAAACAAGGATCACTGACAATCTAAGTACAAATTAAAGAGTACACAATGTGAAAAAGTACTGACCCCTTTGCTCACAGATTCTCAAATTACATCGCAGCAGCTACTTCGTACGGATCCAGTCATAGATTTTTTTTTCACATATTATCTTGGTAACTGTGTCCTACTGATATAGAAATCTTCAGCTCAGCTAGGCCTCGTTTGCGAGCTTTAACTTTATTTCTTTTCGGATATCCCCCCCCCCCCTNCCCCTCCCACACACACACACACACACACACACACTCTATCCTGTTTTTACTAACAGTACTTGCAAAGTTACACCATCTCGATCCCTATGATTGAAACCAAGTGTGATTCTGTCCAGGCTCTACACAAAATTTTCTGGAAGATATACAAGAATTTTTCAAGAATAATTAACGTTCTCTGTAAAAACACTTCTTCAGGACTCTCAAATAAAGAAACAAATATCCAAGGAAAGACACGTGAACGGGATTCCCAGGACCAGTAGAAAGACAAACAGAAATAGAACAACTGAGAGACGGTGAAAACTGAAAGGGCGTGGGAATGAGAATAGTTCAAGCATCAGAGTAATCTATGCAACGGTACCTCGCTACTAATGATCATAAGGATAACAGAGATTATTTTTTCACCAGGGGAAAACTTTTAAGAGCTGCATATTAAGCCCAGTGTGCCTGCCCATAATATGCTGTTTTTCTTGTCTTGATCTTTATTCCACACGATCTCTACGGTCCTGAAAGCAACCACGAATACCATGGTCAAAATATAATCTTATTAATGTTGACTCTGTATTTTTCTGTATCTGTGCATACTTGTCCTGGTGACATCATTCTGTCCGCCATTTTATATGAGAAAAAAGTGAGTACGTAGGGATTATGGCGGAGGACTCAATATGACGTCATTCTAGTTCATCCTATTAATGAAGGGGATAATGATGAAGATATATCGATGATGATGAAGTGTAATATGTCTTAATTATCCCTTCCATTCCCCCTCCTCGACCCCCCCCCCCNCCCCAATGTCCCCAGCTCTTGGAAGTATTTAAAGCTCTTAGTGTCAGAGCTGGTGAATAGAAGGAATGGGTGAAAATTTCGGTCTCTGCGCTCAACACGGTAAAATCAATAAAGACAGGACCGCCAGTGCAATAAATCGCATATTGGTTAAGGGAACTCGGTAGAGGAGATGTGACAGGGGTATGTATGTGTGTTTGTATTTGTGGTTATGTGTGGGTGTGATTGTGTGTGTATGTGTGCGTGCGTGTCTGTGTCTGTGTGTGTGTTATTGTGTGTATATTTTGTTTGTGTGTGTGTGTGTGGGGGGGGGGNGGGGGGGGGGGGGGTGTGGATGTGTGTGTGTATATGAAGATTGAGGCAAGGTTGGCTGGGTAGGTGAATGTGTGTCTGTAGTTGAAAAGAGAGGGATAGCAAAGGAAGGAAGGAAGAAAGTGAAGAAGAATGAAGAAACAAGTGAGCTGGAGAGAGAGAAAAGGAGGAAAACAAGATATAAAGAACACAGAGATATGAAATGGCATAAGAAAGAAAGAAAGAAAGAAAGAAAGAAAGAAAGAAAGAAAGAAAGAAAGAAAGAAAGAAAGAAAGAAAGAAATTTATCAGACACTATGTACTAGACATACTGAATTGGAGAGGCTTTCAGTAAATGAGACGATATACTTCTAGAAATGAATGAATGAATGAATGAATGAATGAATGAATGAATGAATGAATGAATGAATGAGAATGAATGAATGAATGAATGAATGAATGAATGAATGAATAGGGAAGCAAGAAGAAAGAAATAGTAGAAGTATAAGAGAAAGATTGAAAACACGAACGTAGATGAAAAAAGGCAAAGAAAAATTCATAAGAGATAAAATGACAACGAGAGAAACAGAGAGAGGGACAGAGAGAAAGAGAAAGAGAGAGAAGAAAGGAAAGACAAGGGCATGGTGGACACTGACGGAGCGAGTGGCTTTGAGAGATGAGGCTAGTGATTAAAGCTATCCCTGTGTTTGGACCAGTGGCGTGTTTAGACATGAGCCGAATGGACCACTGCTTAGAACCCCACTTTTTTAGATCACTAAAGAATGGGGCAGTTCTAAATGACATGGAACCATAATACTAAAACTCTTAAACGGCATAAGTATGAGACACGCAGCATGAGAGAGCTGGGCTGGTCTAATGAGAGTACAGGATACTGTACTGCATAATTTATACTCAGCTATGTGCGAGGAAGATGACGTCACAGCACACTGTTAGTCCGTAGGCTATATGCGGTAAAGGACTTGTTTGTATAGCCATCTTCAGTCCTTAGTGAGTTTAGTATGTCCGGCGTCGAATGACCAGACAAGGGTTTACAGAAAATAAAAGAGAAAGAGAGATACAAAGTGAGATGGAAGGGAAAGGCCGGACGAAGTATTTTTTGTTTATTTATTTTTGAATGATTTGCTATGTCAGAGCTTTTCGCCAAACATGACAATCTTAAGGTAGCGCAGAGCCCTGGGCAAAGTTTTACTGCGCCTCCTCCCTGTCCCCAAAATCTTGTCAATAAGTCCGTGTATGATCGAACACAAACATTCTTTGGAACAACTAATATATTCTCATTCTCTCTCTCTCTCTCTCTCTCTCTCTCTCTCTCTCTCTCTCTCTCTCTCTCTCAGACAGACAACAAAAATACACNTCTCTCTCTCTCTCTCTCGTTCTCGTTCATCTCTCGATTACGCAAAGAATTCCCGTTCTGTTCTTCTTTTATCTGAAAGATGGCATCGCACCTCTCTGTCCGGCCCCAGACACTGACATGAAGACCCTTAAATCCGCCTCTGATCTGGACAGATAAAAAGACCGAGGATGCCAAGACAGAAGGGACGGGGAAGAGGAAGGTGAGGGTGCTGGGAGTTGGGACAGATTCTGATAGAGAGGGTGATAGTCTCTTTAGCAGGTCGGCCATAGGTTAAGAGGATGCCAGTGAGTAGGGCTTAGGGGGTGAGAGTGAGCAAGACTTGAGGGTCCTAAGGAGAGGAGAAAAGTGCGTGAGCCGTGGCTCGTGCAAGAGACACCGATTAGGTATTTTTAGCTCAGTCTCTAGTCTGATCTCGAAAGGGGAAGGACAGATAAAAGCGAGGACGGGCGAAGGAGAAGGGGGTTTGGGGGCGCCGGGGCAGGAGGCAACGGTAGAACAGAAGGCTCTGTTCTTCAGAAGAGAGTAAGGGATGCGACAGAGTGCCATGCAAAGACTTGAGAGAGGGAGAACGAGAGAGAAGGTGGGAGATGGAAGTAAATGGAAGAGAGAAAATGCTGCACATGAAGTATGAAAAGGGTTACTAAAAATTATGAAAACTCGCACTTAATTCAGTAATAGTCACTGCTTAACCCCAATCCGGCTACTGTCAACTTCCACTTAACTGCAACATTTTCTGCAAACAAAACAAAAGCAAACTATATTCGTATATAATATTCACCAGATGATCGTAACTCATTTTAATTACAACTTTTCCCTTGCTTGTGAGGACTTGCTATGAAGTGGAGTGGACTATTCCGCCATGATAATACACAACTTGAGCTCTGTACCTCATACAGTACTACCCACTGTCACTTACTGAAGCCTCTTTACCCATTCTCCATCACTGTCATAAGCTCTGGTTTAAAACTTCCGAAATCCTCGCACAATAATTTTCCATTTCGTAACTAAATTACAATTCCCATCAACGACCTACTTACAGGATCTTAGCGTCATTGTATCTAGTTCCAAACTTCTCCCTGTCCCTCCCTAGTCAACCACCCAGTATGAACAGTCTACAGAGGGGACAACACAAAGATTTGACATGAAACAAAGGTGCATTCTTTCCTGATTTGAAAAAATTAATTTGATAAATAAAATGTGCAATTAACTACCGTAATTTCGGGAGTTTCCATCCCTGCATAAGAGATAATTATAACAGAACAAAATATAAAACACACATTTAATTACTACAACTTTTGGGATGCCCTCCCTGCATAACAAAATAACAACACACCCCAACATAATATGGTTATGCCAAAATTGCAAACGACTACCATACATCCCGGAATCTCCGCCCGTGCATAAGAAACAGTACAGAATATCAGAAATGAATATTTAGAATGTGTCCATTTTGTAATTGGCATATAAAATCCTTCGCTCGTTATTACTATGTCTAGCGTGGCTAAAAATGCTATGGGTAGTATTGAAATTCATCATCTGCACAATTGCAAAAGCAATGACCTCTGCCGACCAGAGAGTGAAAGAGACTGTGAGTGAAATCAAATGGCCAGCCAATCCGAGTCGCATCCACACAAATGACAGATTAATTCACTGGGTCAAAGAAACAAATCGAACATGGTGTTCGGCACCTGAACTACTCAAGGCAAGTTGGGACACAACACAACCGTGCAAAAGTACAGTGGTTAGTCATCAGCGTACAGCCAACTCGACTCTGATTCATCCAAACTGTCGCTCAACAGCAACATTCATCAGAAAGGAGAATATTATTATTATATGGAAATGGACATAAAGAATTAAAGTGATTCGCTCACTTGAACTGATCGCTCAATCACTGAACTCTTGAGGCGAATGCGTCAAGACTAATTTTGCGATTGAGCGGAAATGACTCTGTCGACTCTTAAAATCATGAAACTCTCTTTCTCTTTCTCTCTGCCCCTCTTTCTACATCTCCATTTCTCGTTCGTTCTTTCCTCTCTCTCAAAACTTTGTAAGAATGATTCGCTTACGATGACAAATTTTATTCTTCCCTCCAAACAGTAATCGGATAGGTCAGTTTATAAACCATGGTAGGTTTTGGGGATTTGCCAGATTAAGCCTATAATCCCTAGTATCTAAAAATAAGCACAGTAAAATCCTATGAAACAAAAGAAGAGGTGCTGATCATCAACATTTTGACAACATATTTCATTGCCAATAAACAGGTACCCTTCTTGCAAATGGATGGACTGGACTGGTGAAAATGTGAACAAAATGCTTTCTCAAGTCACCTACAACATGTCCAAGGCTGGCATCGAACTTATGACCTTTCATTTCTCATTCAGTAAAGATCGGCGGCGCTGCTGTTTCCTCTAACAGAAGGGTGATTCCCAAAACTTGGAAAACTTTAAATAAAGTTGTTCATCTAGATCTAGCTCAGAGTGTTGTATCTTTCAAAAATATAAATCAGTGTTTTAAGCTCAATCTTGCTTTGAAATGAATGCATGAATGAATGAATGAATATGTATGTGTGTGTGTGTGTGTGTGTGTGTGTGTGTGTGTGTGTGTGTGTGTGTGTGTGTGTGTGTGTGTGAGAGAGAGAGAGAGAGAGAGAGATAGAGAGAGAGAGAGAGAGAGAGTGAAATGAATGAATGAATGAATGAATGCCCATTAAATTCATTTCCGGCAGAAGCTGGACGTATCCCCTTTTCATAAAACAGGGCGTGGGTTTCGCAGAATGCGATATAATAGGTTATCACAAAAACTTCCCTCTAACGAACGAGGCACAGCCAATCGGGGAGATTCAGCGACGCGTCCACAAAATATCACAAAGTTAACATGACATAAAACTAGTCAGATACATCAAATAAAAGATTACAGGGTGAGCTGGTCCATGACAGTTAAGAAATCCTAAAATACAAGTTTATATAAGGACGTTAACGCTCAGTAATTCTAGACGTAAAATCGTGTGTGGCTCACAGCTTAGGATAGAGGATGTCTTCCAAAAACTGGATGAGTTTTATGCAAGTTTATTTTGGCCATACTTAAAGGATATCTCGTGCTACGCAGAGATGGCCAAAAAGGCACACTGCCTGGGCAATCTCTTAGGCAAAAATATATAGGCTTTTTACATTACGGAAATTGGTTTATATTTATGAGAGCTCCTGTCAGTGTGAGCAATGATAGAAGGAAGAGGTGACCTCCTCAAGCACATCGCTTTGTCCTCATGAGCAAATGTCATCCATTTTCCGAAATTAAATACCCCTTCTCTCGCGTCTTCCCGAACGCTAAAAAAAAATTAAAAGGACAAAACAATATCTTGATATTAGGCCAATTTTTGCTTTATTATTTTTTTTTCTTTGCGTTATTTTGGGCCACCTCATATCACGAGATCCAAATAATCCTTGGATTGGCTTTCCATGCTGGGCAAAATGAAACCTGTCACTTTGAGTTTTAAGCTTTGGCTCACACTCGCAACTCATGCTGTGAAAAAGCCTCCTAAGATATGAACGGTTTTGGATTTTCGAGAGGTAGTGGTTTGGGGAGGGGGGAGGAGGGAGAGAGAGAGAGAAAGGAGTGATCAAAGGAAATGGAGAAGACGCAATGAAGTTATGGCATCTCATCTCATCAGTGCTCCTCCCCTGCCCGACCTCAACCATAATCCCTAATGCACACAAAACCCAGGCAAACTGCAGAAAAGGAACCAGCAGTCCTTACAGGCTGCAGTTCCAATGACAAAAGTGAGTTAATTGTATTTGTGCTAGTCCTAGGACTGGTGTTTGATCGAAAACATTTTTAAGATATGTGCGCATATACACGTGTGTGTATTTTTATGTGCCTGTATGTGTGTTTATGAGTGTATTTGTGTGCCTGCTAGTCAGTGTGCGTGAATTGGATGTCTTCGATAGTGTGTATTTTTGTGTGTTTGTTTGCGTGAATGTTAGTGTGTCTGAATATGTGAGTGTATTTATGTAGGGTGTACGTAAATGAGAATGACTATGGTGGTTCCTGTGTATGCGTGTGTGTTTATGTTTGTGTTTTGTGTGTGTGTGACTGTGAGATTTTGTGCGTGTATGTTTATGTGTAAAATATGAAGGTGTTTGTGTGGGTGTGTGTGTGTGTGTGTGTGTGTGTGTGTGTGTGTGTGTGTGTGTGTGTGTGTGTGTGTGTGTGTGTGTGTGNTGTGTGTGTGTGTGTGTGCGCGCGCGCGCGAGCGCGAGCGAGCGAGCAAATGTGTATAATGCCGTCTCTGCTGCTGTACTGAATTGCATAGACAAAAATGAAATGTGAAAAAATGGGATTACATGCCTACAATTTTTTAAGTTAGCAAGAAGAAATCGAAGTATTCATATATATAACGAGTATTATCCGATCTCCTGTTTCTAGGAGCTCGCATGAAACCCTACAATATCATCACAACCTACTCAAATTCCTGAATAAATTATAATCAAAATTCTCATGTAACCTAATTCATGAGACACAAGCCTTACATCTCAACATGGATAATGTATTTTAAAAAGTGCTTTTAGATGTTTGTGCCCGGTGTAACCAAGATAAATTTACAGTGAATAATAAAATGTTCTTATTTTTGCTGCATCTCATTTCCATTCTCACTCACGCAAACCTCAGCTTCCTCTTCATTCCAAAGCCGTTTAGAAGCTGCGGTTCTTGTAGCTGTTCTTGTTGTTCCTGATGGTTGTGGTAGTGGTGGTGCAATGTTTCTTAGTTAATGGATGATAAAAAGTTTTCATTTGGACAGCTGATGCTACATATACAGTAAAATGAACCATCGATCCTGACATCATGTGTGTATAGTTACTTGTTAGTTTATAATAATGAGGTCTAATAGCTTCGTGTCCAGTTCCTTTTCATGCATTCTTTACTATTTTCTTAGCAGCCCAAACCTCCCAGTGGCTTTTGGATAATATTTTTCATTGCCCATAGCTAGATACTTATTTTACAGACGGGTGCCCCGAGGAATATGTGCATGGATATGATCATAGCGGAAAACGATGCCATGACCTAGACTATTTAACTAATTGCCAGAGCAACGGCGTGTCCATTCGGCCAGCTGTGCTACAATATGAATGAATGAATGAATGAATGAATGAATGAATGAATGAATGAATGAATGAATGAAATGAATGAATGAATGAATGAATGAATGAATGAATGAATGGAGAACATATTTTTAGAACATTTTGATAATAAATGGAAACAAACGCGTTTAAAACTGCAATAAACATGGCTGGGAATGGATGGAGACCCTGCTGGAAATAAACATGATAAAACATGTTCGGAAAAAAAAACCTGCAAAACAAAATTCCCATATTTTAGAGTGTTTTCTTTCCATTTATCAGACAAAGCACAAATTCCCCAAATTCAAGCACCCACCTGCTTTTCCAAATGAATCCATCAAACATTTGACACTTCAATAACGCTGGTCAGAATTATCTATCCATGCAGGCGTATTTGACATTATCATTTTTTGTGAGCCATATTCCTGAATATTTTATGTTCTCGTTGGATTTTTTTTTTATGTTCTTGTTTTTTCCTAACAGCCCTGAATATTTCATATTTCTCATTTTTCAAATCCACATCCCTTTTTTATTTCCAACTTCCCGCGCGCGCGCGCGCGCGCGCGTGTGTGTGTGTGTGTGTGTGTGTGTGTGTGTGTGTGGAGAGAGAGAGAGAGAGAGAGAAAGACAGACAGAGAGAGATCCCTGCATCTCCAACACAGGAAAGACAGACAGAGAGAGATCCCTGCATCTCCAGCACAGGATGAAAAAAGAAGAAATTGTACAAAGGAACTTTGAAATGACAAAAATACGATGATAACGAAGAAGATGAGACACGAGAAGACAACGACGCAGATGAAAGAAAAATGCGTATGAAAAGGATGAACGAAAGAAAAAAAAAGAAAGCTAATTAAGAACGCTGATACAAAAGGCGTCGAGGAAGACGGAATACAAAAGGAAATAACTTGATCACTCCCTTTCTCCTCTCTCCCTCCATCTCTCTTACTCATTCACCAACTCCTGCATGCACGCGCATGCACGTACGCACTTACTTACTGATTACTCACTCACTTACTCATTTATTCATTCATTCACTCACTCACTCACTCACTCACTCACTCACTCATTCACTCACTCACTCACTCACGCAGGCACTCACTCACACTACAAAACATGCGAAGAAAGGGGAGAACAGGATACAAAAAAAACAAAGCGGACGAACATACGAAGAGGTCCAGAGAGATGGTGATGATGATGATGCTGATCTCATGCCAGCAGCATTTTCCTGTTTAGTAATTTTCTTTATTTATTTATCAATGATGATGAAGATGATGATGATGATGATGGTGATGATGGTGACGACGGCGACGGCGGCAAAAGCGAAGGAGAAACTGAGGAAATGCAGAAAGACGTTTAATTCTATACAATCTCTTAATATGTGGGGAGCTCCTTATTTTCGACATCATTAATGGCCACGTCGGCGGGCACGGCACCGTTCGCCGGAAAGGAGAAAATTGCCAAGCATAGGCTGTCTTTGACAGCTCAGATAAAAACGGAAAGGCAGGGGTCACGTGACCGTTATGACGGAATGTCAGGCGACCAGTTGGAGCCGAGATAAATGACATGTGGCCAATTCTTGAGATACATGACATTTCGGATTTTTTGGGGGACGATTTTCTGGAGTTCAGAGAGGAGGCGATTCTTGAAGTTATGCCCTTGTGTGTTTGTTCTCTCGTCTTTGGGTCTTTTTTTTTTAAAAAGGAGGTCGGGATTTTATATAGAGGGATCGGGAATTTAGGCAATCGTAGATCTGAATCTCTAAGTGTCGCAACGTTGTATTTTTTCTCAAATGCCCGAGTCTTTTTTGGTTGCTTCTGAGCTAAAAAGAAAAGCATGCCATTTAACTTTTGAAGAACCAAGAATCCCTGACTAATTTTCTTTTGAAATATTTTTTTTATATGAAGTGAAGAAATGTATACTACTTTAATTAGTTTTTTTTTTATTCTATGATTATATTATGACCAGCCTTTAAGTCAAAGCAAGGATTCTTCAAGATCCGACAATAAAGCCATTGTTTTCTTTATTACAAGATGTATCATCCTATCACTGACAATCACAACGTTTTGTTTAATAGTCCTCGTTTTGAAAACATCAGCAACGACTCGTGCAAAGTTGTGATAGTACCATGCAAAAGAACTATATGCATAAGGTTCTCTTCTTCTTCACTGTAAAGAGGGACTGATGAGGCAGAAGTAAGAGGGGTTTGTTCCTATTTCTGCATTTATACTTGGATAGAGCCCTCACTAAGGTTCCAGAAATTACTTAAGAGACCTCAAATTTGCCAGTGATATTCAGATGGCCAAATAAAAAACTTAAGGACACAAGCCCTCTCGACTTTACTATTTTCTTTACCTCCAAGTTCTTTGTAAAGTCAACTATAATTGGAATCGTCAGGCCAGAGTCATACATGCAACAAAGATGGCGGGTCTGCAAAGCTAGGTCAAGGTCCATGATCAGCGCTGGCCTTCTGAAATTTGGAATTCAAGAGAGGGAAGGACTGAGAGCAAGACTGGCTGAATTATGCGAAACGATAACAATAAAGTCATATTTGGGCCAAGACTAAGCTTTGGATTGATTGGGGGTATATTTAAGGATTAGTCACTGGAGGTCTAATATCTTAGAAAGCCTCATATCAAGATTCAAATGTACCGATGTAAGACATGATGTACTATAAACTTGTGCACCCTATATTTTCAGTGCAATGATCTGATAATTCTTCGCACTCTTAACCTCGGCCTTTAAAGATTCAATGTAAGTGGTGTCTACACTGGGTTGTACGTTCACAAAAAGAAGAAAACAATTCAAGACCGGAAATTCTACATTATCTCCTTTTTCATAGCAAGATGTTCCCCCTTGATTCAGATTTCTAGTGTTTAAGATGTTTGGCAGCACGTGATTGGCAAATCACTGTATTTAGAGCAAAATGGAAGCCCTGCAGAGATTGCACAATCGTGTTTGTTGTTAAATTACCTTCATTTGTTTGTCACCTCACGTTTGAGTGGCGGCCTTGCTTTAACGATGTGTCCCCCATTCTGTCCTATTCTGAAGGCCTCTCACTGAGAAGGACAAAAGAAAAGGAGAGAGAGAGAGAGAGAGAGAGAGAGAGAGAGAGAGAGAGAGAGAGAGAGAGAGANGAGAGAGAGAGAGAGAGAGAGAGAGAGAGAGAGAGAGAGAGAGAGAGAGAGAGCTTAGCACTGCATATTCAAGGAACTCAAGATAGGACGAGGCCAAGAATGTCTTTGCGGGTCAATTCTGGAGTTTTGTTTTATAATCCCATGAGGGTTGAGCAAGTTCACCCCCAAAAAAGCAAGTTCAGATCAAGTTCACTTCACTAAGGGAAAAAAAAGCCCCAAGATAACGTTTTGATTAGCTCTATGAACATTTAGTGATTTTCGAATCTGATCAATTCCTCTTGATTGTTAAAACCGATATTCGGTTCTGATTTTCGAGGTAAATGTGAACTGAACTGAAATATAGATTAAATTCAGATCAAAATAGCTACAGCAAGACCAATTCGTCCAAAATAACTATTAAGCTCAGATCAAGTTCACGTGAGCTGAACTAAAGTCACGAACTGCGTTTATATGATCTCAGTTCTGCCCAACCTTTTTGATGTGAATACATGGTCTTGTAATTTAAAATTTAAAAAAACAAAACGTTTAAGTTCGCATTAGAATATAGGACAACTAATGCATAACTACCAGCGACTCAAACTGGCCAGAGGTAAGCACAGGTCGGTAAAGCCACCTGCGAAAAGGAAAAAAACTCTATGGAACACTCGCAAATAAACTATACATAGTCGTAGTGAATCCCTAAAAGCTACATAAATACAACATGTCCATAGGCCTATTCAAAGCAACATGTATTACCTATTTATCTGGCCTATATTATTATATGCACGTACGCAAGGACGCATGATTGCATGGACAGACGGACGGACACACAGGCAGGCAGGCAGGCAAACAACAGGCAAGCTGGCAGGCAAGCAACATGCAAGCTGGCAGGCAAGCAACAGGCAAGCAGACAAACAAAACAGAAGCTAAATAGTGTCCTGCTGGCTTGAGCTGGTTAACCAGTGCGCGGAAAACCTGCGTCACTCTGGACGCACCTAAGAGAAAGACTGTGTGCCTTAAGCCACTATCTAACTTTGCCTTCTTTTCCTTACCATCCCATTAAAAAGTTCATTTTTTATGTCTTTATCTTTTGATTTAAATCTGTTCATTACAACCATATTCACGCTTCCTCCTTTCATGTACCTATGCAGACGTCTAGTCCTAATAGCTTCACCATCCAATCGTTACCTGGAAGGCAAGCCTGGCCTACACATAGCCATGAACACTGCTTCGTCTCAAAATGCACTTTTTTTTTCTTCATTTCAGATTCTAGATCTAAATGTTTTTATATCATTACATTTAAAGAAACAGAGAACTAGCGACTTCCAAAATGTCTACGCAGTAAGAACCCTTTACTCGTGACATTCGAAAAAAAAACCCAATGATGTGAAGCTTACGAGTGAATTTCAATTTGTGAAGTGTTCCATCATGCCTCTCTCCTTCCTTTATACCCCAGTGGAGGCTTAAAACTTCTCTAACCATGTTTAATGGTGCGCCAATACAAAATAAATCAGTCAATGATCAGGATTACAGGGTGCGCACCATTCGGATCCTAAAGCATTTAAGCTATCGTTGCATTGGCTTGTTAGATAAAACTGATTTGCCACACAATCTAACCCCATTACACAGGAACCTACACCTCTTTTATCCAATTTAAACTCATCCAACTTCAATGAGATCCAGAATGATGTAGCCCTTTAAAGGTTTGAAACAGGTCCACTTTAATCTAGATCTATAATTAATTAAGATACCCATTAGTCGAGCTCCATCACAATACCCGCATCGCCTTAGGCTGTGATCGGGTCTAGCAAACTAAATTGCATTGCAATATAGTAAAGCAGTGGCTGAATAAAACGTAGGCCAAAAATGTCGGGCCCAGGGGCCCTAGTTTTACGGGGGCCCCATGCCGGAGGACGAGGATATTGGTCATGGAGAAAAAGAGGGGATGAAAAAGAGAATGAGAAAGAGAGGGAGAGAGAGAGAAGAGGGTTGGGAAGGGGTTGGACAAATTTAAAACAAAATAATAAAATGTTGCTATGACAGAGTCTGCCCATACTTGGCGGTTTTATGGTATCACAGGGCCCCGAACAACATCTTCCTCCGGAATCTGGTGTAATTACGGGTATGGATCGAACACAATAACACTTAAGAAAATATATCGACATTCTCTTTCTCTCTCTCTCTCTCTCTCTCTCTCTCTCTCTCTCCCTCTCTTTCTCTTTTCTTTTTGTCAGTACTGTCAATGACTGTAATGAAAGGGTACCCACATCTTTCTTCGGCCCTGCATCCCACGGTCCCTAAATCCTCCTTTGAATATACTAAACTCAACTTATGCACACTTGTCAGCATTTTCCTTTCACTACTATAACCAAAAGCAAACAAAGTCTGGTAAACTGTAAACAATCACCTTTCAGTTTAAAATCTCCAATCGTAAAATCCGTCTTTCACACCTACTTGTTTTGTGACGAGCAGAGTTGGTCCAAATCGGTTTTGAACCTCTGGTACATCCTAAAAATGTTATCCCAAAAATGTTAGTTCTTATAAATTGCGTTGCTAGAAGAAGTCTGATTAATAAAGTACCTTTCCTCCTAATTCAATTTGTCGCATTATTTATAGTTTTGCCCCATCAAAACAAACTTAGTATGTCAATATTCATTACACGAGCTTATCCCAGTTTTCAACAAATCCTTCTGCAAGTATGCGACCTAGTTTCCACTAATGACCTAATTCGTCAGTCAACATTATGTCTAGCCTATGATCAGATCAGCTTCCTCCCACAAATATTTTTATTCGTTGTTGGAGATGAAAAGAGGAATAGACTGGGGGGACGGAGGGGGTGGGAATAACTGTCATTCTGAAGGTAATCTATTTACTATCACTGCCTTGAAAAACAAAGTTCAGGAAGAGCCCCATGAGTATCGTAGGCAGAGTTTCCAATATATCAGGGAACAAAGTCGTATAGACATCGTCTGTGTTAGTGTAAAAAACCGTATTCTATATCACCTTTAACTAGATGAATACGACCTCGTATGTCTACACAGACGGCAAGAAGAGTTACTTGTATTGTCAAAACATGAATGGCTGAAGGAATAACAAGATGACTCAATGCTCTATTCATTCATTCATTGCTCAATTCAATTTGGTCTAACCCGATCTTCTATATAATATCTCATATGTTACAGGATACTGATGTAGGCCCAGTTATTTTGCTAGTTTGGTAAAACTGTTCATCTGTTACGGAGCTCAAATAAATGTGAGGCACATGTTAACGTAATTTCGGCGTTTCATTTCCATTCATCAGATCTAAATATTATTTTATCATTGTAGGTGGAGATTTAGACTAGTCACAATGCGGGTACAGTATAAAACATAAATAAACAGAATGAAGTTACGGTGAAATATTGTAACTTTCGTCAGTCGATCATCACAGTGCACAGTATATTTGTAGAATAAGTACATGTATTGGTTTAAACAACGGTATACGCTGCCAGGTAGTGTGTGGAATAAAGAGTAAAACAAGACATGGGTGCTGAAGTTAAAGCGATCGTTTAAAACATATCATTGAAAAACATAATCTCTCTATTATCTTTCGGTGACTTAAGGGTTTATTCCATATTGGTAAAGGGGGCAGGGGATGTAGATTTGAAGGTTATGGTTCTGGCCGCTTTGGGAAGAAGTCTGCAACTCAAAACCCCCTCATACAAAGACAGACAAACAGACAGACAGCCAGAGACAGACAAACAAATAGATAGACTGACATTCGTACTTAGGCACGCAGACAGTCAGGCAGGCATGCAGGAAGGCAGGCTGGCAGACAACCTGTAAGACTGAGACTGTTACTAAGTTTCATTCGTAGAATCTGAATTTTACTCGACAATACTGCCCCGGTCATTCCTCACACTGCCGAACCTCTGTGCCCCTTTACTCTCCCACTCGCCAGTAGTTCTTTTCCTTCCTCCTCCCTTCCCCCAAACCCTACACACATTTTCCAAATTTCCCCTAATCAACTTTCTGTCACAGACTGGGCCCAATCTTCGTGCAATGTCCAGTCATGATGATTTGAGTTGCAGTTTTCAGCTCGAGCGCCTCTTCGAGGCACTGCATTAGTTTGCCTGGCTACACCAACTCTTGACTGGAATGCACAAAATCTAGAGCTTTCATTTATACAGCCGACTCTTTTGTTAATCTCAGCTCCACAGCACGCATGGGAAGAGATGCGATTAAAAGTGGTTACCATGAGCCAGGACTTATACACAGATCGTACTCTAAAAAGTATTCAGAGTAAGCTTCACTTGCAATTAAAATGTTTGTGATAAGCATTATTGACTGTATCGCCTTTTCCAAATAGATATTACCATCACTATAAAGGGTATAACAACATGTTGTAGTATGTGGCTAATAACGTCCATGGAAGTAAATATAGGACACAATGTATTTCTGAGCGAAAATACTCTAGCCTACAACATACAATCCAAGAGTGAAAAAAACAACAACCGAGATGTCCATATGGCCCCCTCCGCCACTCACTAGAACCAAGATACTTCAACCCCCCCAAAAAATCCCTTTCTCAAATCATTACCTACCAACTCTCTTCTTCCCCCACCCCCTTTTCCGCCTCGTCTCTCCCACGAAACAAGCTAAATCTTCGACCAGGGTTCATTGATGGTAACTGGTGCACCAGTTTTCAGCTCTAGCGCATCTTTGGGGCCCTAGATTAGTTCGGCTAACTAAACAAACTCTGACTTGAATACATAAACCTTGTGACTCTACATCAAGAGATGAACACAAGGTGAACTCGATGACCTTATGAGATTTGCGGCAACATGGATGGCATATTATCGCATTTGTATAACAAGTGTTGCCTGATGAAAAATAAACTTACTTTTTCTTTGTTTACCTAACAGTAATCTAAACTAAAATTTGCATTCTTTTGCATAATTATGTGGGTAAAGATTAAAGAAACAGTCTTTTATCAGCTGGGGAAACTGTAAAAGAAGTATATTATGCGCCAACAAGGGAAAATAAAGAGTTTGCTTCTTTGTGCTAAGTAAAGACTGACAGGGCATTAATTTTTGGTCCCAAAAATGAGAATGTAAAGTAATGAAAATAATAATAATAGCAACAATAATAATGCGGTTCATAAGTATGGTATCCAAGATAATGCCTGCTCACGCGACTTCACACTATTATTACCTCGGCAGGCCTGATCAATCCAGGAATTTCTCAACTCCCTGAAGAGCATATAATGCCACTGCCATTTACAGACGCCGATCACTAGCATTCCGACAAATTCTTTCACTGCCTATAGCCAGGTATCCATTTTACAGACGTGTAGACTGAGGAAAACGTGAATAAAATGCTTTCCCAAGGCACCTACAAGACGACCATGGTCGGGCATCGACCTACGACCTTTATATCTCGAGTCCAACATCGCAACTATTCGGCCACGCTGCTCCATTCTAAATTACAAAACTCCAAAGCGTGTGACTTTCATACCTCATGGGGCTCTTTAACATTAGCTATATCATTATTTTCAGTTGAGTAATTAATTTTTAGTGTCACACACTTTGAGAAGTTAACGCCGAATAATGTGCTTGTCAAAACTGTCAACCTTTTCCTCCTTTTCTTGTTTCAAAACTGTGGTTGAAGCTCTGAGGACCTAAATCCACCGAAGAATGACCTTTCCTGTATCCCTGCCTTTGGGCCAGAAATCTTTCGTAAAGACGTCCACGGCTTGCTTCTCTACACATACAAAAATATTTGCATAGCTGCACAGCGATTTTCTGAGGGAAGATAGGCAGTGTCATATTGATTCGTAACAAGATCAACTTGATAACCTCAAAATATCGAATCAGTCAACACAACGAGTGCTCCTGCCCACTACACACACGACAGACATGGATACATACATTTTTCATTAGAAGAAAAGAAAAAAGCATTGCAGTGCATTGCACAGAATAATTTAACAACCCTATTATTCTGTGTTGCGGTGAATTTGTAATAACTCCTGGTATAACCTGCAAGATCGGAAATGATCGACCATGCTGTAATTCTTGTTGGATATAATTCAAGATAGTGGCTTGAGAACCACTGCCTTTTTTACATAACACGAAGAGATCAAATCGAAGAATGGCTGCAATTTTCACACATGAAAATAAACGGACTCTAGATCACCAGTATTTTGAAGTCTTGCGCTAAGTTTCAATCAATTTAGTAAGTTGGCTAACGAGATATCGCATTTCAAAGTGGAGCATGAGTTTCCGACTGGACTGTACGTACTCCTGTACGAAACTTCAGCAAATTTTTCTTGGATCCAATCAAAGTAAGGCTTATGTCGATAACCCAGGAACTCTTAAGATCTAATATCAAAATTGTGAAAAAAATTATATCTGTAACAAATCTTTTGACTTTGCTGACTAATGGTTGGCAATTCTGGATAAATTACAAGTCATGTGAGGCATTTAAGATGACTTCTATGGTATAAAATTACTCTTCAAACGCGATTTTCAGAGATTTTTTTTCTCAGCTGGATGGAAGTGACATCCTGCCATTTCACTGAAATTAGATATCGGGCCAAATAATGCTGGGTTATTTTTACCTCACCCAATTAAAGTACACACATCCAGCAATTATATCATAACAATAGGATGATATCATCAAAAGGCCTCATTTTCAGTGGCTGCAAAACTTTTGAACTTGTCAAGAGCGAGAGACCTAATAACAAGGTCTGATTTCGCCTCGGCTGTATGAGCGGAATGAAGTATGTAACTGTCTTAAAGGCACGCAAATGGTAAGCAATGCTAAGACATATAAAACTGTGATTTCCTCTAAGACATACAAGTGACAAAACCAAACTAATCTATGAAAATGCTATGGATTCAACGACATATAATACATATTTGACTCCTTTTTACTCGCAATCCTTTTCGTTGAGATGTGAAAGTCAAAATCAAACGCTACTTCATTAATATCGCATTTTCCGTGTAATCGCAACTTTTCTTGAGATTAAAGTGAGGTGGACTGCACAGCATGACGTTCCGTGATGTTTTGGCCAAAAAATATATACACACACAGGATTAGACTACTAAATGAGTCTACCAAAATACGACTGCCTTGGGATTTTTAGTCAGAAAATGGGACCAATAGATTATTAAAGCACACCACTGAAAAGACATTTACGGCAGAATAACTCACGTTAATGGGACACTTCTGTAGTAATCATCCTCCCACTATCTTTCCTCTTATCTGAATTCAATTCTTCCTTCAGGCGCTGGAGTCTTGGAGTCTTAAAGAGTTCGAAATGGCAAGTGCAACCGATGGGGCAAGCCCACCACCAGTTTTATGCGGACGATGGGACGTGCAGTGACCAGGAGAGAGGGTTTAGCACTGTCCAGTATCTAGAGCTGTATCTTAGTCAATATCGATAGTGCTGTCAATATTGGCCCTCGACGCGAGTACTCACTTTCAAAAGCTGACTTAATCAATATGTTCAATGCTGCTGTTATACACGTGTTTCATACGCATTTTAAAATGCAAACATATAGTGATAAAATTAAATGATAAGGAAGAAATGAATATTATATCTATACATGTATATTACCATAAGAAAATGAACATTCTTATTGACATATTAAATTTTGCATTTATTCGAATTTTCGCCTGTAGGGATTCTTCAGGAGACTAACATTAGCAACTAACTAAACAGACACGGTACTTATAAATGTATATAAATCAAACCATTATCAACCTCTTTAACTTTTATAAATTTCAATTCTCAGAACCTTTGTTTTGACCTTTCACTTGAGACTAGCGCTGCCCCTGTTGCACAACAGCGGAAAACAAACTTTAAAAAAGTCATATTTCCGCCCAAAATAGGTCAGCTGTTAACGATGTGGAAACTAAGTCAGGTAAACATTAATCGACCTCAGAAATATTGGGCTAGTCAGGAGGGTAAGCACTATATTCAAAGTGAGACAAGGAAAGATCAGCTGTCTGGTAAGATCACTTTTTTTCTTCTTTACTTCATCGTCCATTTGTTGTTCTGTTATTAATTAAACATGCGGCTATTTATCCTTGGTGATTTATTTGCTTCATTTCAAACGATACAATATAAAAGGAGTCTTTGGTCCCCTAATAATCTTGACAGATCATACAATTATTTTTTTTAGCATCGATATCAACAACTGTGTAGTCGTGAGTACTCAACGTAATAATAATTATTTGAAAATATCGACTGGGGAGCATCCTTAGCACGAGTAACCAGTCTAGTAATGAGAAAGGGGACCAGGTTCTCTGATCTGCCCGCGCGAGGAGAGTAGGGAGGATGTTTCCGGTCTCGGGTATGTGAGCGGTTGATGGTGTGTGAGGCAAGGGTCGCGAGGGCTTAAATCTGACGGATGTCACTCACGTCGCGCACACGACTGATCTGTCTTTGGTGTACAAGAGCTGTCTCTTCGAACCTCACTAGCTGACTTGTTCCAACTCTCTCATTCCCTCTTAAGTTCTCCGAGTCCTACGATTCTTTCTTATTTTGAACGGCAGGTTCTGAAAGCGTAATTTGATTACCTCTTTTACTTAATACACTGTTCTGTATATGGCTATGTACAAAAATTTCCGTACAGTTCAAGATTCTCAAAACTTTTCTTCCACATTGCACAAAGCAATTTTTACACCCATAGTCTCAAAAAAAAAAAAAAATTACAACATTTGACAGTAAGAAATTCGGCGCTAATAGTAATAATGCTCTTTGTTCAGCTCTGATAAAGACCAATAGTTTTATTATTGTTAATTTGTGTTGGTTTTTTTTTTTTTTAAGACAGCAAGAAAAATAACAGAAAGTAAAGGAATGAAAAGTAGACGTACCTTATGAGCAGCGTTTTCTCCAGATCACGCGATTCGCCCTTAACTTTCAAAGTCCACCTCAAAAATTCGTTGAAGGCGCTCCAATCCTCCCCTCCCTCTCCCCACACTACCCTATTTTCTGCGCAGAAACTGGAAATAATTTGAGCACATCTAGAATTTCCCTCAAAATTTACAAATAACCTGCCCAAATCTCTTACAAGGGGGTACTGTCACACCCCCCAACCNCCCTATTTTCTGAGCAGAAACTGGAAATAATCTGAGCACATCCAGCATTTCCCTCAAAATTTACAAATAACCTGCCCAAAATCTCTTACAAGGTGGTACTGTCACACCCCCTCTAACCTCCCCCCACGATCCGAATCTCTTATGACTTGAAGAAAGCACTGCTTACCAGTGAAACACCACGATGTCCCCTGTCCCCATATTTTCCTACCTTTTTTTCTTGAAAGTGGTGACAAGCACTGAGCTGTGTATGTAGATAAATGTATAATCCTAAATGACCGTTTCAAATTATGAAGACCAGGATATCTTTTAGGCCAATTCTTAACTGGTGGCCCATCCATTTTCCATTTGGTGTAGAGCTCTCAAGATTCAATGCTGGATTACAACTGCATAGGCTAGGTCGGCCACCCATAACAGTCACCATTTTTTCTTTAATGTTAAAGTGATATGGCTGACATGAGTGTGTCTAAACGACTTCACTTCTTGGAATTAGTGTCACTATAGATTTTTATTCTGCTGTACCGATTGCACTTCCACTGCATGGACTGTACCGAACTGAAGCTAGCCTCCCTGCAAACTCATTCACACCCATGATAAACATGGCAGGCGGGATGACGTCGTCAAATTGTTTTCAACAAGTTTAACAAGTTAATTAGGAATAAACCATAGACAGAATACAGTATGCAACGGTACAGCACATGGACATTTTAAGGCCTACAACTATTAACTTCACACATGTTCACAATGCACTATTACATTCACAACGTTCTCGTACATTTTACATTTCTTCATAGCTGAAAACCCTGTAGATATGTGAAGTGTCTAAGAACAAATTATTCTCTCGTTCAAGCTCATTATAACAAAGTCTCCAGTTACAGCCCGAAATATCTTACGGTGACATGAGTCTAATTGGTCAACAACAAAAAAACAACAAACAACTGGACTATAAGAGTCAATAACAGCAGAGTACAGAATCTGTGCAGAGGACAAAAATAATCGTATAACATGAAATTACACCGCAGAAGTGATAATTTTTCAGTCCTGAATATGTAAAGAAATAGACTAGTTGTTGCAGGCAGTGTTTCTCAATGGCTTCAGTGGATTTCATTTGTGCCGGCCTGTGGTCTTCAAAAGATGATCGCATTTTTAGCATCCTTCATCAATAATAAAATTGTCTAAATAAAGGACCATCAATGTAAACAGTGAGCCGATATAATCTGAGCACAGATTATTCCCCATGCCTGGTGATGGCACCACTGCAGACTAGTCTTGGCCATCTCGAATTGTTCCTGTGATTCGAGGATAAATTTTTATTAAAATGGCTCAAATGGGCCTTTACAATTCAGCTCCTGCAGCCTCAAGGGCTATCTTTTCATTTGGAAACTCAGTCTAGTCGAGTTCTCTACTCGCTTACCGATCAGTGTCGCCTGATGCAGTTGATTTCTAATTATTCTGTTTACGTCTGGGTATCATGTTTTCGTGCTGCTCAAAGTCTAATTATTACCGTCTGTCGGATGAACTGTCTGTCCCATTCCAGCAAGCTATTTTTAGAAGAAAGATCAAGGGAATTGACGTCTCCCTAGTAGTATAGACCCAGTGTCGAGATAAACCGTCGGCGCCTCCAGATGAGAGCCTCGGTCTAAACCTCAGATGGGATCAGCCCATAAAACAAAATCACTGATGAGGATCCCCCATGTCTTCTGTGCAGTGGCGGAGCAATGGGACATTTGTGTTTGTATACAGTGAGGAAAAAGTGCGGAGGGTCGGGTACATAAGGTGACACAGTCTTGGTTGATTTGAGAAAGGAGGTTCCTACCCAGCCATACTACATTAAGAGAATAGGATGATAAAATAATATCATTTATG